>OX335695.1:8180000-8591665 GCA_946894065.1 Acleris literana | reverse complement strand
GAACTTTATCAATGTAAACACTGATAAGTTGTTGTCAAATAAGCATGTTTTATACTTCTCAAAAATATCTTAATGCAGTGATGGAACCGGATAAACATCGAGATGTGGGCCGATTGCCCGATAGTACGGTCAATTTGTAACAATTTTCGTGTTACGCAATTATAATCATAGATCACCGTTTTCCTCACAATTAAAACCTCGTGTGCTCTAATTATACCTGATACTAAGATTTAATGGCAGCAGTCAGTAGTATATTATTGGGCGTTTCAAAACACATTTCATGTGTTTCGTGTTTTGAAACTCCCAATCGGTTTTGAGGTGTTCTGAAACTCCCAATCGGTTTTGAGGTGTTCTGAAACTCTCAATCGGTTTTGAGGTGTTTTGAAACGCTCAATCGGTTTCTCTGAAACTCATAGCAGTTATTTTATTAAGTTGTAATTGATTCGAAACGCCTTTGCGTTCTTTGATATATTTGGTTCATAACGTTCAATCGGGTTTACGTGTCGCCTCACGATGTGCCCGTAACACATCATACAAAATTGAATGCGTTTTCACCATGCTAAGTCGTAACTTACTTTACATTTGTATTATTAAGTAAAATAACAAAAGCTTAACACAACACACACACTAAGTTGATCAGGCTCAGCATGTATGCAAGGGTCCAGGACCCTCATAGCGCACCGCACCGCTACGGACGGACTTGGTTTGCTAAGGTGTTTTCACAACTTGCTGCGAAGGTGATCAATCTCCACAACAAGGACGAGCCACCCGGGATGCTATAGGTTCCCAGTGGTCTTATGGCTGCATTTTACATGAAGGTGGATTTGGGGGCCTTCCACCAAGGCGTGGGTCATCTGTACCTACCACCGCATAGGCACAGAATCTCCTCAAGTTCAAGGATAACAAATTCAGCGGTTAGTAGCAAGGGTGATCAGGCCGAGCCACAGGTTGCTGGTGCACCCTACCATTCCGCCGGTCGGTCACGGAAGGTGGGAGCACGTCGGTTACATATTTTGTGTTTTATTTATATCAACCAAGTATAAAAACTTCGTTAGCGCGATGTAGACCTGAGCCTGCGATTGGTTAGTTTCTGTGACGTAGTTGTGACGCTAAACATACAATTATCAATGGCAAAAAGTTACTTGAAATTTAAATAAGTTATTACTCTACAAATTACTCAACCTGATTTTGTTTCTTTAACTGTACAAGTAAAGTTTACAATCAGTTGAAGTGTCATTTGATATGTTGCCTTAATAAATTTTTGCATATTCACAATTTGCTTATCTATCACTATGCGACACGGCTATTAAATAATTAATTGTTTTGATGAAGACGACAAAATAATGTACTTAAGCAGTGTTTACATGGTACACAAAATATAATTATAATGGTTTTGAATAGAAAGAAACAATTTGTTTAAAAAAAAAAATGTTTATTTTAAACAAATTAAGATAACAATATCAAAATGTATGTATGTAAACTCTTTATTGCACATAAACAATTACAAGACAATAATTGTAGTAATTTTATGGTTTTGAATAATATCGAGAATCAAAAGTTGCATAACGAAATTTATTAAAAAATTGATTATTTTAAATGTAGTATATATGTATGTAAACTCTTTATAGCACATAAACAATTACAAGACATAATAATTATACTTAGTAATTTTGTTCAAGGTAAGTATTAAAATATGAACTTAATAAAATCTAATAGCTAACGTCACTTAGTCTTTTCACAATTCGGCTAACTAACTCTTCCGTAGCACTTAACAATTCATCGTAGTTATCTTGGACGACATACTGCACCGTCGTCGTCAAATCCTCACCTTGTTTCGACTCGAGGTTCGCAATAGTAATCTTTATTACTTGCTTCCCCTTGTTAGCTTTTCTAATTACATGCGAGTTTAACCCAATATCTGATGTTCGAGTCCTTCTTTGCAGTGTTTTCTTCTTCAATGTTCGTTTTGATTTTTTCGGAGAATTTGCTAAAGATGTATCCTGATTTTGATTTATACATCTTTCCTGGTACTTCAAATAGGAATCCATGTCTTGGCAATAGGAAAATGGTTCGTCGAATGATGCAATAGTCTGAGATGAAAAAAGTGGGAACTGTTCATCGATTTCTTTCACGCAGTCAATGGGTTGAGAACTCGTCATACTCTGCAAAATAAATGAATAGAATTAGATTTATAACTACCTAACCATTTTTTTTTTTTTTTTTTTATTAAAAAGTAGTACATAATTGAGATAGCTGTACTTACTTATTTTGTAGATACAGGAACTGAAATTAAACTACGCCTGTCTAAATTGACGTTCAAAGAAGAACTACACTTATTTTTTAGATACAGGAAATGAAATAAAACTGCGACCGTCTAAATTGACGTTCAAAAAAGAACTAAAATACGAGTATTAAATTGTTGCAGTAACATTTTTCCTATGCTAAATAAGTACACACTTCAAATACAAGTTTAAACAAGTCTTAATTCATGCAGTGTAAAATGAGCCTTAGCGAAGTTCGCGACTACTTTGTAAAACGGCGGCTTCTTTGATTGCAACATAATTAACATGATACTTTTGTTTGTTACACATTTGCTTATTTTGCAAATTGACGCCTGAGGTATTAAACCTTTATAAAAACCATTATTGTTCGTATTTTGTAGTAGCACTGTTAATACAAATCGAGTGTAATAAATATTGAAATGTTGAGAACTTCTGTATTGTGGTGTAGGTACCGATAAATTTATTTTTTATGTTGTAACGCATAACTTTATTAGACACCGTTGCAGTCAATCGTTCTACAGTGAATCAATCATCTTTACTCTACCTACACTGCACTAAAACAATGTTCGTAAGTTTTTAATACATTTAATTACATTGTTATTAACTTTTTTTACACAATATTAATGTTATACTTTGTTTGCAGGTCTGATACGGAATACTGTCAAGTTGAGCTCTCCAAAAAGACTCCCTCAAAAAAGAAAATCGCGCTTCCTGAATCTGAGGACGAAGTTTCTATACCGCGGTAATTATATTTTAAACAAGTATAATGATATTAAAATCTTCTAATGTGTTTTATAAAACGTATAATTTGTTTTTTATAGGTCTAAGAAGCTTAAACTCTCCAAAAAGGCTCCCTCAAAAAAGAAAATCTCGCTGCCTGAATCTGAGGACGAAGTCTCTACACCTCGGTAATTATATTTTAAACAAATGAAACATTGAAACCTTCTAATGTGCTTTTAAAAATGTAAAATTAATTTTTTATAGGTCTAAGAAGTTGAAATTATCGAAAACCCTGCTTCCCGAATCTGAAGAAGAGGTTCCAACTTCATGGTGAGTAATTAAATTACCGTTTTTGAAACTGAATTAAAATAATTAGCTCAGTATGTACCTACCTATGTTCGTATTATTAATTTTTGGTTTCGATTTACAGCACAAAAAAGTTGTCGCAGACGTGTCAACAAAAATATCCGCCTGCAGGCTGGAAAATTGACTCCGATAGCGAAGACGAAGACTTGCGTGTTCAGCAAAAGGAAACGGTGTTCCCGTCTGTTTTGATACGGCAAGTTCCTGGCGGCAGGGTGCGGCGAACTGCACAATTGTCTGGTAATCTTTTTATTGAGTTAAAATTGTATAATGTTGCTGACATAAAAACTGTTGCGGTAGAAGATCGATGGAAGAAGGCTTTAATTAACTTAAAACTTCAGGTAGATGCGGATTCGCAAGAGGTATCAAATATTAATAAAGTTTTAAAATTAAGTAAGGAGCACTTCATCGATGATGGAGTGTTCTATCGCGATTTAAAATAATTAGAATTGATGTGATAGGTACCTTTGTTTGTAATATTCACCGTAATTTTTCTTTTTAAAAATGAGTCTTAACTCAATATTTTGTTCTGTTTGCGAAACATCTGTTGCAAGTCGAGCTTTTTCTGCCCATTTACGAAGTACCGTGCATAAAAATAATATATCTATAGATAACGGTGATGGTGTTGAAAAAATAGCTAGCGCCTTTCGAAGTAGGATAGCGTCTTACCGCGTGCGAGGACACGAAGACTGCCCAGAGCAAACTAGTCCTCCTGCCGAGTTTTTACACAGTGTTCGCGCCCGCGTTCGAAAAATTTTAGATGCAAGACAATCAGTCTTTAAGAGTGTTAAAGTTAACTTTGAATTATTTGCAGAATTTTCTTTACTTAAAAACGATACATGCGACGTTAAGTCTTTTGCGACTCAAAATATAGTGATACATCAGACTTATGATTTCAATGAAATATTTTCAAATCTTTTACACTCTATTTGTCGAAAAATTGATGAATTTCAAGACAGGGATAGTGGTTGGGCTTTTATGCGCAATTTATACCTAGAGGTAAACATCAGTAAATACAACCCACTGCGAGCATCGAGATTCATAGATTTGCCTAAAAATATTAAACTTAAGCGTGCGTGCATCAATATTCAAAATAAAGATAATTTTTGCTTTTTGTGGTGTGTGATGGCTGCACTATTCCCCGCTAAAAGTAATGCTCATAGGGTATCTTCATACCCTCATTATGAAGGTGTTCTAAATAGCGCGGACATGACCTTTCCTGTAGGATTATCTGACATCAAAATATTCGAAAAAAACAATCAGAATATAAGTATTAATGTGTATGCACTCAAAAATAAAACTGAAATTGTAGGCCCGCTTTATAAAACCGCATGTCGGAAACAACATCATATTAACCTATTAATGTTAGAAAACGGGCGTCAAACACATTATTGCCTAATAAAAAATTTAAGTCGTCTGCTTAAACTTCAATTAACAAAACATAACGGACAAATATTTTTTTGTGATGAATGTATGATATTTTTTAATAGTGAAAATAAATTAAATGCTCACGTATGCGGGGGCGTTAAGACAATTTTACCTGAACGGGGTGCGCAAATTGAATTTAAAAATTTTGAACGAATGCAAGATATGCCTTTCATAATTTATGCAGACTTTGAATCATTATTGCAGTCAAATACAGACGAAACGCTTAGTTCAAAATGTACTACAACATTACAGGAGCACGTGCCAGCTGCATTTGCGTACTACATTGTTTGTTCATACAATAGCTCGCTAAACAAATTCGTTTCTTATCGTGGAAAAGACTGCGTAGATAAATTTCTCGAATATTTGCAAATAGATGTATGTAGAATTCATAAAATATATTCTAACCAAAAGACAATATCTATTACAAAGGAAGAAGATAATGATTTTTTAAATTCTCAGTATTGTTTTCTTTGTCGCAAGTTATTGCTTGGCGACTCCGTGAGAGATCATTGTCATTTAACGGGACGCTATAGGGGGGCAGCCCATTCTTATTGTAATATTCGATACCGCTTACCATCATTTGTGCCAGTATTTTTTCACAACTTATCTGGATACGACAGTCATTTGTTTATACGTCAGTTGGGCGAACTTCCTGGTCAAATCAAAGTTATTGCAAAAAACAAAGAAAATTACATATCATTCACGAAATTTTTCATTACAGATCAAAACGGATATATGCCTGTTCGTTTTGTAGATTCATTCAAATTTTTATCAGCAAGTTTGGAAGAACTTGTAAGCACCTTAAATAAAGAAGATTTTATTCACCTCTGTCATTTCTTTCCTATAAAACAGCATTTTGATCTATTGAAACGAAAGGGTGTCTATCCATACGAGTATATGACTAGTTGGAGTCGCTATAAAGAGCAATGTTTACCGCAGCAACATTATTTTTACAACTCAATAAAAAATGACAGTATTTCAAAATATGACTATGAGCATGCGCAACTTGTATGGAAATCTTTCGATGTAAAGAGTTTAGGAGAATACACTGACCTGTATCTTAAATCAGATGTATTATTACTAGCTGACATATTTGAAAAGTTTCGTCAAACTTGTAAAATTAATTATAGATTAGATCCTGCTTTTTACCTAACCGCCCCAAGTTTAAGTTTTGATGCTATGTTACTCATAACTGATGTGAAGTTACAACTCATTGATGACCTTGAAATAATTAGAATGATTCAGAAGGGTATTCGTGGAGGTGTATGTTTATGTTCTACTCGGTATGCAAAGGCAAATAATAAATACATGCCGAATTTTGATTCCAGTAATCCATATAGTTTCTTATTGTACATAGACTGTAATAATCTATACGGTTATGCAATGTGTGGTTTTTTACCTTATGCTGATTTCAAATTCTTACCACAGCATGCAATTAATGAACTTGATATTCTAAAAATCTCTGATAATTCGGATTATGGTTATATTTTGGAAGTGGATTTAGAATATCCAGAACATTTGCATGACTTGCATAATGACATTCCATTCTGTCCTCAAAAATTCACACCTCCTGGTTCGAAGCAACCTAAACTTATCCCAAATTTATATGATAAATATGAATATGTCATCCATTACATGCATTTAAAAATATGTCTTAAACACGGTTTGATATTAAAAAGAATACATAGAGTAATCAAGTTTAAACAAGGTCCATTTTTGAAGCAATATATAGACTTAAACACGCAGTTAAGACAGAAAGCTAAATCCGTGTTTGAGCAAAATTCATGCAAACTATTTAACAATGCTATATTTGGAAAAACGTTGGAGGACCCCGAAAAAAGGTTAAATGTCATGTTAGTTAATGCATGGCGAGACACTACAAATAAAACAAAAAAGAAATATACAGCTGAGCAGCTAACAGGGAGACCCAATTTTCATAGTTCAACCATTTTTACTGAAAATTTTGTTGCCATACAAATGAAGCCAGAATCGATAACTCTCGATCGACCAATTTACATTGGATTTACTGTTTTGGAAATATCGAAAACTCATATGTACGATTTTCACTATTCTGTTATGAAACCATTTTATACATCTAATCTGAGTTTGTGTTATACTGATACAGATTCCTTTCTGTATTCCATAAATACAGAAGATTTATATGCAGATTTAAAACTAAAATTTCACCACTATTTTGATACTAGTAATTACTCAGACAGTAACGTATTTGGTATAACTCGTCAACATAAAAAAGTACCAGGTTTGTTTAAGGACGAACTTGGTGGAGAAATAATAAACGAATTTGTAGGTCTTAGGTCTAAATTGTATTGTATAAAAACTGAAAACAATCAAATTAAAAAGGCTAAGGGCACAAAAAAACATGTATTGCGAGGTGTGGATTTTGAGGAGTATAAAAAAGTACTTTTAAATAAAGAGCGGATAAGAAAGAGGAATATTGTATTTAAATCACTAAAACATGTTATTTTTACACAGTCTTTAAATAAAGTAGCATTGTCGTCAAATGATGACAAACGCGTTATACTAAAGAATCAAACCTCGACGTTATCTTGGGGTCATCAATCTTTGTTTTAATGTAAACAAGTTAGATTTAAGGTGTAATATTGTAAATAAAGGTGATCATTACTGAATAAACGTTGTTTTTTAACAATCTTGTTTTATTTTACTTCGTGTATCATAATCATAATATTCGCACGTTAAATATATCAATGTCACTATTGAAATGTTTGATTAAGTATGAAATTTATTTAGTCGTCACGTCACTGTTAGATTTAACGTACGAATATATATGTGTTTGCAATAGGTCCTAAAATAAAAATGCAATGATTTAATAGCAATTATTTATTTATTTATTTATTTTCTACAGAATATGATAAATTATTTTCAGAATACCATTTTTTAATACATATTACATTTTTTAACGCACATGTTTTTTTATGAATCATACAATTATATGTACTGAGATCTTTACAATATTTTTGATGCATAGATTGAAAATTAGGCAAACCTTTTTCTCCTAAATCTATTACTGTACAATTAGAACACAATTCTATTACCCATTTAACTTTTTCTAATCCTTTTACATATATTTTCTTATTTTCTAAGTAACCATGAATCATTCTTTTAAATTCTCTATAGTCAACATATCCTTCACGCCATAAAATTCCGAGGTTTTTCTCAATCCAGTTCACCTGACGTTTTTCATTTTCCGATAAAGTAGAAAATGCATATGGGGGTTTTATTGAAAATATTTGCGTGTATTCATCTGTACTGTATGCAAATTCCTTAACAATAAATTCATTTTTATACGATTTAAATCCCTGAAGATCCACGAACAAACGGTCAGTCATCATGATATTTTCTTTGTAATGTTGCTTAACGGTTTGTATTCTACAATACTATCATTCAGAATTAGACAGTACGCCGCAGTATTATCGGGAATATCCTGTTCACACTCTAATTCTAGCCGTACATCTATGGCACCTGTTTTTAAGGTTTCGTTTTGATGAGAACAGTCGAGGACGAAGAGAGGGGCTTTCTCTTTAAATTTTTGCGGACTTAACAACGGTGCTTGACTACGTCTATAATAAGACTGTTGAAATTTAGCGTACTGTTCGTATAATAAAGCGTACTTTTCGTCTCCAAAACTTACATTTAAACTTTCATATGGAAAATAGTTTGAGTTCAAAAAAACTTTGACGTCTCTCAAATGACAATGATCAAAGCATGTTATATCTTTGTTAATCATATTTTTTCGGTCCGTTTTTAATCCAATTATAACGAATCGTGGCTTTTCAATTTGAGATGAAGTTTTGATTGACCAAGAATGTTTAGAGGTTTTAGGCAAAAGCGGATACTCATAAAGATCCCAGTTCCTAAATGCTATTTGAATAGCGCGATCTTTTTCTAAATGTTTTAATAAAGTTAATCTTTCCCGATCAGAAACTTTAATATGAGGCATACGCCATACTATTTTAGATATAGTAATGTTGTCTATGTATTCATTTGTATTTAATATTACGCTATTTAAATTACTATTGGATCGTAAAAGAATAAGTTCATGTTTGCAATTAATAATTATTTTATTATAATCCTCTGCGAAACCAAGAATTTTATTTAAAGGCACAGATACAGAAAATGATCCATTGGTAATTTTTGTGCCATCAACGTCCCAGCCCCATAATTTTGACATCGAAGATTCGAGTTCATTCATAGATATAAGAGATTTCATAGTAGTCGTAACCCCGGCGTTTTTTATTTTATCTATTTCTATCCCATTCAGTTCATATCGAATATCTTGAAACATATGTAGTATAGGGTTATTAGTAAACAGAACACTGTTCACCTGCGCTTTTGTTTCTCTATTGATTACTTTAATAGTACCCTCTATGTATAAAGTACTCGCTGATGGTAATACGTAAAGATCTTGTTGATTAATAGGTATACGGATTTCATCGTTTAAATTAAAACTGGTTACGTACGGTTTATATGAATGATATTCGAAACTTTCAATCGTGTTATCATAGCTCAATGGATCTATTAAGCTTAGTATACTCATTTTAACAAGCCTATGTTTTTTAAAAATTGTTTATTATCTTTCGTTAGCTTTGTAAATTGCTCTATAGGTCTTCTTTTCTTGATAGCACAGTGATTACTAATACGTTTATCGTGCGAGACTTTGCTTTTATTGAAATCTATCATTTTTCCGAAGATGTAAATATATTTGAATCTCTTCACCTCGTAAATTAAGTAAATTATTATTTGCGTCTAATATTCTTATTTTAAGTGAGCTTAAGCTTTTTTGGGTAACCGGGAAATAGATAACGTTTTTCGGTGTTTCTATAATCCTATATCCTGGAGGCACATTCGGAACAAACTCATGAATAATGTGGCTTGGTCTTCCGTTTACAAATGATCCGCTCACTATGTCACATTCAACTCGCACTATAGTTGTAGACAGAATGGAGACAGGAAAGGGGGACTCTGTTAATATATTAGCTTGTACAGTTTCTTCACCGAAACCTAGTAACTTGCCAATCGAATTTTCTTTATTAAAGTATACATTTTTAGAACATACTATCGAAGTCTTTAAGGTATTATTATTACACGTCAGTGAAAATGTGCATCCTTGCAGATGTCTTTTGAAGTAATCGTCAAGGTCTTGAAGTTCGTATGACCCTTCAGGAATTTGTACTACTTCGTTTTTACCATAATAAAATTTATTGTTTCTGTAGTCTATATTAGGTATAGAGTTAAAAGTTGACATGTATAGCAACCCACATTCATATTCACCATCTAGTTGAAGAGCTGGTGAATGATTCGTAACCAGGGTAGAAGAGGTTCCAGTTATAGACAAAGTGAAAGACATCGTGTGAATGATAAGGTTTTTATTGCACAGAGACATTTAAACGGTCGCTCCAAAATTGTTTTAAATATTTCAAACATAAATGTCCGCAATTTACAGTGTCAAAATTTTGATAAGTGTTGTAGTTATATGAAATTTCATGATTTTTTAAATACCTTATTAATTCTAACGGTGGTTGAAGATCACCATAACTATTAAAATATTCACAATAATTATTATCTTTAACATAGGCTACCCAGTGAGTCCCCTGGTTTTTAGAACTGTCTAAATTAACGATTGCACATTCTACTCTGTTAGGTCGCTTTGGCAAATTATCTCTCATATAAACACCACGAAAATGAGGAATATCTGTTGAGTATTTTAAAAGATCTATATTAGTGAGAGCTCGTCTAGGTAACCTTTTATTTAGTTTTTTGAACTTTTTAAACACAATCCTTTGCCGTTCTTATACGGTTTTATATGTAAACCTTTTCCTAATGCAATAGATTCCATCATTTTGTTATGGCGTTCTGATTCGGTTAAGTTTTTCTTTGCAGCTTTGTAATCAGCAACAGCTTTTGCGATTCCAGCAGCTCCTCCTGCTAACGAGCCTAACGCGGAAAGTCCAGCAAAAATAGGTATCAGTGGTAAAATACCTCCAGTTTTTGGGATCGGTATTAAGCGAGGAACTCGTAATTTACTCGTATTGTTATTACGGAATACTTTAATTGCAGCTGCGAAAGCTTGGCTAATTGCAGTGCCTTTATTTTTAGATTTGTTTTTCTTTAATTCAGCACGTATTTTAGATGTAAACTGTTTAAATGTTTTTATCCCCGCACCGATTTTTATTTTAGATTTCATTAGTTTGCTAACTAACCATGATGCAAGTTTTTCGCCCTTTCCAGCGTTTTTCGAGTTTAATCTTTGTTTAGCCATTTTATAAAGTTCTAAATCTGCACGGTGTCGGTCATCTAGATTAGAATGTTTATCGTAAGCAATGTCGTGCTGCATACACGCTTCGTCCAACTCATTAATTCCCTTATCACCCCTTAGCAACCGTTTGTGCAATTTTGTACCTGGTCCACAATAATTATACCCAGGTAAGTGCAGCTCAAATGGTAAGTGATTAATAGCACTGTTTAAAAGTCCTCTCCCTTTCATATCCAATATAATAATGACAATTTTGAATACAATAAAGTTAATAAATATACTCATACAATGGCATTTCTATCAATCCAGCTATTTTCGCTATCATTAAGCCCTAACCACTTTACATACAATTTTTCTCCCCTCTTTTTGATCACCTTTTCTATGAGGTAAACATCAGGATGCTTTGTTTTCTGAAGTTCTTGTTCGTAAAATGAACCGAGTATTGTATTTTTTCGTTGATCTTCAATAAGGTAAGTAACTGGACGAGTGTGATTTACATGTTTAATAGTAAATATTTCTGTCGACCAATTCGGTGTATAACCTTTATGAAAAGCACTTTTATACTTGCTTATGCGTACATGATCTCCTATATTAAATTTATTTGATTCATAACCTAGATTGGATTGCGCGTTTTCGATGTTTGTCTTTACTTTGGACTCATTATCAAAATTAACATCAAAAGGTTTAAATTTTGTTGTATGATGCATAGTTTGATTATAGGATTTAACTATATCATTCAAAGGTTTTCCAACCCATTTATAATTTCCAATGAAACTAAAATATTTGTATAGTTTATTTTTGAGCGTTTTTATTAACCTTTCAACAATAGATGCTTTTTTAATTGAATACGTGGAATAATGATTTATTTTTAAAAAATGTACATAACGACCAAATTCATTATTATAAAACTCTTTCCCTAAGTCTGTCTGTAAGTTTATCGGTACTCGTTTTGATGATTTAATAATTTGTTCGAAAGAATTTTTAACTTCTATTTTCGTTTTAGATTTTGTTGGAATACACCACGCATACTTTGAAAAGGCGTCAATTACAACCAAAATGTATTTATATCCTCTATTTATCTTATGTAAATTTTGTAAGTCAATCAAATCTGCTTGCCACAAATCATCAATTCCTTTTAATATAACTGCTCGTCGCTTAAAGTTTTTTCGAGCTGATCTGTGTATCTCGTTCACGACTTGCTGCTTTGCCATTGTTTAATTTGTTGAAAATATCGTCTATTTCCCTTTTTGAATAAAAGTTCAATTTCAACTGATTTGCCAACTGATGAATTTGAGAATTTATGTCATCAAACATAGAATCTAGATACTTCTTCTGATAAAGGTTCTGAACGAGCTGATCGACGTACTGCTTATTAACTGCATCATCAGGTGACAATGGATGTGCAAGTCCCTTTAATCTTAATGATTGTAAATCGAAATGTCCATCATCTGATCGGAGCAAAGCATTATTTTTAAGTTCAGAAACTTCAGATACACGCAGGCGTTTATGAAGATGATGACCGAATTTGTCTATATTCATTTTATGTTCTATTTGCACGTCAAAAGTTCTGCCTCGACTAACGATAATAGTAAAGTAACTGTTTTATATATTGACATTGTTAACTAATCCTGCTTCTTGCAGTTCTTCAATAACAGATATGATTTCATTATCCAATCCTGTATTACCAGCTTCACGAGAAGCTATAAGCAATTTTAATCTTTCAACTAATTCGTTTGGGTTATCCCAATATACATATGATACATCGGTTTTAACTTTTTTCATGGTCGATAATCCTTCACCACTTATTAAACGTTCTTTAGCTAATTTAAAAAGCGGTCTTATTACGTATAAATATTTCATGCCTTTGTTGCTTTTAATTGGTTTATTAGGATTAAAATCTCTTCTATGTGCATTAGTTTCTAATAATAAGATTTTATAATTGCGTTTATCATCCTCAGTTACAATATTTAAATCCGGTACTTTCTTATATAGCAATTCGTTTAAACCTGGCGTTAAATAGTAAGTATGGGCATTTACTTTTAATTTTTTATCATGTGTTGTGTATACCGGACAGGATCCCAACATTAGCTTGTCCCGTTCCGTTCGAACACCAAAAGGTATATTTAAGTTGGTAATATAATTCTTTTGAAATTTAGGATCATCACGAGGAGATGCGAAAGAATCTGTCGTCTTAAATGAAATATCATTTATTGAATCCTGATCATTAGTTTGTTCACTTTCCACTCCATCGCTTACATCACTTTCATCGTTGTTTGATGTGTTATCCTCTTGATCTTCATTATCAAGACTCGATTGAGAAGATTTCCTCACAACCGTATAATCATGAATAGATTGCCTCTTTTCTTCACTAGGACTCAATTTTAATCTTTTTACTGACTTTCCCCATCGAAATCCGTCATTTAAATCATCATCATTAGTATTTAAGTAATTATTCTCATTTTTAACTTTAACTATTTCATTAAGTGGTTCTGTTATTGGTTTCAATACTGATTCCAACATCATATCATTATCAGTTTTCATATTACGAATCAGACTAACTTTCTTTTTAACGGCTTCGACAGATTTAAGTACTTTTTCTTTCAAATTTTTCTCGTCATTGATTTTAAGATTCATGTCTGATCTTGATGGTTTTCTATGAAGCAATAAATGTTTCATAATAATGCATCATGTATTATAGTTAATCCATAATGATAAATGTGTCAAAACCCATTCTATAACATCCTGAATTACGAGTAGAATCTTTATTTATAACCAAGTAACTATATGGCAGTTTCCATACTTCAGCACACATTTCTCGAAACTGTGACCAAGACATATCGCTTCCAACGTGCTCATCATAAACATGACGTAAATTAACATCATCTTGCTTAAATAGAATTATTAAGTTAGCATTATCTCTTATTAATTGTTTAGGTATTTTACTATAAGTTTGATTAAGGTAGAAGCTATCAATATTTTTATGACGTCCCATTGCAAAGTAATCCCTTATGTTGTTTTGATTTTCACATGCAACATCATCAAATATAATAATTGAGTTAATGTTAGCTTCATGTGGACTTAGTACTTCATCATTCTCACTATATTTTTTAAATTCGACTGATGGAACCAACATTAGTATTTTTTCTAAATACTGATACATAGGTTGGAAGAGAGTTTTAGAATAAAGATAAAGGTTTTGAAATCGTAGCCCCCGTTCATGCAGCAGAAGACCGACCATTAAATTAGTTTTACCACAGTTAGAAGGACCACAAATGATACTTCGAATTGTGTTCGGTAAAAGCTCTCCATGACGTGAATTGCGATCGTGGCGAACTGGACAAACGACTTCTAATTGCAAGTTTTGAAGTTGTTTCACAAACTTCATATTTCCAAATATAAAAACAATATTACTACCTACGTGTTGTAAGCATGAAATGTCTGTACCCAATGAGAGTAGACCTTCAAGATATTGAGTAGTTATATGTGAATATGTTCAGGTTTTTTAAAACTGTATGAACTTCTTAACCGATTGAGCATTTCAAAACACCTCAAAACCGATTGAGAGTTTCAGAACACCTCAAAACCGATTGGGAGTTTCAGAACACCTCAAAACCGATTGGGAGTTTCAAAACACGAAACACATGAAATGTGTTTTGAAACGCCCAATAATATACTACTAACATATTTTTTGTTGTTTGGAAAAGTAGAAAAAACATAGCATTTTTTTTTATTAACAAATTTATTGTACTGCCGTTCCGGGATGATTTGGCAAAATTTGGCGGGGGGTCCAAAAGTAACCCTGTATAGGTGGAAAACTTTTAAGTAAATGACCTCTTGCATGTAGTTGTAACACATCTGTCTATACAGACACCGGTCCGGTTCCGGTCAATACCGTTCGACATTCTTTATTCGAAACGACAATGGGCAAAAATGTATGGAACGTGGTACCCGCGCCAATGGACATAATGTATATATCATTGGAAAGGTATTTTTATAGTGGGCAAAGATAACCATATCGCTTATCTCAATTTCCTGTCGGAACTGAGTTATTTTATTTTGAATATACGTTGTTATCAATCAATTTCCTTTAGGGATACCATTATGAAAGAAAAGAAAACATGTACTACATAACAAGAAATATCTAAATTCTTATCGGCCGGGCACTACCTCTATACATATTTATACTACTTACTATTAGGTGCCTATATTACTAGTCAAGGGTACACTTCAGTGTTTCCGCTTCATAAATAAAATGGATTTTTTTCTCATTTGAAAAGTGACAACAGAGGTGATTTTTGATACATTCGTTTTTTTTTACAAATACCTAACTGTCCATGAGGCTGAAGATGGAGCTCTCTGGTGCAGTAGCAGCCTATTCACTTTTGCTTAAGTTGTATTTTTAAGGAAATAAAGATGCCGGGAGCAGATTTTATTTCGCATAAGGTGTCGTGTTCGTATATGAATATCTCCGAATGGACAGGGATTTGAGACAAACCACCTTAATAAACGTTGTTCCTGTTGGTATGACCTATTCAATGACACTATCATTATTGCTATTGGAGCGGGTACCAAAATGCCCATTGTCCTTTAACGTAAATTCAATATTATAATATTAGTTTTGTACACAACTACATGCATGAGGGGTTACGGAGCTCCGTCGACTCTTTTAAATTTGATATTGAATTAGAAATAACTAAAATTCATAAACTTATTTGTTTCGAATTTTATAGATTAACAATATTATTCATTCAGGCTTTCTACATTATGTATACCTACATATTAGTCTAGAAATTTTATGTCAATTAATAATATTAATTTACGTAACACCTGGCCATAATGTGAGTTTTATCGCACGCTGCGCGCACGGTAAAACTCGCATTGTGGCCAGGTGAAGACGTAAAATTGTGTACTCATCACGGGCAGTAAAAAAGAAAGCCCTCTATCGCATATTTACAACCCTCGCCTACGGCTCGGGTCTCAAATACCTGCGATTTCGGGCTTTCTTTCTTTTACAGCCCTTGTTAAGTAATGTACTATTTGTACTTCGATATTATATTCATTCGACCAGTCGTGCTGTATGTATTTCGAAAGTTATAGATTATAAACATTATTCATTTAGGCTATCGACATTCTAGACGTAGGTATGTGTATCAACTTTATAACATTTGATTTTAGATGTTTTGCTACGTAACCGCATGAGGTCATTTACTTAAGTTAGTTTTTCACCTACGAGTATATCAGGGGACAATGTCACACCAATTGACCTAGTCCCAAACTAAGCTCTAGGCTTGTACAGTCAAGGACTTTAATTGTTATGCCACGATGGAACCCTGTCGCATAACGTTAATCATTCATTTAAGCGTAATTTCTGTCATGTGGTTTGACGCTGTCATTATGACAGGGTTCCATAGTGGCATAACAATTAAAGTCCTCGACTGTACTATGGGTACTAGACAACGATATAAATACTTACATAAAGAAATATATACTTAAATAGAAAACATCCATGACTCAGGAACAAATATTCGCGCTCATCATACAAATATCCCCTTACCGGGATTTGAACCCAGGACCGCTAGCTTCGTAGGCAGGGTCACTACCATCTAGCCCAACGCGTCGTCAAATAATAAGATAATTATACTTTTTTTACTGTACATACGCCGTATATATTATGTATGTATGTAGGGTAATGGTAAAGGCTAGTAAAAGTGCAATTATTTTCTTGTTTACGAATGTAGTTTTCCTCTCGAGCTCCCCCTCTGGAATCCCCTACTGATCCAGTTTTTGAGGGATGCAGTGGAAACACTTCGCGGGGCTACTAGCGGCCGTGAGGCGAGTTGCTATCGAGTTTTCAGGCGCATCATAAATGTGTGTGGTTCATGTTTTATAATAAAAATTGGCGACCCGCCCTCGTTTCGCTTCGGTTCGGAGTTTTATGTAAAATCCGTAAATAAAACAGATTTTTTTTAAACCTTCCTCTTGAATCACTCTGTCTATTGATGGAAACCGCATTAAAATCCGTTGCGTAGTTTGAAAGATCTAAGCGTACATACAGACGGACAGACGGCGGGAAGCGACTTTGATTTATACTATAATAATAGTACAAGTACCTATAAACGTTAGTACCCATAGATTAACCTTTTAAACGCCACGGTAGATTGCTATTTTACGTGCCCGTGACGCCACGGACGTCGTATGCCGCCACAAAATATATGAAGGTAGAACAACTCGTGACAGTCTGGCGTCCGCGGCACAAAAATCTGCCGACGTGAATTGCCGTCTTTGGCGTTCAAAAGGTTAACACTTTTACTGCCAAAAGGCTCTGATTTTCATACAAAAGGGGCTCTGGAATAGACAACCAAAACATATAGACTAGGAGGTCACAAGAAATCTGGAAACGATCTCTGAAATTGATTATTTTAGGCAGGATAGAGGGTAACTCCCTGATGCCAGATTGGTCACAAAAGTAGGTATCTTTGAACGGGTACAGGGCCATAACGCAATCAAAACTAGTCAGTTTTTACATACCTAGTACCTACTTACTTTATACACAACATTCAGCCATTTCCCTTATCGTTTTGTTTTAAGGAACGATAACACGTTTTTCAGCCGCCATATATAGATAACGCGACCACTGTGCGAGGCAGACCGACATATTTGGCATTAGGGAGTTGCCCTCTATCCTGACAACCTAGAATAATCCATTTCCGAGATCGTAAACAAATTTGTCGTGACTTGACAGGAGCGCGTGGAGCTAACCCCATGTGCTTCTGTTTAGTCCATTTGAGAAAATACTCTTTTAACGAACAATTGTCTTCGCGAGTGATATCCATGGACTTATTTCTCTAATAAGTCCATGGGAGTGTCTATAAATAACTCGACATTGGCGAAATACACCTTAACAGGAGTGAAAGCCATTCATTAAGAATAAAAAAAATTTTGTCGTGACCTCCTGTCACATTCCCTAGTTCTAAATTTCATTACACCTGAGCGTTAAAAAAATCTCACTGCAAACTCGAATCGAGTTAAACCAGCATCACAAACACCTATAGTACCACTTCATAACTCAACCCTATTTTAGGGTCTAGCGCTCCCCTCGCGTCCCACCTCTCGTTCTACCACACCGCGCCATCCCTCTCATTTCGCCGACAGCTTTCCCTCGAGTTTATTCGGAAAATCGATTCAGTATATTTCCTAGTTTCCACCGAATGCTTGCTCGAGCCACATGTTATGGTGAAACAAGTTACCAGTGCAAAGTTGATAACATTGCTGTGTGTCGGTTTAGTGTTAATTTTTGGATTGTTTTAGTGTTATTAGTGGTGATAGCGGACATTTTATCGGCGTGGTATGTTAATAAGTTAATAAGTAAATTAATATTAGTGTTTTAAGCTATTTCACAGCCTCATACGATTATAGTGTAATTAAAGATGTCTGTTTTAGAAGTGTAAATAAGATGTGTTTTTTAGCGAAATTTACCAACTGTACCTATTGACTAAATACAGTTTGTTCCAGGATAAAGTGTACATTTAAAGTCCAGAGGTAGAGTACCTTAAGGGGCATCCGAATCACCCCCATGTATGTTCAGCGATTTTTAGTATTTTCGGAGACATTGATCATTTTAGTCTGAACTTTTGTAATTTTTCCGTATGTCCATGTTATTAAAAACCCTAAGTTCATGTATTATTTTAATATTGTTTCAGTGTTTTCTTACATTGATAGACTCATTATGAATTTAGCGTGTTTTGAAAGCTACATGCCAGTTTTTTTGCGTGACAACTTGACTATAGTTGTGCAGAAAGAGACCAAGAATAAAAAACCGGTTTCGAGATACAGCCGTCTTTATGCATTTTTTTTTTATTGATTCCTATTATGTTTTATTAAAAATAAATAACCGAAATTGGTAGAATATAATTACTTTTTGTGTAGTTAATCACACAAAGTTACTTTCTCCATACTAATTGTACCCCACGTTTATTTTTCATCTAGTATGGAAAAACAAACTTTGTGTGATTACACAAAAAGTTGTCACGAAAAAAAAAAATGTTTTAAAAAACAATGGCGGTTTTTTGTTTTTTAAAACATTTATTTTATTTTATACTTTTTAGTGATCATAATACGCTGTTACGTAGTCCCACTTCTTAGTTAAAATGAAACTTTAACTTATATCAAGCGCGCCGCAAGCAACGCCGCGGGAAAGTCATAGTCATATTTCAACAAGTAAATATTATTCGTTGTAGGTAGTCGCTCAATTATCTTAATCGAGATATCTTATCGCCACCCTTGAAATCGGTACCATTGAGGAGTTCCGGTGGCCATCTGTGGTCTTCATCATCAGTTCCACTACACCAAATGATACTTTCTGAATGCAAATGCTGGACTTGTTACTAAAAATACTAAAATCGCTATATGTTTGCCTACAATATTTGAGGAGTTCCCTCAATTCCTCACTGATCCCCTTATCAGATACAGATTTGGTGACAATGGGACCACCTCGGAAGTATACTCTATCAAACCAAAAAAATTTAAATCGGTCGACAATTGACGGAGTAATCGGAGAACATACATAAAAAAAAAAACATACAGTGGAACGTATAACCTCCTCCTTTTTTGAAGTCGGTTAAAAAAGCTGGCATGTAGCTTTAAACATCCTAAGTTCATAATTATTCTATCAATGTAAGGAACCACTGAATAAATATTAAAATAATACATGAACTTAAGGGTTTTTCATAACATGGACATATGAAAAAATTACAAATATTCTGATTAAAATGATCAATATCTCGGAAAATACTAAAAATCGCTGAACATATATGGGGGTGATTCGGATGCCCCTTAAGGTTCTCTACCTCTAGACTTTCGATGTACACTTTATCCTGGGACATCCTGTATATTAAACAAGCCACAACACTTTTTACACGACTACCCCAAAAAAGGAGTGTAATGTTTTCAGGGTTCATGTTTGTATGTATGTATGTATGTATGTGAGGTTCTTTATTCCACTATAACTTCTAAATCCCTTGACCGATTTAGAAGTTATAGTGGAATAAAGTGTGAGGTATCGTTAGAATCCTTACGTCATCCCCGGTGACATAGGATACCTAAACTGTTAAAATTGAAATAACAGCAATGGCAAAATGATAATTATTAACATATGTAGGTATATCGACGACAGTATAAATAATGCAGTCGGGTTTTTAAAGCTTGCTTTTCATATAGTTATTATGTTGTCTGTAAGGTGTTGTGTATTTAAGAGCGTGCAGGCTAAGTTATTTCGTGCTGTATTAGAGGTAGAATATTATATTGCCATCCAAACCAGACATATTTGTAAATTTCTAGAGCTATAAGCGGGCATATTATGCTCGTATCGATGTTTATAAACGTCGATAAAACATCCGTCACTTTCTGACTAATATGTAAGTGCGAGGGTTATTGTATTAAACAAATATATAATTTATGTGTTACTAGGTTTTTCCCGCGACTAAGTACTCTCAAAAATGGTTTATCGCTATTCCTTAGGAACTGATATTGCTGGATAAATTTACCATATGCCCGAATCTATCATAACCAATTCCACATGGATCCCTCGAGACTCGAGACATTGAACAGAACAAACAAATAAACAATAGTACATTGTAGCCCAGGTACAGAAAGTAAGCAATAGATGGACGAGTTAGTTCGCGGGCCGAGCCGCAGGTGAGGACCGCGAAGATACGAGTCCATCTATTGCACTTTCTACCGAGGCAATACTATGTGCTTTTCACGCCTAATGTAAGGAAATGAAACAGGTTAGGACATAGTTTAATTAAAAGTAAAATTCCGAATTACCGACTTTGCCGTATCCTGAATTTCAGGCGGTGTAAGATCCATATCTGTACTTGTATCACTCATTTTTGTTGAATATCGTACAAATTTCCAATCAAAAGTTCAAAAGTTTAGCGTTTGTTTCCAATTAAAAGAACAGAAGTAATTTTCATTCCCGCCTTTTTAACTTTTTTAATTTTTACCTTATTTAAAGATGCAAAGGCGTTTTTCACGTACGCCTTAAAAACTTACATAAAAACACGTTTACAATCGCAAAAATACACTTTCACTGAGCGGATTTGACGTTTTAATTTTTTAATTAAACGTTCTAATGTCATATTTGTCAAACATTTTTTTATTTATTTCCGAACGAGTTACTAATGTCATAAATAACCGACCAATAGCAGAGTAGAAAGTAAACTGGTCTAAAAACACTCCATTTTACTTTGCAACTCAACATTGTTGGACTGTTTTTGTGTTGTACTACTAAGAGCAACTTTCTATTCTGATTTCGATCCTTCTTTGGCCATATTTCCGAGCAGTGGCGTGAAAATATACATACTATTTAGTATGTATTTATATTGTAATACGCTAGAGAAATCACTGCCGGCTTTGCTACGCGTAAACCGTAGCGCGCGTAGCTCATAGGTCTTCAAAAAAACACTACAAGCTTACGAGCAATACGACCTGAACAAAATAACTAAACGAAAAAAAAAACGGCCATGTGCGAGTCGGACTTCGCACATTTAGGGTTCCGTACCTACAAAATGTATCTCGCATAACTACTGTTGCTTCTGAAAATTCAGAGTTATCATATGTTGGTATTTGATAGTAAAATATACGTTATAATAAACGTTATCACCAAATTTGAAGTCCATAAGTCAATGGGAAGTTAAAAATGCTTTGAAACTGAATATAACAAAAGCTGAATTTGGTGGCGTCCCATTCCTTTGTTTTCTATTAATTTTTAAATCAAAAATTACAGTATTTATTTACTCAACGAGCTCTAAACATTTAAGTATATTCTTGCACACTACAGTAGGCCTACCTGCAACAAAAAAAAGTAGGGTGATGGAACCAGTAATGGACAAGGCACCAGTAATGGACACTTGGTTCTTATTTTACAGAAGAGAATGGTTATTCATTTGTTTTGCAACAATCAATTTAGGACCGTATGGAATTTGAATTAAGAGTGAAGTGTCCATTACTGGTGCCTGTCAGCTAAAAGGGTCCATCATTGGTGCCGTCACCCTAGTTTCCTAAAATCACTAATACATTCAGTCATCATTCAAACTTGAGTTGGCATTTTATTAAATATTTTAGGTGCCATTACAAAAACGCTTTTTCGAGTAATGCTGTTTTAAACGGTCTCGTGTTAATCTTGCCGCGTTGGCGTATGCTGTTGAAGACATGGAACTGGCTTGGCCTACGTCACTCCCACAACCAAGGCGAATCTAATGACACCTCATGTGTCAAAATCCGTCAAGCCGTTTCAGCTGCAGAGCGTGCCAAAGAAATAGACACACATACATACAGAGTCGAAAAACATAACTCTCCTTCCGACGCAATCGGGAAAAAATTGCCCAGCAGTTGTTAGAAAAAAAAATTAAAAAAACAAAAACCCGCCTTCAAAAAAGCAAAAAATAACTTCTTTTAAAATGGTAGGTCAGTCCAACTGCATTCGGCTTTTGGTTTAAAATATTGTGGGACGCCGACTTCAGTTGGACTGACATACCATTTTTAACCGACTTCAAAAAAAGGAGGAGGTTCTCAATTCGTCGGGTTTTTTTTTTTTTTATGTATGTTCCCCGATTACTCGAAGACCACTGGACCGATTTGAAAAAATTTTTCGTTTTTCGAATGGTTATACTTTCTAGTTGGTCCCATTGTCACCACGTCAGGATTTGATGATGGGATCATGGAGAAATCAAGAGAACTCCTCAAATATTATAGGCACACCTATAGCGATTTTGGTATTTTTCACTGTAACTCATGCATTTGCTTTTGAAAAGTACTATATGGTGAAGTGGAACTGATGATGAAGACCACAGATGGCCACCGGAACTCCTTAACGGTACCTATTTCAAGGGTGGCGATAAGATATTTCGATAAAGGTAGTTGAGCGACTATGACGAAGCACATTTAGGTTTAAATATGACTATGACATTCCCGCGGCGTTGTCTGCGGCGAGCTTGAAATGATCTATAGTTTCTCATTCATATTTAGAAGTGGAGCTACGTAACAGCATAAATAGGATCACTAAAAAGTATAAAATAAAATAAATGTTTAAAAAAACAAAAACCCGCCTTCAAAAAGCAAAAAATAACTTGATATAAGTATAAGTTAAACTAAGAAGTGGGACTACGTAACAGCGTATTATAATCACTAAAAAGTATAAAATAAAATAAATGTTTTAAAAAACAAAAAACCGCCTTCAAAAACGCAAAAAATAACTTCTTTAAAATTGTAGGCACCTAATAGGTTAGTCCAACTGATGTCGGCTTTTTGTTGAAAATGTTATGATCGCCGACTTCAGTTGGACTAACCTATTAGGTGCCTACAATTTTAAAGAAGTTATTTTTTGCGTTTTTGAAGGCGGTTTTTTGTTTTTTAAAACATTTATTTTATTTTATACTTTTTAGTGATTATAATACGCTGTTACGTAGTCCCACTTCTTAGTTTAACTTATACTTATATCAAGCGCGCCGCAAGCAACGCCGCGGGAAAGTCATAGTCATATTTCAACAAGTAAATATTATTCGTTGTAGGTAGTCGCTCAACTATCTTAATCGAGATATCTTATCGCCACCCTTGAAATCGGTACCATTGAGGAGTTCCGGTGGCCATCTGTGGTCTTCATCATCAGTTCCACTACACCAAATGATACTTTCTGAATGCAAATGCTGGACTTGTTACTAAAAATACTAAAATCACTATATGTTTGCCTACAATATTTGAGGAGTTCCCTCAATTCCTCACTGATCCCCTCATCAGATACAGATTTGGTGACAATGGGACCACCTCGGAAGTATACTCTATCAAACCAAAAAAAAAATTTGAAATCGGTCGACAATTGACGGAGTAATCGGAGAACATACATAAAAAAAAAAACATACAGTGGAACGTATAACCTCCTCCTTTTTTGAAGTCGGTTAAAAAAGGAGGAGGTTCTCAATTCGTCGGGTTTTTTTTTTAATGTGTGTTCCCCGATTACTCGAAGACCACTGGACAGATTTGAAAAATTTTTTCGTTGTTTGAATGGGTATACTTTCTAGTTGGTCCCATTGTCAACACGTCAGGATCTGATGATGGGACCTTGGAGACATCAAGAGAACTCTTCGAATATTATAAGCACACCTATAGCGATTTTGGTATTTTTCACTGTAACTCGTGCATTTGCTTTTGAAAAGTACTATATGGTGAAGTGGAACTGATGATGAAGACCATAGATGGCCACCGGAACTCCTTAACGGTACCTATTTCAAGGATGGCGATAAGATATTTCCATTAAGGTAGTTGCGCGACTATGACGAAGCACATTTAGGTTTAAATATGACTATGACATTCCCGCGGCATTGTCTGCGGCGAGCTTGAAATGTTCTATAGTTTCTCATGAATATTTAGAAGTGGAGCTACGTAACAGCATAAATAGGATCACTAAAAAGTATAAAATAAAATAAATATTTAAAAAACAAAAACCCGCCTTCAAAAATGCAAAAAATAACTTCTAACTTCTAACTAAGTTATTTTTTGCGTTTTTGAAGGCGGTTTTTTGTTTTTTAATTTGAAGTCGGTTAATAACAAATAGGTACGCGTCTACGCAGTCTGTAAATATACAAAGCTATAACATAGTCTAGACATCGATTGATTGATTAAGAATGTGTAATGGCATACCCGGCGCGGGAGTTGAAAATAGATCCCGTCTCGACGAGGTAATATCCGTTATATCCGCTGCCTTCGATGGACTGTCTATTCCGGATATTGCGAATTAGCAGGCTAAAATAACAGACGGGGGAACCTATTTTACCCCCGACGCTAACTTTTAACTAGAGATGTACCGACTAATGGCCTGTTGTTTGATCAGTAGTTAAACTAACTAATCCTCAAAAACCATAACTAATGGTTAAAATCTCAAGGAAATGTGTCAAATGTTCGATTCCTTTTTCGAATTTTAACAATTAGTTGAGTTAACTACTGATCAACAACAGGCCCTAATGGCCTGTTGTTTGATCGGTAGTTAAAGTAACTAATGGTCAAAAAACGTTACTAATGGTTAAAATCTCAAGGAAATGTGTCAAATTTTCCATTCCTTTTTCGAATTTTAACAATTAGTTAGTTTAACTACTGATCAAACAACAGGGACAAAGTAGTCGCCGACCGGCCAAATTTATTATCGGCGAATAGTCGGCTAAAGATACCGAATAATCTCCACTTTATGATTTAGGTACTGGAAAACAAACAAATAAACAAATAAATATTTACTTGAAGTGTTATATTTCAAGATTTTCAAGTGTTTTACTTAAATACAGCAAATAATCATCATACAAAAATAGGAACTTTTTATTTTCATCATATAGAATAGTTTAATAATTTAATTTACACCTTAACTACATTCGTCAGATATGCTATATATTTCTTAAATTAAATTAAATTAAATGTTTTAATGTTATAATATATAATAACGTATTTACAGAATTCAACAATAATACAATTAAAAATTAATACTAAACGTATTAAAATTAAAATAAAACTATGCTACTTAAATATTAAAGATATAAATAATAATCACCACTATAAAAAGAACGCCCCCTCTAGCAGGTCCGCTCGCGGCATGGTCCCTATGACACTGGTTGCATTTTATTATTTATGAATTCTATAAATAGGTACATAATTGATTACATAAATAAATAAATAATAGATATTAAATAATCAAAAATGACAAGTAATTTAGGTGTGTACCTATACATTCTCATACATAAGTACAGGTTAAAAACATGACCCTCCTCCTTCGCCAGTCGGGTAAATTTAGACGTTCACTATGTAGCAAAAATAGTACATTGTTGCAGAGGATAGAAAGTACGCGATTTTTGGACGAGTCATATAGAGGGCCGAAACGTAGTTGAGGTCCTCTAGTGTACGAGTCTATAAATTGCACTTTCTACCGAGGCAGACATAGTGCTTTTCACAACTACTGAGAGGAAATAAAATAAAAATTCATATTCAAAACTCAAATTTTGATTCATGTTAATGTGACATACCGCCAATTTTACCATAGATAACTTTTTTTAATCTGGACCCCTATTCTCGTGGCACTCGAGATTAATAAACTAACATGCGAGATGAAGATGTCAACTCCATATAAAATTGTATTTGTTTCGCCATATCTCCCATGTAATTTCATCTCTAGTGGTTCGAGATTAGGGGCCAAGTTTGAATTACATTTTAAAAAAAAGCAGTGACGTAGTTTTTAGTCTGTGTATCTTTTAGCAAAAATACACCTAATATTTTACGACACAAAATGGCGTGTTCTGATTGGTCGATTTCAATTTTTCATTTTAAGGAGCTATGACACAAAAATTTATTGATTGATTTTCATTGGTTCTTAAATTTGGACAACAATGTCCTCGACCAATCAGCAAACACGCCGACAAAAACATTCTTGGTCTGTCCTTATAAGTGACGTTTTGAACCCCAAACAAGACCGAGCAGTGTTGTGAAAAGTTTTTTTTTCGCTTACAAGATAATTTCAAGACGCAGCGGTATATGCAAGAGGGATCAACCCCTCAAGTCGTTATCAAAACCCAATTAGAGACCCTTCGTCTCGCCCGGGGAGCATTTACCGATAACTACCCTTAAGGATTAGATATGGGGAGGTTTTACCGATATTTAGAGAAAAAATCAATACTTGACATAAGGGTGTCCTTTAGCAACTCGCGTCGCTTTCACCACTCATTTATTTAGACTTACCATGTCATTTTTAAAGGTTTCATACCTACGTGAAAGGAATCCAACGGGACCTTATTAATGAAATAACTTTAACAAAAAGCAAGCTTTCAAAACCCGACTGTTGCTAACCTACTTTAAATCGTTATAAATCCTAAATGATCATTCAAAATGAAAAATAATGAAAGAAACCTAAAGATGATTTTTAAATCCCTATTCAATGATACCCCACTTGTCATACTTCGTCAACTTTTTTTTTTGCGCTGTATGGCGTCTGGATGTCGCCATATTGAATTTTGATTACTGTCATATCTTCAGTGGCACTCACCAGATTAAGACAAATCGATTGACATAAGAATCATCAAAATCGGACAACGGGTTTAGTTTTTATAGTGCCACAAAGGAACAAACATACATATATAGGCTGTAAAACACATTACCCTCCTCCTTCGGCAGTCGGGTAAAAACCACCTCTCGGGTCTCGCGCACCGAGGGTTCCGTATTTAACATAATATATGCTTGGTAACCGCTAAAGAAAATACTCATTTTGTTATGAACTTTATTTTTTATGCAATAAGGTCCATTTTGACTAGCCTAAATTTTAATACAGATTTGCAAAGTTTTTTTGGTTATTTCTCAAAAACTGTAAATAATGAATACTTCATTTTATTTTGCCATAAAATATAAGTATCTATACGTCAGGAATTTTTCAGATTTTTTGGTCAATACGCTTCGGAGATGAGGGGGGAGACGGTCATTTTTTGTACATTTTCGGCTATAAATCAAAAATAACATGCTAGAAAATTAAAAAAAAAATAGTTTTGAGATGTGTAGATTGAGCCCTTTCAGATCACCCCATTTGCTATAATCAAACCACTTTCATTTTTCAACCCCCATTCTAGACCCCTTTTCAACTATTCATAAATTTCATTTCACTTTTTTTTTTGAAATAGATGCGGGCAAGCTAGTTGTACAACTATGCCAAATTTCAAGTTGATAGCATTTGTAGTTGCTGAGAAAACCTGCTGTGACATACAGACAGACAGACAGACAACGAAGTCTCACCATAAGGGTTCCTTTTTTACCTTAAAAAGAAAAATGATGTTGATTAATAGGTATGCCTGCGCTGTCGATCCGTCCTAACTTTAAAGAGCTGTCTCTTTTGAACCATAAGAGATAGCGGGTTGATTTTGTTTTCAGAATGTGTTGTTACGGTGGATTTATTAACAAATATAATTAAAGAAAGTGAAAATACTCGTAAATAAGATCCCCATACAAGAAAGGCTTTTTTATCCGACTGCGGTGGAGGGTTATGTTTTTCACCGTCATGTATGTCCAGTTCTATGTTCCCCGCTACAGCAAAAACGGCTTGGACGATTTTGACAAATGAGGTATCATTGGATTCGTCTTCGCAGCGAGAGTGTCATAGGATACCTAAACTGTTAAATCGGCTGAGAGCTTAGCAATTGGCAATCGTTTGAAGATTGACGAAAAATCCAAGCCACTATATATGTAGAGCCCAAGCGGTAATAGAATAGAATAGGGTATCATTTAATCGATCAGCAAAATATTCTTATTTTGGTGAACAGAAATATGTATTTGGTCAGCCAAAATAGCTAGTTGGTAAGCAACTAATGGTTAGCAAACATTTATAAATCTGTCTGCAATTAATAATATACTGAACTGCTCTAAATCATTTTGGTCAGCAAATTAAATATTTGAGCTGCATTGAGCGATCCACAGTTAATAAAATTTTGGTAAGCAATAAGTAGGTAAGCAAAATATTTAATTTTGTCCATCAAAAAAAAGGTGGCAAGTTTACTGCCGTGCCGGCAACGCACATATGCCAAACCCACCATCAAATTTACAAATTTAACAGAGTCGACGGAGCTCCGCTGACGCGGAGCTCCTATTTCTGGGTTGTTCTGGCCCTCCGGGCCTGATATAAAAACGAACCTAACCTAACCTACCTCATATTTATGATACACATTTTGGTTAATCTAGGGTGTGATTGTGATTCCTAAATTTGTATGACAAAACGTAACTTGTAATTACTACTAGCCTCAAAAATACCAACGCTTGGGTGCTCGCATCACGTGGTCTGAGTTCGCTCCGCCCGCAAATAACGAACACTGCTGATTTTTCAAACTAAACGCAATCCACTTATTTATATAGATAACCATTATTTTAATATGCACACCTCTCAATTAAACTGCTTACAGAGATGTTTTCTCTGCTGACCAATTGTAAAATCTTGCTGCCCAAGTAATTATTTTGCAGCTCGACTGTTTATTAGGCAGACAAATGACCAAAGAAGCAGATTGATATTGTTTAAAATGTTAACCGTTTGTAAATTGTTTGCTGAACAAGAGTTGCAGCCCGATTTTTATTTATTGCCTGCCAAATCTTTGTATGCTGCCCAAATGAGTAAATTGCTTCTTTTTTTGCGAATCAATTTGAATAACGGCTGACCATTTAATAACTTCCCAATAGAATATAAATTTTGTTGAAAGGGCAGATGAAATGGAAGAGGTTTTTTCAAAAATGTCCGGAAATGTTGACATTCCTATCTACATATTGAGACGCGAAGTACATAGTTTACTGACAGTTCTCAAATTAAAAAAAAAGCATTGCGTGCTCGCTACATAAGCCCGCAATGTTGCATACAAATTCCATTACTATCTAGCTTGTAACTTTTTAAAAAGTGAAAAGGGCCATATTAAAATGAGGGCACAAGTCTTATACATCCAAATTTTACTCGAAACATAACTTTTTTATTTGTGCCTGGAATAGCTTATGTTTTTTTTTTAAAACAAGAATTGCGTTTCTCCTTGTCATAAACAAAAAGGCGGTAAGGAGTGATGGTATTTTCACATGAAATTTCTGTTTGTATGCAATTCAAAAAATGAGTTCAAGCGATGAAAATTTGACTCCAACACAAAAAAAATCTTGCGATTTTTGAGAAAAGCACTATATTTGCCTCGGCAGGAACAGCAATTGCGGGCTTCGTATTTTTAAACGGACTCGCAAGCTCGTCCGTTTAATCCAATACTCGGCCCGCAATTGCCTTCTTCCATGCCTAGGCAATAATGTACTATTAATAAATTACACTCTGTCATAAATTTCACATCTAGATAAAGTTCCACTCACCCAAGTATCCCCAGTTAACAACACAAAAGCCTTCTAACTTCGGATAAAAGAGAAAGTACGCATAACCTTTGAAAAAACAAAACACGCTCTGCTTCCCGCCTTTTTCCCGCCCTAGTCATTAAAAAGTTGAAAAGGTGCGTCGGGTTCTAGTGTTTTTGCCTCTTTAGTCGCGTTAGCACGCATCCCCCGTGCCCCATTGACTGAAGGGGAAACTGTGCAAAATCTCTTTGAGGGTTAAACTGTGGGCTTTTTAAAGGGTTTTTTTTTACTTTCAATGCCTTTTTTGCTCAGTTGTTTTGTATAATAGTGCTGAAGGGAATGTACGGGTCAAAGTAATTTTTTTGAAATTATTTAAATTGAATTTTATTCTGGGTAGTCGAATAAATATCCAAAATTCAATTTCGTTTCTTAATAAATGAATATCATCGACTCTGAGCTAAACCGCGGATAGTTTCGGATCCTTAAAGGATGATTTCCACCAAACGGCTCGCATCGCATCGGATCGGAACGGATTTTACAATCTTTAAACGATATTAAATCATGTTCACAGTATTTAAAGTCTATATTACCAAGCCGCACAAAGCAGATTGGTCGCGGGTGTCTTCCGCGACACGCGATCGTAGCCGAAAGTATGCTGCGACGCGCGATCGGCTCCGTCATAAATAGACGATAATAATTTTAACAGACGCGATCAGCTGTCACCGCATCCGCCCGCATCCTTTCCGATCCGATGCGATGCGAGCCGTTTGGTGGAAATCATCCTTAAAAAGGTTGTGTTTCTTTTTCCAGTTAACCGTCGGCATGCCGCGTCAAGCGTGAGATGGACGGCATCCAGATGGAACCAGTTGGCAAATACAAACCTGATCGAAACGGCTCTGCAAAGGGTAAGTCAAGATATATTTTTACACTAATAAGTATTATAAAAAGGAAAGATTTGTTTTTCCAAAATTCAATCCAAATCCAAATGAGAAATCCAATTTATTATACCTTCCTCTTGAATCACTATCTATTGAAGAAAACCACATTACAATCCGTTGCGTGGTTTGACAGATCTAAGAGTACATACAGAGGGACAGACGGCGGAAAGTGACTTTGTTTTATACTATGTAAAGATTCAGAGTGAGCTGGTAAAGTATAATGTTATTTGTTAATTAATTCATAAGTTTTAAGTTTAATGGATAATTTTTCATAATAATCGACATAAGTCAAATCCTTGTCAAATCAATCAAAAGTAACAAAAAACATGACACATAGCACATAGCGTCTTACAGCACCGCCATGTCTGCTTAGCGGTCTCGTAGAGGCGTGCGTCTGTGTGAGTGCGTCGTTTCGAACGTTTGTTCGTAGCTTCTTTACTGCTTTTTATCTATACTGTGCACATAGTTTGGCACTAATACAAGGTTTAGTACCAATTTCACCAAACGATGTTAAATCTAATCAACGTTAATCGCCTGTTAGTTCATACATTTTGACAGCTGTTAACGTTCTAATCGTCTGTTAAGTAGTTAACGTCGTATCGTGAAATTGGTACTTAATATTAAACATTATTGTCCCCAGCAGCGGCCTGGCGAAACATGGTGGATCAGGACTTGGATGATGTCGCATTCCTGGCAGGTGAGTAAACCGGGTACTAATTATTATATCGAAACACATTTCAACGAAGGTAACGCAGAATTTCTTTTCATCGAAAGCCATTTCGTTACTACTTTGGAAAAAACTCGTATCTGATATTTCGAGATGTATGAGTTTGAACTTAATTCTCTTCACGTTAAAGTTTAATTTCGTTTATGTGATACGAGGTTTTTTCAAAGCAAAGACGATTTCTCGCAGCACGAGTTGTTTTTGTTAGTCACAAGTCGTAATTAATGTTAAAGAATGAAAACATCATGGTTTAAGCAGAAAATAGCTTTCGATGAAATCAATTCGATGAAATAATACAATCGGTGAAATGAAATTCGATAAAATAATGGGTTACCGAGTAAACCATATTCCAATACATTGAAGTAGTGAGCTAGTGAGCCAAAAAGTCAGCTTCAAAAACGCTATAAACGCTAGAACGAGTGACTAGGGTGACGGCACCAGTAATGGACACTTCACTCTTCAAATTTCATACGGTCCTAAACTGATTGTTCCAAAACAAATGAATAACCCTTATCTTCAGTACAATAAAAATCAAGTGTACATCATGTGTCCTTATCCATTACTAGTTCAGTCACCTTACTGGGGCTCTTTTCAAGTTGATAAAATTATATTGTTTACGACCACAAATGCGTTGCTAATCCTAAGGACCAAGAAATGCCTCCATGCTAAGTAATTTCACCGGTTGTCTCATCGCCCCACAGGATCATAAGGTAACACTGCTTGGCAGTAGGGTAAAAGAATGGTGGTAGCAATGCGGACTGACCGTGCACAATCTCCTACCATCACTAAAATCCATATTAATTTATGAAAGCCCTAACTCTCTGCAAAGGTGTAAAGGAGGTAATCAATCCAAAAAAGCAATGAGCTACAGTCTATGAGCACTTAAGTGCTTCGGTCTTGTACTTCTCCCTTACTCGCTCTTAATAAAAGCGTATGAGAGCGACTGAGAGACAAGTACCCGAAGCACCTTCTAAGAGCTTCACTGTACCTCAAAGATTTTCATACTTTCCAGACACAGATAAGGCTCGTGAAGCGAGGGAGCTCCGCGAGGCTCCAGTAGCGGTCTGCTCCCAGCGCCGCGCCCTCTGCCTCGCCGCGGTAGTGCTGACAGCCATGTTTGCTAGCGCGCTGATAGTCGTGTACGCCAGCCCGCAGCCAGGCGAGTGACCCTCCACAGATTAAATATAAGTTACTATGTAATACTACTGTCACCGCTGGTGCTAGCAACCAGTCGACGGACCCTCCATAGATTATATAAAAGTTACTGTAATGCCTTTGTCACTGCTGGTGTTAGCAGCCAGGCTCTGACCGTCCACAGATTACATACAAGTTACTACGCACGTAATAATACGTCCGTTGCCGCTGGTGCCAGCAGGCAGGCGAGTGACCCTCCACATATTATACACAAGTTACTATGTAATGCTTCTGTCGCAGCTGGTGCTAGCAGCGAAGCAAAGTAATCTTCCACAGATTATATATACAAGTTCCTATGTACATGCTTCCGTCGCCGCTGCTGCTAGCGGCAAGGCAAGTGATCCTCCATAGATTAAATACAAGTTACTATGTAATTTTTCTGTCACCGCTGGTGCTAACAAACAGGCAAGTGACCTTCCACAGATTATATACAAGTTACTACGTTACACCTCTGTCACCGCCGGTGGTAGCACTTAGCAGTCATAGGGTATAAACAAATAACAACAAAAGGTTGTCTCAGTTATTATTTTTGACAGTTTTTTTTATTGTAATCTTCACAGATTGTCCTTGCCTGGGAGAGAACCCTCTAATCCCTGGTCAACCCACGTCAGGATCTGATGCTAATGCCGCCGCAGCGAATAAGTAAGTATATACTTTAAAAAAACATGGCATGGAAGGAAAACCGATCACACAGGCTACCTGATTTTAAGGGGTACGTGAGACTAAACATTTGCGTTTTCAAGACCACAATCTTAAGAAAGCAATCCAAAGACTGACAATGCGTAGTCAACCCTGAGGACTAAGATAGAATGCCTCTACGCTAGTAATTTTACGGGTTATCTTATCCCCACACCGGAACACAACACTAACATGACTACTGCTTGGCGCTAGGTCAAGACTGCGCCGAGTATACGCCGGATGTAGGTACAGTGGCGCCCTCAAAACTATTGTTGTGTTTTATAATAAACTAAAGGGTTCTCTGCAGTTTGGCAGAAAAATGTTTGGCCGAATGTATCTTTTCCCAACTGTTTCATTTGCCAACTCGCTTATCTTTCTGTAACTGCAAATATTTCAGGATTTTTATAAAAACTAACCTCACCTCATTAGGGTTCTACATGATGATACCTAAATAAATCCTGATATATTTACAGTTACTGAAAAAAAAACGGGTTGGCAATTGAAACGGCTGGGAAACGATACATTCGCCAAAACATATTTTGGCCACAAGGCAGGATACCGCCCCCTTTTTTGTGACAAAAAACAAATGTTCTTTAATAACATCGTGATACAGACACGGAATGTATCACAAACAATGTGTTTATTATATTACTTATGTGACACATTGAATTGAAGTCCCCCTTGTTATCTTTCTACGCCCCCTTAGGGAGGCGCGCCCCACTGGTTGGGAAACCCTGCCCTAGAGTTATTTAAGTCCCTCCGGCGTTTAAAGTCAAAGTCCTGAACTCTTGACATGTCAAGCCGCCTAGATCGTAGAATGCCAGAGTAGTAATACGTCAAAGTCTCAGAATGACCAGGTAGGAAAACACCATCATCTTTTAAAGTCAAAGTCTTGGAATGCCAAGCTGCCTAGATCGTAGAATCTGAGAGTAGTAAGCTTGACGTTGTAAGACCTTGACGTTGTACGACCTTGACGTTGTAAGACCTTGACATTGTGAGACCTTGACGTTGTACGACCTTGACGTTGTAAGACCTTGACATTACACGACAAGGACGTTTAAAGATTTTGACGTCGTCCTTTCTGGACTTAATTTAAGCACTTGACATTTCAATACTGACTTTAAACGACGGAGAGATTTAAGTCGGTTGCAATAACCAGATAGTTGCAATTACAAGACTCCACCTTAATCCTTCTATTCCCAGGGATCGTATAGCGAGCAACGGCGCAGTGTTCCCGTGGCGTGGGGCCCGCCTGCCAACATTCGTGATGCCGAAGCACTACAGCCTGTGGCTCCATCCCAACCTGACCACCGGCGAACTGAGGGGTACCAACAACTCTATAAATTTATTCATAATTCTGTAACCACATTTTGCACAATTAGGCTAAGATGTTTACCAATGAATTAGTGATAGGTTGCAAGCACATCGCCTAACAGTACTACAAGTCTTTATTCCCTTACGACATCCACGGGAAGACATGTAGTGGCACTATTCTAACGCGGCGGGCACACGGGACCTGGGTAACAATCTCCTAGTAGTTGAACCCCCAATCGACTAAAGGGGTGTATTTGTTCAGTGAATATTTCGGGTACTTATTCTATTTTATTGGAACACTTTTCAATGAACGTATTATTACGTAGATTTTATTATTTCTTCGACAGGCATTTCTCGCCGCATTACTTTTTTTCGATAGTCGCAAGTCTAACCAATACGCCTGACCAAGTCTAGACAACTGGAGCCGTTGCCAAGATGCAAACGCTAAACAAAACGTTTTTCTTTTCTATCGCTCAAGATGTATGGGATGACAGTTGGCCACGTTGTTTATCGCAACGTACGAGAATGTCATCCCGTACATGTTGAGTGATAGAAATGAAAAACGTTAGTAGCGTTTGCATCTTGGCTGGGGCTTCGATCCGGGGCTTCGAGCCGGGGCCTGTTTTATAAAGCTACAAATTACAATTTACAGGTTACAAGTTTCCATTTGACACAACCTCGACCAATGACGACAAGCCATTTGAGCAGTGTTGCCGGTTTAGACCTGTAAAATTGTAACTTGTAGCTTTATAAAACGTGCCCCTGCTATTCATAATCATTATGTTATCTCTGGGACCTAATCGATGAAGTGAAATTCGATTAAACCCGTTACCGGTGTCTGTGTCTAACTTTTCACAAGAGCATCTGAAAAGTTACAGATACAATAAAAGTTCTTTAGGTTTATGTTCGTTTTTGCCACTTTCAGGTGAAGTATCAATAGACTTCAAGGTCGACAGAGACACCATGTTCGTCGTCCTGAATGTCCGGGACATGAACGTGACAGAACGGGCCCTGTTCAAGACTGGGGGGTCACTGGGGCCGAAAGTAGCAAAAGTGCTGGACTATCCGCCCGCTGAACAGACTTATATAGAGTTCAAGGTTAGTTGTTCAAAGTCAGGGGGTTAGGCTAAGTTCAATGAAAGGTTAAGTCGGAGTTATATAGAGTTCAAGGTTAACTGTTCAAGGTGTGGAAGCCATTCACGGTTCAATAAAATATTTGAGTCATACTACCTTCCCGCCTGCTTTTGAAATGTTAGTCTTGAAAGATTTTTGTATCTTGTTGAATGACTCGAGTATTATTACGTTTTCAGGAAAAACTACGCCGCAAGTTTAACTACACGTTGAGTTTGCGGTTTATCACGAAACTGGAGCGCAACGAAAAACAGCGCGGATTTTTCTTGGCTGGGAACCACAGGCAGTAAGTGGACAAGATATCACCATTAACCCAAGAATATTTATTTACAACTAGATTTTTCCCGTGACTTTATCTGCGTAGGATTAGTAGCCTAAGTTTATAAGCTATCTCCATTCCAAATGTCAGCGTGAACACACTCACAAACTTTCACAATTATTATAGTAGCGTGGCAACGTGACGGTTGCGTAATGCCAATTACGCAAATTGCCGAAAGGCAAATGACCAGCCTTACCTTACCTGTGGTAGTAGGTGAAAGTGATGACAGCTGTAACGTAATTTTGAAATTACGTTATCGAATATTGTAAGGTAATGAGATCCAAATTGGGAACATCTTCCAAAATTAACAGCTGTCATCGCTGTCACCTACTACCACAGGTAATGCTGGTCATTACCTACGGGTTTTGAATGCATAATAGAGGACTTACGATATGAGTGTAGATAAATGTCATAATCATTATATTCGTAGCACCATGCAAGGGGGCTTGGCATCCTTACCCCTCCTGTTGGTATGCAAAATGTGCACTCACGTTCTGCAAGTGCACGTTGCTCCACGGGTTTTGAACGCATAATAGAGGACTTATGATATGCGTGTAGATAAAGATAATTGCAAGACGAAATCAGTTAAATACCACCGACGAATACCATCTAAACAACTTCAACAGTCTATGTTTCTTCCGATTCCGGTCCGCACTTTTACTATGCTTACCTACTTTGTTCCTTAACAATTTTCTTGAAATCGGTAGCGTTGATTTGCTGTACTCTTCGATTTCAAAAGACTATACTTAAACCTTAAACTTCACGTAAATAAGGTCAATATGAAAAAATACAAAAATGGTAATAGGGGCGCCACTGGGCGGTCAGGCATTTATCGGTACAGTTTTAATAACTTGACCACCAATGGATATATGTACTTCTTATTATTTTTTTAGCCGCTGCGCCGTTTCCCGGTTTTGGTTAACGCACGCGCGCTCCGCGTTCCCCTGCCTCGACGAGCCTCACTTCCGGGCAACGTTCCGGTTGACCATCGTACGAGACAGGTAAGGGCTCTTACGAAACTGTGGTAGGTCGCCTAAGTTGAAAATACGTGCCCTCTACTGAAAACTTTATTTTGAAACTTCAATTGCAATGGAAGGGCGCGTCATTTCAACAAAGGCGAGTTCGTTGATCTGTCATCTCTTGAATTTAGCGGCTTCCACTGAATTATTTCAAGATTATTCTAACTCTACGTTTCTCGATTTTATTTTTTTGAACGTTATAAAAGTCCTGATATGACTTGTGATGATTTTCTTTCGCGTAAAAGCACTAGGTATAATATAAATAAATGCCCTTACGAGTATAACTTTCGCGAAACTAGAGCTTTTAGTTAAGCTTGCAGTAGTAAAACACTTAAGCATACAAACTATCTAAAATTTGGCTATAATTTGCAACGGATTTTTGAAAAGTATCCTTACTTACTACGAATATGAATTGGAGATTAATATTGATAAATTCCTTTTTGTACAGATTCCACGTGTCTCTAACCAACATGCCGATCGTAGCTACAGAAGAAGCTGGGTTTTATCTAGGACACCGACTGGTGAGTATTTATAAACCATATCTTTCGAACATTGAGTAGAGCATTAGTTAGGTAACGTATATTCCTAGCGGAATAGATTTTATATGCATCGGTATCGGGTTTTAGTTATAAATGTGTTAAGATTTTGTTCAAGACCTTAATCCCTTAATTAATGTGTTCAAGGTTAGGTGATGCTAAATTATTTTGCTTTGTTCAATATTTCGATGTGTTCAAGTTTAGTGCGTCACCTAACTTACGCCAGCTGCGATTGAATGCCGTCCTTATAAACGCATACGCTAGCATAGAGGCTTTCCATCTTAGTCCTCAGGGATGGCAACGCAACTGCAGTCTTGGAATTGCAGATGTCTAAAGATCTCAAATACCACTTTGCATTAGGTGGCCGTTGAGCTCGTTTGAATTCTCTACGGCATATTAAAAAAAAAACAAAGTTAAGAGTTTTAAGCCTGCTGTTTTCAATATGCCCAGTCAATCCATATCGACCTATAAAATGCTATAATAATACGAATCAGTGCTGCTTGACGACGGCAGGATTAGTAAGTAAAAGTTGTAAATTATGTCATCTTTATCTTGCTTGGCAGGACCAAGCGCGCGAAATCTGCTGGTACCTACTGTGACGTAATTGTTTTTTTCCAGCTGCAAGACGAGTTCGCCCAGTCACCCCCAATGCCCCCCCACATGATGTCAGTCGCCGTCTGTCGTCTCCAACGCCGAGCGGCGCCAGCACTGCCCACGGAGGCACCCGAACCATCCACTACCACGCCCGAAGTCACGACGATAGCCGAAGGCACCACGGACATGCCTGAAGAGGATTTCGTGCTGCCACCACCTGAAATCAGCTTGTACAGTGACCAACAAGTCATTTTGGATGAGGCTGGGTAAGTTACTCTATATTAAATAAGTTTTAAATAGATAAAAAAACCCCGATACAATGGCCAGTTTCAGAGCTGATACCTCTTAAATGGCACTTTATCCAAAATAGACCATGCGTATATACTACTTACGCTCATTTCTACAAAGCACTCCCAATTTACTTACCTACCTTAAAGAGAGCAATATTTTATTTTCTACGGCGAATCGGTTATTATTTAACGATAAGTCCATGTCTACTTGACAAATTATAGTCTTTTACGGGGCATAGAAACTATGCATAACGCAAACGTAACTGCGTAAAACTGACATTGTGTGGACAGGGCCGGATTATCCATAAGGCGGGTTAGGCAACTGCCTAGGGGCCCCGCATCGGCTAGGGGCCCCGCATACCGGAAAAAATGTGTTTTAAAGAAAGAAAGAAAGAAAGAAAAAGCATTTATTCAGTGATAAACATACAGCACCTAAGTTCAAACAGTAAGTAGGTACAAAGGATTAAAAAACAGAAAAGAAACAATGATGAACTTACTACTTTTAGGAAGCAAGAAAAATTAATTAGCCCCCAGAATTGCATTGCCTACGGGCCCCTGACATGGTTAATCCGGCCCTGTGTATGGAATTGACATAAGCGGCCGAGGTGGTAGATCATCATGCGTCAATCCTACTTAACTATACATTTTGTCAGTTTTCAAAATCGCTTATGTTAGCACCTATGACTATCCCCAGAAAAGAAATGTTAAATGTATTTCTTTTACAGTCCACTTCTAGACTGGGTGCAGAAGACCATCCAGCAGTTTTCCTTTGAGCTGAACACCTCATACCCCCTTCCGAAGCTGGACATCGTGGTGGTGGATGGAGGAGGGTTGTACGCGGAGGGGTGGGGGCTGATCACGCTGGCTCCGGCCACGCTCACTGACACAAAGACCATAGCCAGGCTTTTGGCTCAGCAGGTAGGGTAACTAATGTTGGCAACTGAATTCGTTGTAAGGCGCCCTTAACGCTTTATAGGCCTCGTTATAACGAAATATTGCTTAACTCACACATAAATAAACCAAATACACAGTATTAAATACATTTAAAAATCTTACTAAATTTCACTTTAATCAACAAAAATAACCAGAAAAGGTGACGTTTCCACCTCAGTTTTTATAGGAGGCTCCTAATCTAATTAGTAGCGCTACTTCGTTTATTTCTACTTAAAAGCAACACGGGTAGAAATTATTGTGCAATACTTGTGATTGTGACTGTCTAATGATAATATGCCAAATTATTGGAACAAAAGTTCAAGGCGTTCAAGGTTAGGAAATATAAAATTAAGTCTTGTTCAAAATCTGGTGACGTTCAAGTTCTTGATTCAAATTGTAATGTCAAAAAACGGCCATAGCAGAACAAACGGTGTACGACCGTTTCAAGAGATGACAGGCGTGGGCGTGAAACGAGGTAACAAGACGTTAGCTTGTAGCAAGTGTAACCTCATTGCTAACGAAAAAGGATTGAATCTGCTTTGGCTATTGCATTTGGAAAATGCCTTTTATTAATGAGCCAAATATGAGGGCAGAATAGTACAATTTTAGCACCAAGTGAATCTTGACTTTTTTTCCAGTGGTTCGGAGGCCTGGTGTCTCCACGCTGGTGGAGTTCCCAGTGGCTGATGGAGGCTCTTACTTCCGTGCTCGGGCAGAAGGCACCGCCTCTGGGAGAAGGAACAGCAGAACGGCAGCAAGACGCGTTGTTGTTGGACCACGTTCTACCAGCTCTGAGGTAACTATTCCAACGGTTGATGAATGAGATTGCAAGTGGAGCTTCACAGCGTAAGGAGAGGATTGGTGTATTTTCAATGGTCCCAAAGCTGCTTTAGCGGGTTTTAGATAGTACCAAAACAGATTAACAAAAAGCAAGCTTTCAAAACCCGACTGTTGCTGACCAACTTTAAATCGTTATAAATCCTAAATGATCATTCAAAATGAAAAATGATGAAAGAAACCTAAAGATGATTTTTAAATCCCTATTCAATGATAGCGTTTTCGTCGACTTTTTCTTTTAATTTGCACTATATGGCGTCTGGTTGCCGCCATATTGAATTTTGATTCGTGTCACTCACCAGATTAAGACAAATCGATTGACATAAGAATCATCAAAATCGGACAGCGCGTTTATTTTTTATAGTGCCACAAAGGAACAAACATATATATATAGGCTGTGAAACACATTACCCTCCTCCTTCGGCAGTCGGATAAAAAGGGGGTTTAAGGTATACATACGAATGTGAAGAAAAAACACAGTTGACAACAAAAGCTTGTTTCTGAGTTTTGGTAGACACTTGTTAGGGTCATACAAACTCGAAAATACAAAAGTTGTCTTTGCTGTTGTCAATAGTTAAAGGCTTGTGTGCAAATAAGTTATGGTTACTTGACTCTAACAAAAGCTTAATATTTCATAAACGGATACCTTAATCGAAAAATTGTTGGCGCAAACCTGCAATATTTTTGAAAGACCTATCCAACAACACCCCACACTATGGGGTAGATGAGAAAAAAAAATACATCCCCAAGTTACGTGTAGGGGAGGTTAACTAAAAAAAATGTATCTTCAAGATTTTATTTTACCACTTTGTCGGCATGACTAATATGTATATTCATGCCAAATTACAGTTTTCTAGTACTAAGAGTCTCTGAGCTAGGCTGCGGACGGACGGACGGATGGACATAGCGAAACTATAAGGGTTCCTAGTTTGACTATACGGAACCCTAAAAAATTGACTTGGTTTGATTTGACTTTCTAATTTACTGGTATGTTTTTAACGGCACGAGAGAACAGTACCATTGTAGCAAACTTTGGCTTTTGCACATCCACCGGTGGAATGACATGACGTCATGTTTCAGGCTGGATTCCAGTACCTCGGTGCGAGCGGTGGCATCGCCGCGTCTCGAGCGAGCCGACATAGAGTCCGCGGCCGATGAGCTCTCCTTACACAAGGTTTGTGCTTTGGTGGTGGTAGGACGTTGTGCAGGGAATGTCCGAATCGCTATCAGCGTCCACCACCGTATCTTGCTTTACCCTGCCGTCGAGTAAACAGTGTTAAATTGGTGTGAATGTAAGACAGTAAGTGAAATTACTAGCATAGCATTACAATTCTCAGTGTTGGGCTGAAGATTGAAAATATTTACGACACCGTCAACGCTGATTTTCACCACATATTTTCTACACTAATATTATAAAGAGGAAATATTAGGATTTTTGTATGTTTGTAACGAATAAACTCTAAAACTACTTGACCAATTTCAAAAATTCTTTCGCCATCAGAATGCTACATTATCCTTGAGTAACATAGGCTATGTTTTATTTTTCTCCGCGCACGGAGTCGCGGACAACGCCTAGGGCTCGTTCCAGAAAGTCACTCTGCAACTCTGCAGTCTGCACTTTGCAAATCCACGATAGTGCAAAGTGCAGAGCAAACGTGTTCCAGAAAACGCTCTGCGTAATTTGCAAACTCTGCAAAGATTGTGTTCCTAAAAGCTACTTTGTAAATCCACAAATCCACACTCTGCATTTGACTCTGCGTCTTTAACTCTGCAATAGCTTTGTGGAACTGAAATACGTTTGAAGAGTGGGATTTGTGGAGTGCAAAGTTGCAGAGTGGCTTTCTGGAACGGGCCCCTAGTATTATATATGATTGTTTGCAGGGGGCTGCGATAGTTAGCATGGCTATCGAAGCAGCGGGCGAGGCGGCCGGCCGCGCCGCGCTCGCACGCCTGCTCCGGGAACATCGCAGCGCTAGCGCCGATGCTCGGTAAGATACCAAGGGTTCCTTCTAGGGTTCCGTTCCCTACCAAGGTTGCCAATAGACCCTTTTTCGAAGTCAACGCTATTCGTATAACTACTAACCTAAAAGAATTATATCTTTTGGATCGTAATAGTACCTACACTGGCAGTGTCTCGTGGCTATATTTTTTTTTTTGACCTTGATAAGGAAGTCGTTGAAATTTTCCCAAAATTGGTATGTGTAATTTGTATTTTTTTTTAAAGTGTTAACGTAACACGTGTAATAATATATTCTTAAGTAGCAACAACCGCCATCTTCTCGCTTTTCTTCTTCAACCTGTCGTCACCGCCACCCAATGATGAGTGTAGGTCTCTTTTAATGCACGCCATCTCTTTCGATCTTTCCTCATCCTATCTCTCCCCCCCTATCTAACGAGATCGTCAGTCCATCTCATTGGTTGCCAACGTTTCTTCAGCCCGTTGTGTCCGTTCTTGTTAAGAGACAGTTGTGACTCAAGTAGACATACTCCTCCACTTTCTCTACATATGTCATGATAAATGTGACCTTTTCCGACCAAATATAATGTCATATTACTAACTACATCTATGTGCACCATGTCATAATTAAGTACATCTGTATGTGTATGTTTGCAGGGACCTGTGGCGCGCCCTGCAGCGGCCGGGCGCGGGCGGCGCGCCCCCGCACGCGTGGGACGGCTGGTGCGAGCGCGCCGGGTACCCGCTGCTCGCCGCCGTCAGCGACGGAGCTAGCGTCGTGCTCAGGCAGGAGCGGTGAGCCTTGTTCCTTTACACACATTCAGTAGTTTAGTACCTAGAAGACAGAGTCGCTCGGGTTGAAAACGAATTTTCCCGATGGCAACTAGACAGATGGCTTTTTCGCCTTCGTAAACCCCTGTATTGTAAATTTGATCGAAACGATTAGAGCCATTTACCATCGAGTCAAATCTTTGTGTTTCCAGTTTTGTCATGTCAGCTGATCCCCCGGACTCTGAGCCTCCGATGCTGAACTATCTCCTGACCCTGGACCTCAGGGCTGACCTTGAAGAGCTGTTCTACGAGCCTGGTAAGTCTTCAGGGCGAGGTCTCTTCACGTCTATCGTCTTGTAGCCCGTTGTTTCCCTTTTTTTTAACCGACTTCAAAAAAGGAGGAGGTTATACGTTCCACTGTATGTATTTTTTTTTTCTATGTATGTTCACCGATTACTCCGTCAATTGTGGACCGATTGTAAAAATTCTTTTTTGGTTTGATAAAATATACTTCCGAGGTGACCAAATCACCAAAACCACCAAATCGGTATCTGATGAGGGGATCAGTGAGGAATTTAGGGAACTCCTCAAATATTGTAGGCAAACATATAGCGATTTTAGTATTTTAAGTAACAAGTCCAGCATTTGCATTCAGAAAGTATCATATGGTGAAGTGGAACTGATGATGAAGACCACAGATGGCCACCGGAACTCCTCAACGGTATCGATTTCAAGGGTGGCGAGAAGATATCTCGATTAAGATAGTTGCGCGACTACAACGAAGAATATTTACTTGTTGAAATATGAATATGACTTTCCCGCGGCGTTGCTTGCGGCGCGCTTGAAATAACTTAAAGTTTCATATCAATTAAGAAGTGGGACTACGTAATAGCGTATTATGATCACTAAATAAAAAGTATAAAATAAAATAAATGTTTTAAAAAACAAAAAACCGCCTTCAAAAACGCAAAAAAATAACTTCTTTAAAATTGTAGGCACCTAATAGGTTAGTCCAACTGAAGTCGGCGACCACAATATTTTCAACAAAAAGCCGACAGCAGTTGGACTAACCTATTAGGTGCCTACAATTTTAAAGAAGTTATTTTTTTGCGTTTTTGAAGGCGGTTTTTTGTTTTTTAAAACATTTATTTTTTGGTCATAATGTCATTGACATAATTATTGACAGTCATAATCATAATTATACCGCTAGAATCGTTAACTTTTCGGATTTTTTTAAATAACTAACGTACGTGGATGTGTGTGGAATAGATTAGGTTTGATTTATAAAAATGCTGAAAAATATATGACTCGCGATAAATGTGACTTGAAACATAGTGACTCAAAATAAATTACAGCATAACTTTCAGAAAACTTAACCGAATCAATCGAAGACGACAACACAACCACAGTGGCCCCCACCACCACGCGCAAGCCGGTGGTTCGCACCACTAAGCCGCCGCCGGCGCCTAAGTGGGTCATCCCGGTCACCTTCACCGTGGGACCCTTGGAGCAGCACTACCAGCGAGACAACGCCACCAAGCTGTTCAGTAATATCAGCGACAGTGTACTGCATAATGGGACCTGGTAAGTACCTAGTAGTACCCACTGCAAAGTACCACATCGAAACAAACTTATAATCTTCGGAGATAAGGGGAGGAACGGTCATTTTTTGTACATTTTTGGCTATAAATCAAAAAGTACATCACAGAAAAATAACTTTTTTTTATCAGAAACTCATTTTAAAACATAACTAGGTACATTTTATATAATTTTCTTAAAATTTCGAACTTCTTCCTTACAGGTACGACGTCGGTAACGACTCCAAACCTGTCAAAGGGTCTCGATGGGCGGAAAACACGACGCATCTCATTTGGATGAACGATACAGAAAGTAATTATGATTTAAGTACTAGCTTTTCCCGCGACTTTTTGATGCCCTCGGAAACTATATATTCTTCTGGGATCTAATAATAGTTTATAATGACTGGTGCATAATCAGTTATCACACTAGTGTTTTAATGCCTAATTATATGTACAGTCGCATACAAAACTTTATCTACATGCATATCATACATGGGTTTTTTACAATACGTGAGAAACTTTTATATTTGGTTGCCCTGTATCATAAGGTTTACATTAAAGTATCGGTCACTCATACTTTACTATAAATATTAAGATGCAACCACATCGATAACCGATACTTTAATGTTAACATTAAAATACAACCACAGAGATACAACCTAATGTTCCGTGAAGCGATGATTATCGCACAGAGAAATATCTATTTCGTAGTAACTCTGGTATAATCTGTGCCTGTGCGGTAACCGCCATATTGGTTCACGTTACATGGTGCGAATTATATTATAACGTTGATATGGTGTTGCAGTGGTGATACCAGACTTGGGAAAGCACTCGTGGGTGCGGTACAACGTCGGGGCTCGCGGACTGTACCGCGTGGCGCCGCAGAACCCCACGGAGGGAGAGGTAATTGCTTAGATTTTAACCCCCTACAATAAAAGGGGGGTGTTATACGTGTACCTTAAGTGTGTGTTGATTAATATCTGCATAAATGAACAACCAATTTCATAGTAGTTTTTTAACACGCTTTTGATATCAGCCTCACTTCTATAACCAATGCTACTTAATGAAATCTTTAATAAATGATTAATATTTCATTAGTTTAGTTAGGTTTAGTTTATTTATTTCATATAAGTTTGTATTACATGTCAAATAAAAGTAAGTCCAGGGACCGGTCCGGTAACCCCTTCAAGGGGTTTTTGAAAGTGTTTAACCCTTTGTAACCCTTTCAAAACCCATTCAAAACCCCTTGAAGGGGTTACCGGACCGGACCGTTGTCCTCATCATGATTTTCAAAAACGAATAAAAAAAATCAAATCATTTCACCAATAGCGATCGAGAGAAGATTTACAAAATTTCTCATCTCTAGTCGTATGTTATGTTGTAGTCAGCGGAGGCGTCAGCGAAGCGCGCAGCAGCTCTATACGACAGCGGAGCCCCCGCGGAGCGCGCTCTGTTGTTGGATGACGCCTTCGTGCTGAGTCGCGCAGGCCGGCTGCCAGCCAGCCGCGCCATAGCCGCCGCTGGTACGTATTTTAACTTTAGGGCCTAGCCACATGACCACGGCACGGCGTCGTTGACTTGAAACGGTGCGGCGCAGTAGAAAAGTATGGGCTTCATTATAAAGTGCAATAATAAACGCTTGTTTCACAATCGACAAGTAAACCATATTTGAATTTAGCCCTTTCTCTTTCTTGCACTTGAAAATAGACAAGGAGAGAGCCAAATTTAAATGGCAGATAATTTTACTTGTCGATTGTGAATCAGGCCCTAAGTTGAATGTCCTGCGCGTGGAGATTAAAAAAGCTTGAAGCCGATATTACACGCAACAACAACTGAGGACGTTGTCTAGCACTTAGCTATTCGTCCAGATACGAGTAAAACACGTGATCAATTTGTGATCCCATACATTTAAAGACGATAGAACAGACAAACGATAGCGGCGTTGGCATCTTGTCTAGGCCTACTGATTAATTTTACGACGTTAAATTAGGTGTAGGTAGAGATGGTTTGGAGACGAACAAAAAGGGAACTTTTTATCCCGAGGGAATAATAAATGTCTTCTACGAAAGCGATACATTGTTATGGTTCATCGGGTTCGAAAAAATATCATGGATTTCTCTTAAACTAATTTATTTTGAAATTGTTTTTTCATGTCTCTGGTAAAAGGTTCACCAGGTAACAAAATTGAATTCGGCACAAAATTGGACACGATTTCACTGTGTTTCTGAGCGTTACGCTGCAAGCAACAAGCACTAAAATACAGTGTGTACAGCTTGCACTTGTGGCTTTTTCACTCTTGCACTCCTCGCACAAAATAAACGGAGAATTTTTTTCATTTGCGTTTTCGGACGTAGTGCCCCACTACTTGTATAAAAACTAAAACTTTTTTATACAATTTTCATAACATATTTCGTAATAATACTTCGATTGACATAATTATTATTTGTTATACTTTATATGAGCGTGATTTGTTATGCATATATTTTTATGCCATATATTTTGAGTAACGTGCACAGAGGGCTCAGACAAGATGCACTACGCTAACTAACGTTTCTATTCGATTCGTTTTTAAACCAATCGCGTCACTGGAAGATGACGTGATACGAAAAGTCACGTGGTCTACCAGTGACGCGATTGATTTAAAAACGAATCGAATAGAAACGTTAGTCAGCGTAGTGCATCTTGTCTGACCCCTCTGGTATAAGATCTAGTGAATAATCCTTTCACATCGTGAAAACTCGGAACTCACGTCGACTTCCGAATGATGCCGACGTGTCTATGAATTATTGAATTATTAAGTGGCATGTTTGTATTAAATAATAGAGTACTTTAGTTATCAGTCTCAAATGTCAAACCACGAGTTTGAAGTATATCATACCGAGGCGTTAAAACCACCACGACCAAATATATAGAAATTAGGTGTAGGTAAATAAGAAGAAATATAAATAAATGTTGAAAATAATTTCACATGCTTGTCGATCTAAACTTTTCCCAGGTCTTAATGCTTTCGGCATGACTATTAAAAAGAACTGAAAACAAACTTAATCTTAAGTAACAAAAAAATACCCTGGTATTAACCACTCTATATCGATTATCACTCTCGCGATGCGACGTTCCCCCACGTTGTCTTGATGGGTACTGAGTCAGACTGAAGTAGCATGACAAATACGAACATTTCCGAGAAAATACGATGTGAAAGGATATTTCATTACATCTGCGCCTCTATTCTAGGCGCTAAAAACGATATCGTAGTTTTCCTGTTAAGGTATTGTTATGACGTCAGCCGCCATTACTGTCAAGAAAATAAGAGCTATCAAACCGTTGACAATACGATTACAGATCAAAGACGATATTGTTTTTACCATCTTGAATAGAGCCGCTGTACCTCTAATTTTGCAAACTTGGTAAGGGTGCCAAGCCCCCTTAAGGGGGGACTCGGGGGCACAACCCCCATATTAAAGGAAAAGCCCCTTTACATATATATAAACAGATTTACCTTTAAACGGAAGGTAGAAGTCTTATTTAAATTTAGACAAAACCATCATTTAATGACTAATTTCAGTCATAATGTCTAAAAAATTATAACTTCCAATGTTTACGCGAACTAATGATTATGACAAAAGCCGAGCCAGTCGAAAATTTGACATGGAATTTCAAGCGAGTCAATATGTACCGGTGTAATTCAATGTACAGTCAAGGGTAAAAATTAATATCACCACAAAGGTACAAAAACGTGTACACATAGACCTAATTGCCATAGTAATAAGGTGTATATCCATATTATTGAGCCTTTGCGGTGTATACATATTGGAGCCCTTTAATGTATATACAGCATCCTTAAGATCGTCGCGGAAGGCCTATGTCTAGTAGATCCTTCAGCTGATATGGCGACGATGATGATTTGATGATACACCTAGTAATGATTATTTTTGGGGAGCCCTTTTTTCCCATAATTTTGTTGGTCATAATGTAATTGTTGACATAATTTTTCATAGTCATAATTTTTTATATCGCTGAAACTATAAACTTTTCAGAAGTTCTGAAATATCTAACGTGTAGACAAGGCTAGGTTAGGTTAGGTTTGATTTATAAAAATCCTGAAAAGTAACAGTTTCTTTAAAAAAACACGTTATGACTTGCGATGATTATGACCTAAAGCACATTATGACTAAAAATAATTATGTCAGTCAATATAGATCCTTATTTTTGTGGTCCCAGCTCGCCTGAGCACCGAGAACCACTGGGCCCCATGGCGCGTGGTTCTGAACCACTTATCCTGGTGGCGAGAGCTGCTGCGGCTCTCCTCATCAGGCCCCCCCCTCAGCCGGCTGCTGCGCGCGCTGCATCCGAAGACCCTGACGCTCCACACCGCGCGGGAGACGGACGCGCTCAACGAGGACCAGCTGTGAGTTGGTGATCGTAGTAAACATATACGCACGCACATATACAAATATAGAGAGTGACACACAAGTACTGAGAGAGAGAGAGAGAGAGAGAGAGAGAGAGATAGAGAGAAAGACTACGCATAGACACACACATAGAGAGAGGTACATACACACACAGCTCATAAACGGGTGGACCGAAACCGACGCAGCTTTTTTTAAAAGTATTTAAATAGTTTCATCCCTCTCTTCAGATGGTTGAGCGGCGCGTTGCTAACTGCTGGAGTGGAGTGGGAGAATGAGAAGGTCACCAAGCAGGCGGTCCAGCTGTTCGACAACTGGCTCAAAACTAACGTCACCATCCCTGAGATCTACCAGGAGGTAAGATCTGTATCAAGTTACACATTCACAACTTCTAATCGTTTTTGGTGATCATCCTGCAAGCGATCCCTCACGTTGAGCGACCCTGCAGAAGTTAATGTTGAGCATTTTGGCTCAGCGTCGTAAGTGGCGGGCCGCCATCTACGCTTTCCTGGCAGGAACAATGGCTGACGACATAAGCTTATCGCTGCGTGCTGCCGTCGAGACCTCACTTGTCTTGTCTGCTTGCAGTCCCAAACTAGCTTCCGCACCAACCGCACGTCGCTTTTGCTTAGCTTTATTTTGTAATCAGCTTCACCCTTTTCATTTCAAAGTCTATTTTCCTACGGCTTCCTTCTTGTTTCTTATCTTTTGTGATATAATTTAATTTATCTACATCCATATCATAACTTCCCTACAATATGTTCGGAAGCAATAAGCAAATCGCCTATATTAAGAAACCTGTATCTGTGGTTGCATCTTAATGTTTACTTTAAAGTATAGTGCATCGTAATGTTTAGATTAAAGTGTCGGTACCTAAACATTAAAGTATCGGTAATACTGTACCACTAACTTGAAAATGCAAGCCATATCTGTACATTATAAATAAAGTTTTTTATTTTTTATTTTTTTATTTAACTTTGGTACTACAAACAAGTTAACAGTAACACTAACTTAATCAAAATAAAGGCCATATCTGAACATATTATAGAAAACTTAAGATATGCATGTAGATAAAGTTGTGTATGTGGCTATACATAATTAGCAGAGCTCGGAATAGGTAGTGCCTATTTACCTAAACTTCGCGGGAGGACGTAACTAAGAGTGGTTACAACCACCAAAAATAATTATTTCTTATTATTGAATATGGGATTACTCTAAAGGCTTAATACATTTAACTTTACTTATAAATCAGGGTTGTAAATTGTAGGTAGTAAGTACACGGCTAAAGTGTTTTTTTGTTGAATACATTCTTTACGATATTATAATTCTATTCAAATCAACTAAAAAAAATCAAATTTCTGGCACCCTTTCATTCAATTTGATCTATATTATATTGTTTTATGACTGATTGTTATTTCAAGATAAATAAATAAATAATATGCAATATAGCAAGATTTATAAGTAAAGTTAAATGTATTAAGCCTTTAGAGTAATACAGACAATCCCGGGAAATCCCGCATTCAATAATAAGAAATAAATATTTTTGGTGGTTGGAACCACTCTTAGTTACGTCCTACCGCGAAGTTTAGGTAAATAGGCACTACCTATTCCGAGCTCTGATAATTAGGCATTAAAACACTCGTGCTTTAATGCCTCTTATCACCAGCCACATAAACTACTATTTGGGCTTCTTGTTACGAATATTAAACCCCATACGTTTTTAACAGCATACATAAGTAAGTAGGTAACATACTAAAATAAAGACTTCAACTTCCAGGCAGCGTTTACGGCGGGCGTCCGAACATACGGCCTGTCAGGCTGGCAAGCCTGCTGGCGAGCATTGACAGCGTCCTACGCAGCACCACGCCCAATACACAGCCACCGTGCGCTGCTCGCTGCGCTCGGCGCGCCGCGGGACGACTGGCTGTTCTACCGGTAAGCCAGCGACATCTAATGACAAGAACGAGAAACTACAACAGCGCCTCTAGGGTTAGTCGGCGCAACTAAATTTAACAGCGCACGCTACGCGATAACTGATCGATGTTGCTCAATGAAATGTATATAATACAAAACAAAACCGTTACCTAAAGGAGAGATTATTGGTGGTCTTACCAGTAACCCTTAATTTTATCCAATATCACTTCGAACGCTATTTTCTGCTGCAACCATGATGTTTTCAGAATATCTTAAACATTAATTAAGAAGGTCAGGTTAGGTTAGAATAATAACAGCCAAAAAAAAAACAACTCCAGCCGCAAGAAATACCTTTCGAACAAAAGTGTAATGATACGTAACTTGAAGGTGTTTCGATGAAATAATAGGTACCCGGGGCCCGTTTCACGAAGCTACAAGTTAGAAATTACAAGCGGAAGTCTCTTTCTAACTCCTTTTGCTAGTAAGAGAGTTCCGCTTGTAATTTGTAACTTGTAGCTTCGTGAAACGGGCTACCGGTCTTACTACCACGACTTCGATACCGTGCATCGTTGTCCTAATATTCAACACTCAAATGGCCTGCGTCAATATATGTGAGGTTCACATCATCATCATTTCGGACGAAATATGTCCACTGATGGACATGCCTTCCCCAAGGTTTGCCACAAGGACCGTTCTCATGCCACTTCTTGCCACTTGCATCCAAGCGGCGCAGGAAGTGGCAGTATGAGATTATCCCCTAATATTCATTTAAGAATAAGACAACTTGGGGACATTCAGTAGACGAGCATAAGCTTTTCTCAAAGTCCGGCATCGCAGCTGCAATATATCCTGTATTTATTTGTATATGTTTGTGGTCAGGTTCGCGTTCACAGCGTTGTCGAGTGAGGCGCAGCGAAGCCGGGAGTGGAAGCAGTGGGCCACGGCGCTCTGTGCTGCTGCCTGCAGGTACTTAATACAGATAGATAAATCATTTACATTAAAATAAACATCAACTAAATTGTGGTTAGTTTAAATTAGCTCCCCCGACCCCTTTTCTGGCACACAGTCTTTCTTTTTACTTTACTGCCTAATAAGTTTAATAACCTTTAACCTTCGTGTAACTTAATAGAAAAAGGTAGCCAATTATTTCCGTTAAGGTCCTCACTCAAGGCCAATTGTTATTAATTTGTGTCAATTAATTACCATAATAAAACCGTTCTTCGATTTCAAGACGATACTTAGGTACTACTACTTACGTACCTATTTGGTACTTTAGTTTATTAGAAGACACAATAATAGTAATGAGGGCGCCAATGGAGGCTCAATGGGTGATGTCAAATAATAGTTACATATTTATTTTTATATTTTATATCTTTTATCTTGTCTAGCGTATTGTTTTCATATACCAGCTTCAACTTCTTGAACAGATTTTAGCTCGTTAGCAAAAAGAACTAACAACATCAAAGAACGTACGTAACATCACTTTTTTAACGTGTTATTTTTCAAGCTAATTATGCATTTGAGCACACGTAAACATTAACTTATACAATTGAATTCAATTATCCTTGCTTGACAAGTTCCCAGCACAGATCGACAGATGTCGCTGTTAATTGTTAAGTATAATGCGCACCACATGAACCTGCGTGAAAGTCGATTTTTAGGTGTCACAGTGTGAAATGGCAGTGCACTATCCAACCTCGACATTGGCAGAATCATCAAAACATTGATGGGGCCAATATTTTCCCAAAAATTGAATTGAATAGAATTAGGTGTCACAGATAGGTAAGCTGCGCGTGTGAGGGGAGCGCGCGTTGCCATAGCGACCGCATATTACCTCTACGTAATCGCCATATTGGTTGATGTTACGCGGTGCGGATTATAATGAGTTTGTTTGGTCGGCCGCTAGATGGCGCGGCGCGGCGGGCGTGTGGCGCGTGCTGCGCGCGCAGGCGGCGCTGCCGGCGCCCGCGCTGCAGGCCGCCGCGCGCTGTCTCTACCAGCCACGGGATTACTACCGGGTGAGTAGGCGATGCGAACTTGTTAACTTAAAACAAAATACCCAATGTTTTTTCTCAAAAATATCCGGAAATGTTGACATTCCTATCTACATATTGAGACGCAAAGTACATAGTTTACTGACAGTTATCAAATTAAAAAAAAAACATTGCGTGCTCGCTACACAAGCCCGCAATGTTGCATACAAATTCCATTACTATCTATCATGTAACTTTTTAAAAAGTGAAATGGGCCTTAATATAATGAGGGCACAAGTCTTATACATCCAAACATAACTTTTTTATTTGTGCATGGAATAGCTTATGTTTTTTTTTTAAACAAGAATTGCGTTTCTCCTAGTCATAAACAAAAAGGCGGTAAGGAGTGATCGTTTTTTCACATGAAGTTTCTGTTTTTATGCAATTCAAAAAATGAGTTCAAACGATGAAGATTTTACTCCAACACAAATTTTTTCTTGCGATTTTTGAGAAAAGCACTATATTTGCCTCGGCAGGAACAGCAATTGCGGGCTTCGTATTTTTAAACGGACTCGCAAGCTCGTCCGTTTAATCCAATACTCGGCCCGCAATTGCCTACTTCCATGCCTAGGCAATAATGTACTATTATAATCACAGGATAATCTTACCCAAATTGACCTAGTCTCAAACTAAGCTCCCAGAGGGTGCCAAACGGGATCCTTTCACTTAACTTAAGCTGTCCATCTGTCTGTCTGTCATTCCTATCTTTCAAGTACTGTATTTTTATAATCGTAATATATAAACAGTTGATATTTTTTGAAATTGAGATTTTACTGGCGACCCGCCCTCGTTTTGCTTCGGTTTATATGAGTTTTCTGTAACGCCAGTACATAAACCAGAATGTATTTTACTTAAAGACTTAAAACCAGAATTAAACATAAAAACCTTCCTCTTGATTTACTCTATCTATTGATGAAATCCGCATTAAGATCTGTTGCGTAGTTTGAAAGATATAAGCTTACATGTAGAGATAACGGTAAATTTTCTACCAAGTGATAAAAAAGTCTTTAAGTCCGGTCCTTATTCAGTAAACGTTTTTCTTAAACCTTTTTTGGGAGAGATCCCTGAACAATTTTTTTCTTTAAATTGACCTCGTCCCAAGCTAAGCTCCTGCCCTGATATTTAATTAGTTTGATCTTTATAAAAATACTTGTTCCTATTTCAGTTTAAAGAGCTCTTCGGTGAATACAGAGGAGCGACGACCGCATTGGACACGATAGCCCTCAACACAGCGTGGGTGACGAGGGCCGACACCGATCTACTACGATACTTCAACGCTGTCAAACAATAGACTGTTAAGAATCAAACTGGCCATGTAGCCACTCTTATAAGGTTAATAAGTTTCTTACCTGACTAAAAGGACTTAAAAAGACATTGGCAGGAGCAGCTAAAGGTAAATGAGTATTAAAAAGTGTTTTTAAAAAAAAAAATCTTACTAGTTTGGCAGAAAAGATTTTAATGTACTACACTATTTTCAAGTGGTAACATTTCGCGTTTGGTTAAGACACTGTAGGAAGACTGACCAAGATTGAGATCCTCCGTCATTCAGATTTTACGCCCGGGGACCGATGTCCATTGGAATGAAGTTAGAAGTTAGCAAACTAGCTTTTGCCCACGACTCCGCCCGCGTAGAAGTCGTTTGTCGCTATTCCCTCGGCAACTGTCTTAACCTTAGTATTCTATGTTGCTTCCCAGATGACTCCATACCAAATTTCATGAATATCAGTTCAGTTTCAGCTGTGAAAGCGTAACAAAGCAATTTAATCGAGTTTCTTTCGCATTGAGAACTAGGGAAACTTCGACAGAGCGAAGATTTACTTGCACTAAATGACGCAGAGGGCGCTGTTATAGAATTGTCTCCTACTTGGCACAAGATGTCGCTAGTAGTAACTTTTATGCCAAACTATAAATCGTAGATCGACCTGTCCAACATGGACACGGAATCACGAAAGCGCCTAAGTGCCAACGACGTCTTTTTCGCTCTTATTGCATGGATATAAAGATTTTTCCGACCAGATTAATCTGGTTTCGAGTCGATATTTTTGGAACGTATCTAACGTTACATTACTTTTGCCTGCAGTTGTTTCATTCAAAAACAACTCTAAAAAGTCCGACAAGTAATTTTCCTGGGTAAGAATCTTGTTCACTATGACACGATAAATTGTATCAATGACTTGTTATAATGAGTGAATTTGGCAATTTTTCTAACTGATACTTGTCTTAGCAAAAAATCGCGAGTTAAACAAAATGTATCATTGTTAAATTGCTAGTATTAATATTTTTTAGACAAATATTAAGAGAAATACCTTTTTAGGACAAGTTTAGGCGCGACCATCCCTCGGGGGAGCAGACGTTGGCGGGGACGAGGTGTCTAGGCTTTAGCGGGGGCAGGCGGGGTGTGGGGGAGGCAAGCACGAGCCAAGCCGAGTCCAACGTCTTCACCCTATGAGTCCGTCGCTCACAAACTTTATGGTCCTTTTTTTTAGCTTGCAGATCAGTTCTAAGTTTTAATCGATCGATGACATATCTATAGTTTTCATTTCTTTTAAAAGCTTCCATATCTGTTTGTTATCGTGAGGAACGAATATTGCAAGTGGATTTTCAATTCCGTGTATTAGCCCAGATTGCTTTAATATCGCAGATATAATTTTGAAGCAATGACAGCTGTTATTCGTTTAACAGTTAAAGCTGTCGCAACGTCAACAGTGTTACAATTTCAAAGCAAGCTGGGCTGAACCGAAGTAGAATAAAGACTCTGATGCACTAAAAGTGCTCACAGGATGAGCTATTTTAATAAATGTAGAAAGATTGATCACAATATGCTAATCAATAATGAGTCAAAAGAATAGCTGATGCCCATGCAATAATAAAGTTGAGTCATCAAAAAAATACTTTCCTTTAAAACAGTATTTGCAAAAAAAACACCATTAATAAAAACTACAGTTGTTTACGGTCTGATTTATTATTTTTCTTTTTTCTAACGGCCGGATATAAGAAAGAAGCTTTTAATGTCTATGGATATGTCATTCGATCTTCACTAAAATACGCCTGAGTCTAACTTTCGTACATTTTCAAACATAAAAAAAAAATCTTTCGCGCTCAAAACTCAAATCATTCTGTAATCATATATTTTACATCTTATTAGTTCATATTTATCTTTATAACAGTATAGCTTTCGTCGCGGTTTTGCTCGTGTATTATATAAAAAGAACTTGGTAATATAAGGTTAACTAAATGTCCTATATAGCATTAACTGTTGTTAATGCTTAAGAAGTAAGTATATCCCCCCCCTCCCTTAATGGTACCTTTAACCAGTTTATCTTGTAAGAAGTCCACAAGTAATCATTACAAGATTACAACTAAAGAGAGGCATTTGAGCGATCAACGGCAAACCAAGTTATACTAGCCGTTTAGAAAGAACTTCTAAATATGTTAAACGCAAGCGAAACCGCGTAAAGAAGCTCGTATATATCTATAATAAGACACGTAAGTTCCAGTATAATTACCTGATGTAACAAAATATATATAAAAATTGAGTGTCGTCTCTAAAAGTCTATTAATACTCTCAGTTTAAATAGCTATATTGACTTGTTGTGGAAAACATTAAGAGTATTTAGTCATATAACAAAAAAGTGCATTTGAGGTCATCAGGTCATGGGTAATCATAATCAACTTGTATTTATGGGTTAGTTTTCCACAAAATAAAATCAATTTAGGTATATAAAAACGGGACAAATTAAACGACTTTTAGAAGTGATTGCTACGAATAGTTTTAAGTCGCTCCAGTATTAAAATATATAGAAAATCATAATCAAATGTTTAAAAAAAATATTCACCGTTATATCTCGCACACATTATAAACTCATTTAATTCAGAAATATTATTAAGTGTGTTTAAACGCTTAAACATATTTTTTCAGTAAGTAAGTAAGTATTTTGTTTTTTGTTTATTTTAGCGCAACTCGGCCTTGCTCGATGGACTTTTAGAGAATATTTTTACATTAAAACGAAAAAAAATGTAGTGGTCGTATAAGAGTTTTTTCTAAAATTTACAAAATAATCTAGTAAACTTTTTATATAACAAGTCTTTTTAAATAGTGTATAATTAATAAAAACTTGCCCCTTTTTGTTTAAGTTGGTATTATATAGTTAACGTAACACCGCTTTTGTAGAACTTTTAAGTATTTCCAAGCAATATAATAGATGACTATAAAACCTTTAAAAGCAAGTTAAAACATGTATACATAAACTCAATTGGTTGTATATCACACTTGTAAAGTTCTTATTAAAAAAAATTGAGCTGTTTATGTATAACAAATATGCAAATGGCTGATATTAAAAAACGGTCAAAAGCGGTGTCTTCGACTTAAAAAATATTATTTTAGAGGCTGGACACTTGGCAATGGGCTAGTAATGTAAACGCCCTACTTATTTCGGCGAGGGAATGTATTTATAAGAAAAATTCAGTGTTTCTCTGTCCCGATTTTTCAAATACGTTTGTAACGGGTAAATAAAAAAGGTCTAACGCTCTTTTATATACTTGAAATAGGATCATATCAACACATAAATGTTACCGTTAGTAATAAAATAAATAATAATCATACTCTGAGGCTTGTATATTTGCAAATCGCTGATTCACAGAGCACGCCGTAGATTTGACGTCATGATTCATGTCCATCCTGAGGGCCCTGCAAAGATGCACTACGCTAACTAACGTTTCTATTCGATTCGTTTATAAACCAATCGCGTCACTGGTAGATCACGTGACTTTTCGTATCACGTCATCTCCCAGTGACGCGATTGGTTTAAAAACGAATCGAATAGAAACGTTAGTTAGCGTATTGCATCTTTGCAGGGCCCTCTGAGGAATGATTTAGTCACGTAAAAACAACAAGGCTGCCGTAATGAAGACTAACTGCAATTAAGTACCGTAAAACGGGGTGAGTAGGGACACAACCTAAAATAAGTCATAACTTGTTACATATAAGACCAATTATTAAATGGACAATAACGTTACGTCTATTGGAAATAATTTCAGTCTTATAGTTAGTCACATATGCTTCATTTTAGGTTGTTACCCACCCCTTAATCCCTACTCACCCCGTTTTACGGTAGGTAGTCGAAGCATTCTGTACTTTATTGGTAACCACTTCAACCGCATTTAATTTAAAATGCTTATACTAATACTATGCAGTTAGCCGCCCTCTTTGGTATAGAAGGACCGCAATAGACTGCGGATGAATGCGGGGACGCGGGTGAGGGCGGGGGTAGTTTCGCCTCAGCCCTCGATGGACATGAACTCGCGCGCGTTCAGACCCTCCATTCTACTAAGTAAAAGAAGTTTTTAATCCAATCTCGTCGAATCGATTCGTTTTTAAACTAATCACGTCACTGGTAGATCACGTGACTTTTCATATGTGACGCTATTGGTTTAAAAACGAATCGAATCGAAACGCTAGTTAGCGTAATGCATCTTGTCTAGGGTCTCTGTTGTGTTATGGTATCGTTTTCAACTCGGCCGCCATTACTGTCAAGTAAATAAGAGCTATTGTAACGTTGAAAATACGATAACAAGTCAAAGGCAATCTGGGTTTACCGTGTAGAAAAGAGGCTCTATTTGTAATGTACGGAGGAAATGGTGCTGGGTTAGATTATCTTTTGCGGAGATGAATTTTTAACAAAGTGTGTTTGAATTTAATTCTTAAGAAAATGGCCAGTTAAAGAGTGAAGTAACCGTAAATTACTGTCAAATACATTTTTGTCACAAAATAAATAAAACGTAACAACCGCTTCTGTTGACACTTTTTTGAGAAATGCTCATTAAATTTGTTAATGAGTGTCTGAGATTTCTGACGTTTCCTACAGTGTGCTTTAAAATTAAATTATTTTATCGAAACACGCAGAATTTGTATTTCATCGAAAGGCATTTCTCACCGCTTGAGCAAATTTTTACTGGTCAAAAGTCTAACCTAACCTAACCTAAGTAATTAATTCTTAACCTCGTAAGGCCCAGTGTGCAATAGGACGTACATAATCAAGGCAATTTAATTTGAACTGTGTTGCAATGGGACTAAGATTTATTTTCCTATATTCATTAACTGAAAATGGCATTTTCGAACAAACGTAATTGAACTTTATTGCCTTGATGTTAGATTCAAAGTCCCACTTACAAAAAACTCCCTGTTTGTAGTATGGTAGGCCTTACGATGTTGATATATCCTGAAAACATCATGGTTTCAACAGAAAATTGCGTTCGATGAAATGATACAATCGATGAAGTGAAATTCGCTAAAATAATGGGTTTCGAAACTGTCTTAGAAAAATATGTCAGCGTTGTAGTTATTAATATTCAAAACGCTCCCGACCCGTGGTACAACTATGTTCAACTGACCAATGATTTCTATCTAAATATCAAATTTAACACAGTCCACAAAGCTCCTATTTCCGAGTCTTTTGGCCCTTCAGGCAAGCTGAACTTCTACCTCATATTCATCGTCAGTTATACCACGGGTCGGTCACTGAGCGAAGCGCTAGTCACTTTACTAATGACCTAGTAAATAAAATAAAATCGAAATTTCACTGCAGTGCACGTAACACACGCACAAGCTACGCACGTCATGCGCTGCACACAAGTCTGGTCATTACACACTACAACGCCCCGGCACCAGAGGAATATGGAAAAGAACAGTTGTCAAAACAGGCATTTGGCTAAGATTAGGTCGTTTGAAAACACTGATCGTTTCGATATGCTTTAACGATCGTAAGTGAGGACGTTGGCAAACATTTTAGAGTTGTTCGTTGTGATTAACCACGTGACCAATTTGTCATCGCATACAATTAAAATGTTGATCGAAAGGAGTTTTCCTTAGCTCAGCTCAGTGGCACTTGGCTAGATATATGTATGGGTTTTGACATTGTGACATCACTGATCGTTATTTTATGCGTTTCGATAATCTTTAAACGACCTTATGTGAGGCCGTTGGCTAGCATTTAGTTTTTCGTTGTGATAAACCACGTGACCACTTGTCATCCCATTCATTTCAAGTCGATCGAATGGAAAAAACATGCATCTTGGCTAAGTCTACTGATCAGCACCGCCTCAGCTCAAAATTAAACATTGAAAAGTGAGCATTAATTTATGTTAGTACGATTCATTTTTCAATGTTTCACTTTTAGCTAAGGCGAATTTACACGCGAAGCGAATTTACGTACGTGTCGTGCGAGCGTTGTGTGCGTCGCTCTGACGTGATATCAAAGTTAGCTAACTGCAATAGTATTCGAAGCATTCTAAACTCTATTCATAACAACATTCAATTTAAAATGCTTAGTCCGTCAGTAAGATTATCAAAAAATATTGAACACGTATTTTTTGTTTTTTCAAATCAATAAAAATTGACAATTTTGATTGATTTGGGGGACCGGCTCGTGACGTCACAACGTGGTATAAAGTGTGCCACGGCGTGACGTCACGCGAAGCTTCATCGCACTTTATCTTCGTAATTTTTTGATTATTTGACAAAAGAAAAAATACGTGTTCAATATTTTTTGATAATGTCAATGACGAACTAATTAGATTTTTTTAGGACACTAGTCTATTCTTTGATATTACGCAGCCTGTGGAATTTGTTTTTTTTCGTGTCGAGGCACAGTGTTGCCAGAGTAGCGTGTTCTGTACTAGGCATACAAATCATCAGATAAAAATCTAGTGACCAAAGAATCTGTCTATATTTTTGTAGTAATAACGACTTTTTATAAATTTTCTAATTGTAGATTTTGAGGAACGTTCCGACCATGGGAGTGCCACAGAGACACTATAAAATTGCTTTGTAAATTGTAGAGTAACGTGATTGCTTCGTGGGCTATGTTTTACTCTTTAAAACCATATGGCTTGACTTTTATCGGTTTGGTTTTTAACTCAACTGCCATTATTAAAGAAATAAGAGATATCGCAACGTTAACATACGTATAGACCGGGAGATAGTAACACTAATTTTCCAGTCATTTTTACCAAGTCCAATGGATCACCAGAGGCCCGTTTCACGAAGCTACAAGTTACAAATTACAAGTGGAAGTCTCTTTCTAACTCCTTTCGCTAGAAAGAGAGTTCCGCTTGTAATTTGTAACTTGTAGCTTCGTGAAACGGGCCACAGGTAAAACATAACGCCAAAAAACACTTTTTACTGCCGATAAAATAAATGTTTAAAAAAACAAAAAAACCGCCTTCAAAAAGCAAAAAATAACTTCTTAAAAATGGTAGGTAAATAGGTCAGTCCAACTGAAGTCTGCTTTTGGTTAAAATATTGTTGGACGCCGACTTCAGTTGGACTGACCTATTTACCTACAATTTTAAAGAAGTTATTTTTTGCTTTTTGAAGGCGGTTTTTTTGTTTTTTTAAACATTTATTTTATTTTATACTTTTGAGTGATCCTATTTATGCTGTTACGTAGCTCCACTTCTAAATATTAATAAGAAACTATAGAACATTTCAAGCTCGCCGCAGACAACGCCGCGGGAATGTCATAGTCATATTTAAACCTAAATGTGCTTCGTCATAGTCGCTCAACTTCCTTTATCGAAATATCTTATCGCCACCCTTGAAATAGGTACCGTTAAGGAGTTCCGGTGGCCATCTGTGGTCTTCATCATCAGTTCCACTTCACCATATAGTACTTTTCAAAAGCAAATGCATGAGTTACAGTGAAAAATACCAAAATCGCTATAGGTGTGCCTATAATATTTGAGGAGTTCTCTTGATTTCTCCATGATCCCATCATCAGATCCTGACGTGGTGACAATGGGACCAACTAGAAAGTATACCCATTCGAACAACGAAAAAATTTTTCAAATCGGTCCAGTGGTCTTCGAGTAATCGGGGAACATACATAAAAAAAAAAAAAAAAAAAAAACAAAAAAAAATATCCCGACGAATTGAGAACCTCCTCTTTTTTTTGAAGTCGGTTAAAAATAGTAAATGATCACCAAAACCTAACCTCATCATCATCATCATCAGCCTATATTAGTCCACTGCTGGACATAGGCCTCTCCCATTGCACGCCAACGAGCACGATTCGTGGGCACTCTCATCCAGCTCTTGCCAGCCACCTTACCTAACCTAACATAATTTGGTGATCGTTGACTATTTTTGGGTCTCGAAGATAATTTTGGTGCTCATTATATTTCTTATCAAAACATACTCCTTTGCGGTGGTATGGCGGCCATTTGGAACTTTTAGAAAAGTAAGGCATGGTAATTTTCGGGTATCCTATCGCAAACACAAAAACGTTTGCCTTCATTTGCCTTCATTTTCATTTCCCATAATTTTCATTTTATTCTGAACCCAATAACTTTTCAAAATGTTTAATGAGGTATACTTACAGAACCTGTAGATTAGGTAAGGTTTATTTTATAACAATTCAGGAAAGTTAAACGGTTTCAGAGAAAAATGACTTTCGGACAAATGAAAGTTATGGCAAATGAAACAGCTGGCAAACGTTTTTTAGTGTTTCAGATAGGTAACCTGATTTTCGTGAATGGCTAATCAAAGATGATTAGCTGTGCAAAAGTTAGCCTGGTACAAATGGTTGAATTGTTTTTTTATATAATGTGTTCTCGTCGGTATGCGGGCTGTAAGCCACACCGGAGAAGTATGGCATTACGCTACCGCCTACTTCTTTTTCATCAACTACCGGAAAATACAAGATTTTTTGTGTAAAAAATCGTTTAACACTCGAAATTATCCGACTCGTTCGCTGAACGCCCACGCGATTGGGCCGCCGGTACCAGCGCTCTATGACCATCGTTTTCCTATTCGTCAGTACGTAATTAGACCCCTGAAGGGTCGCCATACTTGGTACCGACGTATAAAAGAGCCCTCATGTGGCCAACTGACTGAATAAATATTTTGATTTTTTTAATTTTTTTTGTACAAATTACCGAAAATTTTGTGTTATTATCTCCCGGTCTAATAGAATGTCAAAAGCAATATGGTTTTTTTATTAGTAGAATAGCGCCCTAGAAAGTTGAAAGTACTCAATTGCAGTAATTGGTTGAAATAATTTCATACATACACGAACCGCACGTTTACAATTGTACATTGTGAAAAATAAACCTTTGAGCGTAGTTCTGTGGTGCTCTCAATAAATTAAAAAAAAAACTAGTATCAAAATTGGTTGTGTCCATCGATGTGCCGTCTCTAGTGGTCTCTGTGATTTTGTAAAAAAATACAAAAAGTTTTTATTTAGTTATAGTAACTCTGTGTAACATAATTTTAAACAATTACGAATATGTATTTTTTTGTTAAAAATCATTTCATAAGCTGAATATTGTCTGTTAATGTCATATCGAGATAACACCCCTCTTGTTGCGTTGGGGGTAATCATTATGATTCATAACACAAAATCTGTACGCATTATTAGACATTAAAACACTCGTCTGATCTTATTATGAAACTCGCCTTTCGGCTCGTTTCATAAAACCACACTCGTGTATTAATGCCTCTCATTATACGCCAGTAACATAAATAACTATTACTGGTGCTTTTATTAAAAAATACATATTCGTAACTATCTTCCGTCGATGTTAGAATAACGATTTTAAACCTTGTTCCGTCGCACTAAGGTGCTTGATGTCTTGATGGTTCTGTAGTTCCGTTTACATATGTCCTTTTGTAAACGCTTTTTGTATTAAACTTTCCTAATGTGATTTGTGTGTGTATTTTTTAACCCAAGTTACCCTGACCTGACCTGAGGTGTCTAGGAGTTCACCGGCCATCTGTGCTCCTCATCATCATTTCCCCGTTACCAAAAGATACTATTTGAGGAGTTCCCTCAATTCTTCACGGATTCATTTTAAAAAACCCGACTGTTGTTGCTAACCAACTTTAAATCGTTGTAAATTCTAAATAATCATTCAAAATTAAAAATTATTAAAGAAACCTAAAGATGATTTTAAATACCTATTCAATGATACCCCATTTATCATAGTTTGTAATTGCCTATGGAACTAGATTAATCGTTTCACACCACATGCTCGAAATTGCCCAGTTATATATCATGCAAACCTCACCTAAAGAAAGTTATTATAGCCATCGGCTAACCAACGGGTTATAATGAGATTCAGTACAATATTATGACCCGGTGGGTTATAATGTGGTACTGAATCTCATTAAAACCCGCTGGTTAATAATGAGATTTGAATTTCTATGAAAAATTACAATTTGTACGTTTTTTTTTAAATAAGGTACTTTAAGTTTGAATAAAACGTTGTTTCTAGTAAGTAGCCTTGCTTTTTATTGTCTCGCAAAAGGTGAGAAATATAGAGTATTCTCCTTTGGGATAAAACTATTTTAGTCTTGGGCGAGGTTGAAGCCCTCACTGCACTCAGGACTCCGTTTTAAATCCCTCGCTTCGCACAGGAATTAACTCGTGACACCCTCGCTACGCTCGGGAGTTAAATCTGGAGCCCCTCATTTGCTCAGGATTCAATATCACGCCCGTGACATAAACGATGCTTTATCCCCTAGGTGTATAATATACAGAGGTCGGAATAGGTAGTGCTTATTAACCTAAACTTGACTCATGTTCATTCATGCGCGAGTGAGATGGGAATACGTTATTGAATGAAGATGCAACAAGTTTAGGTTAATAAGCACTACCTATTCCGACCTCTGATAATATACTATTATGTTTAGTAATAACTAAGGTTTGTTGCCGCATTTTCTTTGTAGGCGCTGAAATTTAAATATAACTAGGTAGATCAAACTTAACCACGAATATTAAAATACGTATGTGACTTATACCTACCTAACGCTATACAACCTATCGAAAACACTTATGTCTATACTATGCCTATAGCGTCAAATATAATGTATACACAAACCTTATTGCCAGTAGCATAGAGTCGTGTAGTATTTTTGACTTTTTGAAGCGTATATATATATGACTTTGACTTTAAAATCATTAATAATATTATGTATATTTTAGTTACCATCGTTGAAATTTTATATTTGACCGTGCAAAACATGGCAGCCCTATCTTTGGCACAGGCATGAGTGGCATGACGTCATTCAGCCGAGTTTTTTATTTAATGCAGCGTTGCACTGATAACAAAAGTACTGATAAAGTTAGCTGAAAGCGGATATCGTACCAAACCACATGTGTTTCTTCATTAAAAGTTAATTTATGACGTTATTTTCGCGAAATATGAAATAAACAGTTACAAAACTAAAATTACATTTTTACAACTTAATTAGGGTTCCGTACCAAAATTGTAAAAAAGGAACCCTTATGGTGAGACTTAGTTGTCTGTCTGTCTGTATGTCACAGCAGTTTTTCTCAGAAACGATTGAAGCTATCAACTTGAAATTTGGCATAGTTGTATGACTTGCTTGCCCACATCTGTTTTTAGGAAAAAAAGGATGAAATTATTTTTCTAAATATTTGTTAAGGGGTTTAGAATGGGGGTTGAAAAATGAAAGTTACTTGATTATAGCAAACGGGGTGTCATATGAAAGGGCTCAGTCTGCACATTCCGAAACTATATTTTTTTTAATTTTTCAGAACGTACTTTTTGATTTATAGCCAAAAATGTACCAAAAATTACCGTTCCCCCCCCTTATCTCCGAAGATTATGGACCAAAAAGTCTGAAAAATTCCTGATTTAAAGATAATTATTTACATTATACGGGAAAAATAAAATGAAGTTGTCAAACTTTACAGTTTTGGAAAAATTATCAAAAAAAATTAAAAATCTGTATTATAATTTAGACTAGTCAAAGTGGACCTTCTTACATAGGTAATAAAGTTCATAACAAAATAGGTATTTTAAATAATAAGTATCTTAAATACGGAACCCTCGGTGCGCGAGTCCGACTCGCACTTGACAGGTATTTTTATTTTATAACTAAAAGCTATATCTGAAAAAGGGCCCTGCGGCATTGTCCCGAAGATGCTGGCAGCATTTCCTCGCTGGATAGTTAAACTTATGTGTTGAGCCGCAGAATAAGTAATAGTACATTGAGCGAGGAAACTGCCAACTGTACTGCCAGGTCTCCCGTGACGTCAATGAGTCTCTTCGAAATTTCTTTGAAGAGGCTTTGAGCGCTAGGACCTCACTGACCAAGGATCTCGACGCCGAATGGAACAAACATATATACAGGGTGTCTGGAAAACCTTTGGAGAAATTTTAACAGTAGATAGGGTGGGTGATTTGGATCATCCCTATATTGGTAACTTTTTTTTAAGTTAATATTTGACTGAGTTACAGACTGATTTATCATCGCCTTTCCTGACGATGCTCTCAGTGTGCCCCATCTTAACTAATTCATTCATAACATGTGTCACAACGTAATGTAAATAAACAAGTGTTCCTTATATGTAACTATGTTTCTAATCATGGTTAAAAGCTCCATGGTGTTTAGAAAACTGACACGTTATTCTGAAATGAAAAGAAGGTTCTCTGTTAAGGGCTATTATGTGAAATAATTTAAAATTGAAACTTACGATTACGATTTTTAAGTCCCACTCTTCTCACACTCACACAGCTAAAATAACACTTGTACTCGTGAGTACATTAAACTTCTTTTACGAGATCATGAATCATGGATTTACTTTATTGATTTGTAGCACTATCGGGGATTACTACGAAAAAAAAACATAATTAAAACGAATCATTGAGTAAAGTTGTGAACTTGTGATTGTGCTTTGACAATTTGACATTAGTATCTTTTTAAATCTTGTGTCATTAAAACTCTTTATGAAAAGAGTTTTAGGTTTATTTCGTAAAAATAAAATCGTCCCTACACGTTACGTTTTATCAGAATTACATTTAAAGCTGGCATCATACACGTTGTTGTAATGCTTGATTAAAATTGCTGCTGTCACTTTCTTTGCTATAGCAATAAGAATATCTACCGCACTCAGAGACGTCAATTAAATTTATACTTGATTAAAGTTGCGTCTGTCACTTTCTTTGCTATAGTAATAGAATAAGACAACACGTTACTAAACAAGCATTAAACTTAATTGACGTCTCTAAACAAGCATTAAACTTAATTGACGTCTCTAAACAAGCATTAAACTTAATTGACGTTTCTGAGTGCGGCAGTTAATGGTGGTTATTTAGTTGGAAGCAATAGTTTATTAATCAGAAAGTTTTGGGCAAAAAATTAATCATGTTGACAAAGAAGATCCTGGCTAAAAACACTTTAAAAAAAAGGCCGCGGATACTAAGGATGTTGATATAACCTGTTTTGTGTGAGATTTAATTTCAGTATTTTATTACTTACACATTTATGGAACTAATACGAAAAATATTTATAATAATTATGTATGGAAACGATCAATATACGGAAACAGTGTCGAGGCGAGACGTAAAACGGAAACTTATTTTTGAAATGGAAAAAAAAAACTATTTAATAAAACATAAAAATAAGGATAAAGATGTATGTTCTGGAAGTAGCCCCCTCGGGCACTTCTACACGTTAATTTCTACCAGCGCTTCAAGAGGAGACCACAGTGAAGAAGACATCAACGTCGTATTATGTACAATCATTGGAGTAATTGGGAACACCAAATAAAAAACTACTTGCTTTTACATTTTTCACCAGGAGATACTGACACAAAATTTCCGGTCATTTGTACCAAGTATGGCGACCCTTCAAGGGTCTAATTACGTAATGACGAAAAGGAGAATGATGGTCATAGCGCTGGTACCGGCGGCCCAAATGCGTGGACGTTAATCGAACGTGTCGGATAAATTACGAAAGTCGAACGATTTGTACCACTAAAATTCTTGTATTTTCCGATAGTCGATGAAAAAAGAAGTAGGCGGTAGCGTAATGCCATACTTCTCCGTTGAGGCCCGCCATACCGACGAAAACACGTTAATTAAAAAAAACAATCCAACCATTTGTACCAGGCTAATTTTTGCACAGCTAATCATCGTCGAGTAGCCGTTCACGAAAATCACCATGCCATATTTTTCCGACGGTTCCAAATGGCCGCCCACGCGTTTGGGCCGCCGGTACCAGCGCTATAACCATCATTTTTCTTTTCGTCATTACGTAATTAGACTCTTGAAGGGTCACCATACTGGTACAAATGACCGGAAATTTTGTGTCAGTGTCTCCCGGTCTACAGTCTTTTGTAAGGATCTAATTGGAAGCAATAATATGAAGATATTTAAGATATTTTGGTATATTTGGTATGGTGATATTTGGTATTGGTATGTAAAGCTGTGAGCTAACAAGCTCGAATCATGTTAGAATTCATTTTCGTGATATACATTTATATTTATATTTTATTTACTTAAATGTCAGCTATAAGTTCTAAAGCTTGACTGATACCAACAACCGTATATCATTCGGCTTTAGCAGCGTTCATTGCGATCTGAAAAACATGTTTAATTATACAGAACATACTTACCTTCCAGAGGAAAGATTCAAATTATTTATTTTTGTTCGTTTTGAGTAAAAATTGGGTCATGCTGCCAATTTCACTCCAAGCTGCGATTTATTATGTAAAGCGGTTTTAATTAACCTTTTTCGAATGATGACTCGGTAGTGCTATCAAGTGCTATAATGTCTTTGACAAGTATCAAACTTATGTCAAACTGTCAAATGTCAGAAGAAATCATTTTGAAAAATCTGAAAGACATCGTAATAAACGTAAAAGATATTGAAAGATACGTTTGGTGGTTTAAAAGTGGAGCTATTTTAACCCACATCTTAAAACTAGTAAGTATTTCTGCCTGGTTGTACGACTAATTTTTCTTTAGAGATATAGCGATGATCCAATTGTGTTGAGTCCCGGAGAAAAAGGATAATAATATCTCCTCAAATATTGTAGGCAAACATATAGCGATTTTAGTATTTATAGTAACAAGTCCAGCATTTGCATTCAGAAAGTATCATTTGGTGAACTGGAACTGATGATAAAGACCACGGATGGCCACCCTAACTCCTCAACGGTACTGATTTCAAGGGTGGCGATAAGATATCTCGATTAAGATAGTTGAGCGACTACAACAAAGAGTATTTACTTGTTGAAATATGACTATGACTTTCCCGCGGCGTTGCTTGCGGCGTGCTTGAAATAACTTAAAGTTTCATATCAACCAAGAAGTGAGACTACGTAACAGCGTATTATGATCACTAAAAAGAATAAAATAAAAGTTTTAGAAACTAAAAAACCGTCTTCAAAAACGCAAAAAAAAACTTTTAAAATTGAAGGAACCAAATAGGTTAGTCCAACTAAAGTTGGCGACCACAATATTTTGAACAAAAAAGCCGACATCAGTTGGACTAACCTATTAGGTACCTACAATTTTAAAAGAAGTTATCTTTTGCGTTTTTGAAGGCGGTTTTTTATTAGGGTTTCGTACCCAAAGGATAAAAACGGGACCCTATCACTAAGATTCCTCTGCCCACCTGTCTGTCTGTCTATCTGTCTATCAGTCTGTCAGTCCGTCTGTCCGTCCGTCCGTCCGTCCGTCCGTCCGTCCGTCCGTCCGTCTGTCTGTCTGTCTGTCTGTCTGTCTGTCTGTCTATCTGTCTGTCTGTCTGTCTATCTATCTGTCTGTCTGTCTGTTTGTCTGTCTGTCCGGTCTCATGAACCGTGATAGCTAGACTGTTAAGTATTTTTACTGCCGCTATAACAGCAAATACTAAAAACAGAATTAAAATAAATATTTAAGGGGAGCTCCCATAAAACAAACGTGATTTTTTTGCCGTTTTTCGCCCAATATTAATAACGGCAACAAGTAAATGCTTGAAATATTCACAGAATATTTAGTTGTATATTCACTTAAAAAAACCATTAAATTTAAAATAAAATAACTATTTAAGGAGGGCTCCCATACAACAAAGATTTATTGATAATGGTACGGAACCCTTCGTGCGCGAGTCTGACTCGCACTTGGCCGGTTTTTATCTTTGTGATTATCTCAATTAGTACGTCAACGGTTTGAATTACTCTTTCAACATTATGTTTCTGATGGATACTTTCAGATGGTTTAAGTACGGGTACAATAAATCATGGATTTCAAATGGCGTTGCGGCATGCTTAAAACGCGGAATTTAAGACAGATTTTGCTTGATTGTACGTTGCATAGGACCCATAACGGTGGAGATTTTTTAAATCATGGATAAGGCAAACGAATCGCGGGTAATTAATGGGCAGACTCATGGGCGAAAGACGCAGTCGTATCTGCTCCTAAAGAGCACCTATCCGTTCAGTCTTCTGACCTCCTAATGATGGCCCGTTCGGATGTAAGAGATTCGTGGCAAAAAATATGGGATATTTCTCGATTAGTTAAGGGCCGATACTACGGGGATATACAGCCAAAAATCCCCCATAAACCGTGGTTCTTCCGCTACCAAAAATTTAACAAAAGAGCAACATCCACCATATGCCGACTCCGACTTGGTCATGCGTGCACTCCTGTCTTTTTAGCCAAAATTAGAATCCGGAATCAATGTGAATATTTGTGAATGTGGCTTGGACGTCGGTTCACCTGAGCACATATTTTTCAGCTGCACTAAATATACCCAGTCCCTTTATGACATTCTCCCAAAAGACATCCCTAGACCTCTTAACTTTCAGTCCCTTCTTTCTTTTGTAGGATCTCCTTTTACCAAATTCCTTGTTAAATATGTTCAGGTACATAATATAAAATTATAACTACTCTTACTACACATCTTATTATTCTATCTCGTTGTTGTCCATTAGTTTCTAACTTTCTTCCCTACCTGTAACTTTCGCTTGTTTGTTATCGTCCTGTTTCGTCTGTGTCGTTTACGTTATTTTATTATTACTTGTTTTAGGTTCCGGTCCGACCCTCCCACAAATCTTCAATACCTTTAGACCCAACTCTCTGGACGTGACCGAAGTCTACTCAGACGTTGGCAAAATACATCTATTGCAAAAGATGTGAAAGCCATAATAAAAAAAAAAAAAGGCAAACGAGCATTCAGTTCAGCCCAACTGATAGTAAGTGGGATCTGTGACGGTCTGTGACCAGATAGGGCTACGCGTTTTCAAATCTAGCTTAGATGTTCGTTGTATGGCTCTAAGCATTAACTGTCAAAGTTACACTAAGTATCACGGCTTTTTAACCGACTTCAAAAAAAGAGGAGGTTCTTTGTTCCACTGTATTCATTTTTTATGTATGTTCACCGATTTCTCCCTCAATTATGGACCGATTTCAAAAATTATTTTTTAGTTTGATAGAGTATACTTCCGAGTCCCATTGTCACCAAATCAGTATCTGATGAGGGGATCCATGAGGAATTGAGGGAACTCCTCAAATATTATATAGCGACATACATAATATAGCGACTACATTACAGGCTCACCATGTTTGGATTTGTTAGTTTCGGGTCGATAAGCGGATGATGACGGCGTACCGGTCGTAGAATTTTCCTTATTCGTTTTTTCATTACGAACGAAGATCTTAACGAATCGAAAAAAAACGGTCTTAGGTATTTAGTACTGATGTTGTTTTTATTATGCCCCAAAAACCGTAGTTTTCTAGGGAATAGCGAAAAACAAATTAATCTTCTATTAGATAAGAATCACTTGCCTCATCTATCATACTTGAGAACGGTTTAACAAGGTTTGTATGAATAAATGAAGAAATTCATAAAAGCACGAATAAAATACCTAGTGTAAACACTAATAAGTAAATGATATCTAATATTGTCAATGTATTTTTATTGACGTTTAAGATCTGATCTGATGATGAACTCGAAACGTGGCCAATATTACGTACGTTGTGGCATTTTATAAACAAATAAATACAGATGTAGATACTAATAATATACTCTGTTTTAGGTAAATTAAGGCGAGCAACACTATGACTGAAAATCAAACTTCAAGAGAAGAGTGATAAATATTAAAATTAAATTCCAGTACTATTATTATAAATACGTAGGTCAAAATGCGAAAGTGTGCTTTTTTTACAAGCTTTTATTTTACTTTCACTGTTCTTATGAATGTTCGATTTTTTCAGTGGCAAATGGTAGGTAGAAACGAACGAGTGATGGTAAGTGGCAGTCACAAGACTGTGAATGCGTTACCTAACCATGAGCAAGCGCATTCGAAAGTAGCACCTCGACGCCAACGACTTCCGGAGGGTGCCTTGGTTTACTAAGGCACCCTCAGACCTCCGGTGTGCCACGGTAAACGGAGGGATCCCCTGACCCTCCGTCGTCTGCGCTCCGCTTCCTCTCGGCTGTTCGGCGAGAGGTCCCCGCCTACGATGTTGGTGAGCAGGATCATCAGAAGACACTATAAGACTAGGCCCAAAACTGGAAAACGCGTCTCTAAACCAATGCAAGCGGCAAATCATGTAACAGTTAGGGTGACAACGTTATCCGAGCGTTCAGACCCTGCAGAATACCGATCTGTCTGTCGCCATTCCGAAATTTGACCCGGAAGAATGTTATACCGGAAAAGGCGCAGCCCATACAAAAAATTTCGTCGTACATTTTGTAAATCGTTGTTCCGGTACTCTAAAAAAGGACCGATTGTTATAGTTTTTTAATATGTTGTAAAGGACAATATAGTCATGGTAACCCAAATCTTTCGTCTCTCCGGCTCCTTGTCTCCCCCAGCTAGAAAAACTGTCGCTTTTTTCCCTTTTTTGCCTATACTGTTGTTCATTCTAGTGCTAATCATGGTTCTGCAATATTGTAGAATATAAAATTTGCCAAAACTTTTGACTTTAAAGATTTTTTACATGACCCTTAGGGACGAAGATATGGAACCATCTATGGAGAGTTACCGTCGAAAATTGCTACCTTTGTCCAGTTTTCCTCCCATATTTGTCCGTCCGTCCGTCCGTCCGTCCGTCTGTCTGTCTGTCTGTCTGTTTGTCTGTCTGTCTGTCTGTCTGTCTGTTTGTCTGTCTGTCTAGACCCTTTGTTTCGTGAACGCGTGGAGTATCGAGTTGAAATTAAAACCATATACGAGTACTTCGGTCTACAAGTTCTTTGAAGCTGTGAAAAAAATCAAACGTCTACATTAATGTAAAAAAAAATATAGCCATTTATGCCAAAAAAAACCTGTATTTTGACACTCGAGGGAATCAAAATGTATAGGTTATTTCCAGTTGACCTAAAACTTTGAAATTTGGCAAGTAACACCGTCTTTTACTACAAATATAGGAATAAACCTGAAATCTGTACATTTTTAATTACATAATAAAAAAAACGGTCTTTATGCAAGGAACGGCGGTCCAAAATTTTGAATTGAGTTAACCGTGGCATGTGCTGGACCCTCGGTGGGCGAGTCCGACTCGCACTTGTCCGGTTTTTTTAATATTCAAGCAAATCAAGCTCGTGAGGTATTTTTAATGATTTTTGTTTTAGAACCTTGATAGCCCATTAATCTACTGTTATTAAACGAGTAGGTATGTTGATAAAGGTCTACCAGAATATCATGACAAAAAGGGAAATTCAAATTTAAGCCTTGCTACTCCAGGTTAATAGGATTTAAAGGTCTTGTATACTTGATTTTCCACCAGTTCTATAAAAGTCCCGCCCTCGCTTCGCTTCGGTTTATGCCAGTTTTCTGTAATACCCGTACATAATCCAAAACTTATTATACATATAAACCTTCCTCTTGAATCACTCTATGTATTAAAAAAACTCGCATCAAAATCCGTTGCGTAGTTTTTAAAGATTTAAGCATAACTACATAGGATTAGGGACAGACAGCGGGAAGCGACTTTGTAGTGATGGTGATAGAACAACTAACAATAACAGTCAACGGGACCTTATTACTACGTTCGTCCATTCGTCTGTCAGCGGGCTATATCTCAAACTAATAGGTAGACAGTTGCAATATTACAAAGTGGGTATTACTACCAATTACCGCTATAATAATAAATAATTAAAATAAAATGAAAAAATAAGAGGCCTACTTATTTAACAATCGCTGTATCTCTTGAGCGAACGAGTATTCTTTACAAGTTTTTGAAATGTGAGTGTACCTAAGCATGCTGAAGATTTCGTGGAGGGATAAGGTGCGAAATGAGACTGTGTTACAAATAATGGTGAACAATCCGGAAGTCCAATATAACTTGAAATCAACAAGGGCAATAGCAGAAAGCAGCTTTCTATGAAACGAAAATTCTGCGAAGTGATACGTTCTGTGAAATGAGTGTCTACAAAACAAGGGTAAACCCCTAAGCTCCATCAAAAGGCGTCAAATGGCATACTTTGGTCACATGCGAAAACAAGGGAAAATTCAAGGACGCTGAACACTAGGGGCACGTTTTATAAAGCTACGAATTACAATTTTACAGGTCTAAACTGGCAACACTGTTAGTGACGCGATTGGTTTAAAAACAAAATGAATAGAAACGCTAGTTAGCGCAATGCATCTTGGCAGGGCCCTCTGATATCGTCAGTATGCCTTTCAATAAATGTAAGTCTCACATCAAGCGCTGCTTGTTGGTTAGGGCATACTATACTGTAAATGACTTTATCGGTGATCAAGATGTATTTAAGTAGTGGCTAGGGTATTATTTACTTAAGGTAATTTCTTAAGTACGAGTATAGGTTATTTCTGATATTTCTATCTTGATAAAAATGCCTTTAGGCAAACTGTGTATTCAAACACGAAATTGTATGTTTACTTTTTGTACTTTATCTTTATTAGTTCTTGTGTGTACTTTTTACGCTTTTAAATGAGAGCACACTGTGATGTTTCTCGCCGCACAGCTATAGGTACGAGTATCACACAATATTAGTTTTACGTTGTCCGGCAGCATGAGCACGTCGTGCTCGCTCAAAGTTCTTTGCTTACGGCGGCGTCGTTGATCGGATCGCCACCTTCCCGAACACATGCTTGAGGCTGCGATACGCGATGACTGAGATACGCGTCATACTCTTGAATGGGTACTGTTTGTGGGGTCCGGTCTGTTCACGTCTGCAAGGACTTGTTTCTCAGTTAATTATTCCAGTTATGGCTTTTGACGTAGAGACCTCATCGCGTTGTTCTCCTAGTCATTATTTTTAGTTTAATATATTTGACATGTTATGTTTTTATTTGTGCTAGTTTTAATAATTTCTATTTGTTGCTTTATTACCTTATAATTTAACTTATTTTTAATTATTATTGTATTTTTAACCGACTTCAAAAAAAGGAGGAGGTTCTCAATTCGTCGGGATATTTTTTTTTTTTTTTTTTTTATGTATGTTCCCCTATTTCTCGAAGACCACTGGACCGATTTGAAAATTTTTTTCGTTGTTCGAATGGGTATACTTTCTAGTTGGTCCCATTGTCACCACGTCAGGATCTGATAATGGGATCATGGAGAAATCAAGAGAACTCCTCAAATATTATAGGCACACCTATAGCGATTTTGGTATTTTTCACTGTAACTCATGCATTTGCTTTTGAAAAGTACTATATGGTGAAGTGGAACTGATGATGAAGACCACAGATGGCCACCGGAACTCCTTAACGGTACCTATTTCAAGGGTGGCGATAAGATATTTCGATAAAGGAAGTTGAGCGACTATGACGAAGCACATTTAGGTTTAAATATGACTATGACATTCCCGCGGCGTTGTCTGCGGCGAGCTTGAAATGTTCTATAGTTTCTTATTAATATTTAGAAGTGGAGCTACGTAACAGCATAAATAGGATCACTAAAAAGTATAAAATAAAATAAATGTTTAAAAAAACAAAAAACCGCCTTCAAAAAGCAAAAAATAACTTCTTTAAAATGGTAGGTAAATAGGTCAGTCCAACTGAAGTCGGCGTCCAACAATATTTTAACCAAAAGCAGACTTCAGTTGGACTGACCTATTTACCTACCATTTTAAAGAAGTTATTTTTTGCTTTTTGAAGGCGGTTTTTTATGTTTGAAAAAATGACCTTCTGCTGGAGTTTCTTGTGGCGCTTCTTCTCCGCAATGTTGGTCTTGTCCGAAGCGTTAGTAGATTCACTCTTTATTACCGACGTGTAAAAGAGCCCGTATGTGGACAATTTACTGAATAAATATTTTGATTTGATTTGATTTTGACTTAATTTTTAAATAAGCCCGGTTAACACACAAATGAAGTCGACCAAAAAACAGTTCCATTCGTTGTCATGCTTCTACTACTAAATAAGCAAACTAGCCGTCTTAGGCCTTATTTTTCAATAACACTACTTTTTTAATAACAGTACTGTTGGGTAAATTTTAGCTTGGTCCTTTTCTTTTATTTGACATAGAAAAGGAACAAGCTAAAAGTTACCCAACAGTTACCGTTATCTGGACATTGAAAAATCAGGCCTTAGTTTACCTGTCGTCATAGCCTCGTCTTGCCCAATATCCTTTAATAAGAACGAATAAATTTAGTACGTTCTGCCAAGAAATTCAAATTATTCATACAAAAATGACCTTCAAAGAGGACAACCCCTTTCTATCGTGGTCATATTGATTTGTCCCATCAATAAGCCTTTTAACCGTGGTCCCACCGCTATGCCCCACTGGTGGGTGCACAGGTAATTTTTTTCCCCGTAGACCCACTGTACTAGAGTTTTGCGTTTAGGGTGCGGCTCCACTGAGGCGGAGACGAGCGGAGCGGGGCGGAGTTGTGCCAATATTAACCAATAGAATATAAACTAACGTGCTCGACGTGACCGCATGCGCCTTCTATTGGTTAATATTGGCACAGCTCCGCTCCGCTCCTCTCGTCTCCGCCTCAGTGGAGCCGCACCCTTAGCCCGGGGTCCCACCGCTGTCATGTTTTTCTGTCAAGTGGGGGCCGACTGCCCCACGGCACTAATAAACCGCACTATTGACCAAAACTAGTATAATAAATATGAGGTAGGTTTAGGTTATGTTAGTTGTTCAGCGGCAAACCACCCAGGAAAAAGAGCTCCGCGATAGCGCAGCTCCGTCGACTCCGTTAAATTTGAATTAGAAATATAAATCATTGGTCAGTAGTGCGGCTTATTGGTGCCGTTGGCAACCATTTAACAGATCAGTGGGTCTACGGGGAAAGAAATTACCTGAGGAATTACCCGTGGTCTCACTGGCACTGCCGGATTGAAAAGGATATGTTAAAACTCTAGTGCAGTGGATCTACGGGGAAAAAAAATTACCTGCTCACCCAACAGTGGGGCATAGCGGTGGGACCACGGTAAAAAGGGGCATCAATGGACCACAAGGGAGAATTGTTTCTCGTAGTCCCATTAGTATTTACAGTTATGGAAATAGAATAAGAGAATACGTAGGTAGGTTTCGGTTATGTTAGCCACACCACCCAGAAATAGGAGCTCCGTCGACACCAATTTCAGAGTGGTTTAGCCCTCCGAGCCTGCTGCAAAACTAACATTTTTAGCAAACCACGCTTCCCTATTTTAGTATACAGGAAGTAGATAAATACTAATGGGACTACGAGAAACAGTTCTCCCTCGTAGTCCTATTGATAGGAAAAAATGAATCGACCACGCGAAAACGGGGCAGGACATTACGCAGGACAAGGATAGAGCGAACGTGAACCTAAGGGTAACAACCGTTTTTAGGACCGATTTTTTTATCCGTAGTCATGGTAGCTTAGCCAAACTGGTAAAAATGAGGCCACTACTGCTCGGAGTGAAATTGGCAACATGATTTTATTTGGTAAGTTGTCACAAGTTTTTTTAAATATATGTCTGTCTAATCTGTATTCAAAGTCCAAGAGAGGTCTATTGTCAGCACAGAATAAGAATATACAGCATAGAAACCGGACTACAAGATGTAGTTTGCATCAGCTATCTTTCTCTACTTTTTAGATTACGTATTACATGAGAAAAAATGAAACAAAAAGTAGGCTGTTTTTTCTTCCTTAACTGTCATTGTCACAAGGTTTTACACAGGGACTTCTTTGTCCTTCCTATAGGAAGGATTTGTCTTTCCTTGTCTATAGGTCCAAATACTATAGGTGCTTTTAGGTCCAAATCACGCCTTACTTGTGACGATGTACCAAATAAAGGAAGAACGGCTATAGATTCATCTTTTTCCAACTCACTATGAAAACCACAAGTAAAAAGAAGTGAACCATAATGTATTTTCTGCTTATTTAGTACGGTTTCTATGCTTTTAGTCTTTATTCTGTGATTGTCAGAGTCAACGTTGAATTTGACGTTGTGGCCGTGACATTAAAAGGAGAAGAAACAGCCTACTTTTTGTTTCGTTTCCTCTTAAGAAATACGTAATATAAAAGGTAGAGAAGAATAGCTGGTGCAAAGTTCATCATATAGTCCAGATTCTAAGTACTCTATGAGATACCAATTTGATTTAAATCTATCAGGAAGCAGTGTTTGTCAATGGGATCTATCTTTGATGCCATGCAAACCCTTACATCAAATTCGCAAATTTTGTATTGGATTATTTGCACTGCTATAGCATTGCATTTTCTTGAAGCTTCTTATTGCGAAAACGAGTAAGATAATGACAGGTTAACCTTGTTGTACAAAATTTGGTCACGGAATTATCAACAACTTTTTGAGAGTTGTAGGTAGTTCCGTAGCTCTGCCTACCCCGCTCTCAGAACGAAGACGTCAGTTTATGTACAGGTTATTGACTTAACAGTTTTGTTTGTAATGTTTTAGATCATTTAATTTTGGTCCAATATTTTGGCAGAGGGGAATGTTTGTGTAAGACGGAATGAATATGTACAGTCTCTGAAGACTTAGAAGGTGCTTCGTGTTTGAACTTGTCTCTCGCTCCCATACGCTCTTATTAAGAGCGAGTGAGAGAGAAGTACAAACCCGAAGCACCTTCTAAGAGCTTTCGCGCTGTACTACGTAAGTTCACCAATTCCATGGCATGGCTATCGTAAGTGTGACATCATCATAAATTATAATGAATTGTGCGACAACCTTTATATCCATCGACAAAATGTTTTGCATTCGAACTGTTGGCTACTGCCAAAAATACCATGCGGATCAATACGGAGGGCAATAATCGGATCGTGCAATCCATGTCTATTAGAACTTTTAAAAGTCTATGAATTTATGGCTGTCATTAGATGTCATTGTTAAATTATGTTATTTTCAGATATTCAAGTCGTAATTATTTTTGCTGTAAACCAGTTATGTGGGCCACTTTAGAGCAGAAAACTTTGGTAAATGGTTAGATCTCGACAAGACGGACGATAGGATCACTCTTGGCAAAGCATGAACAAGAGATCTAGTGAATTTACATTTAAAACCAGCTAGTGTTCCAATTGCAAAAATGAAAATACAGTAAGTTTCACTAAAATTAATCATTATTTTTTAAAATGTTAACATGATTTTTGTTTACATGGGGCGAACTGTTTGTTTACATACCATGTAAACAACGTATGGTCTCAGGTCATTGACCTTGAAGTTTTGGCGTTATTTACTACGAACGTTTGGGGTCGTATAGTATCAACATCAAAATGTCAAGGTCAAGATATCGGCTGCGATACATCAAGTAACAAAATGAATATAATTAAACCTTCTTTTTTTTTTACATTAACAGAAACAAAAATGAACCATACCCCCGTGATCAGAATCGTGCGAACTATTACCGCGCCAAATTTCTCCAAAGGTTTTCCAGACACCCTGTATATATATATATATATATATATATATATATATAATGTGTTTTAGGTAATAATCTTTACATTATTTAGATATTTTGCAATGTATCCTAATGCACAATTTTACTAATATTATAAATGCGAAAGTTTGTTTGTTTTTTTGTTATTCCTTCACGCTGCAACGGCTGGCCGAATTTGAAATGGAGGTAGCTTATAACATGGACTAACACATACGCTACTTTTCAACCCCGGAAATTTTAAAAGTTCCCGAGGGAATAACGGTAATCGAAATCTACGGTATCAATATATGTTTTTGATCCTTAGATCTGATTTTACTCATTGGGTATAGGAGTTTAAGTGACAGTTGCGTAATGACAGGCATTACAAGATGAGTGTGGTTGTGGCATAATAGATCACACGAGTGTTGTAATGCTAACTACGCAGAGTCTCGTACAATACTTTTTTCTCAAAAATGTCCGGAAATGTTGACATTCCTATCAACATATTGAGACGCGAAGGACATAATTTACTAACAGTTCTCAAATTAAAAAAAAAAAAACATTGTTGCATACAAATTCCATTACTATCTACCTTGTAACTTTTTAAAAAGTGAACTCGCAAGCTCGTCCGTTTAATCCAATACTCACCCCGCAATTGCCTACTTCCATGCCTAGGCAATAATGTACTATTTCTACACACATATTATAAGTACTCTAATATGGGTTCATAAGCCGAAAGGCAAATGACCAGCATTACCTTACCTGTGGTAGTAGGTGACAGCGATGACAGCTGTATCGTAAGTTTAAAATTACGTTATCGAATATTGTAATGCCGGCACCACACTCCGCTATTCGCTATTCGTTATGCGGCTGCGCCGTATTTGTAAAATATTTGCTATCGCGCTTATGCGTTATGCGTGCGAATAAAGAAAACATAGACGTATAAACCCTAAACACTTCGTCGAATGTAGGCGCGTAAGCCGAATAACGAATAGCGAAAATAGCGAAGTGTGGTGCCGGCATAAGGTAATGAGATCCAAATTTGGAACATCTTCCAAAATTAACAGTTGTCATCGCTGTCACCTACTACCACAGGTAATGCTGTTCATTGCCTATGGGTTTTGAACGCATAATGAGGACTTATGAATGAGTGTACATAAACGTACTTTCGATATCAGTTTAAAGTTTTCCGATATCTGTTGTATTTACGGAATAATCGCTTGGCTACACTTAACCATTACATCCTGTACAGGTACAAGATTAGTATATATCAGCGTTAGGGCAAACAATATTCGAACAAACGATGTTAGGACAATCGCATTAGGGCTAATGTACGTTAGGACAAACAATCATTATGACTAACGATATTAGGGAACTCAAATATAGAACAAAAAACATTATGGATCCCAATATAGACTCGTCTTGATAATTGTGCTGGGGTGTTACTGTACATGAGTTAAACAGTTTTTTACACGGTCGGGTTTTTTGATTTTAATAATAATAACAATATTACAAGCATATTTATTTGTTTACATCCAACTAAGTACAGAATTCAACATTAATACAATTAAAAATTAAAACTAACCGTATTTAAATTAAAATTAAACTAAGCTACTCAAATATTAAAGATAATTGCTTATAGCTTTATTAAGGCCCTGTCCTCTCGGCTCATAGAATCCTCCGGAGATCCTAGAGCTCGTGCTTACCTCTCCCAAAGGATTGGGCTAGCTATCCAGAGAGATAATGCAGCCAGTGTCACGGGGACCATGCCGCGAGCGGATCTGCTAGAGGGGGTGCTCTTTTTATAGTGGTGATTATTATTTATATCTTTAATATTTGAGTAGCTTAGTTTATAATCAATTATTTCGTTGCTAAAATTTTATCTTATGTTGGAATAATTTAGTAACTGCGTAGCATTGGAGTAAGAAATAAAAGCAAGTCGAAGTTAAGGTCATTCACTTTCAAATCCGAGGCCGCCCTCTCACGTCCCGTCGCAGCAGGAAACCGCATTGTCTGCAAGACTAGATACAGCCTGGTTTCTGGGTTCCGTGTAGGAAATGCAAGCAGACACTTAATACGAGGAGACAATCTTGCACCAATGGCAATGCGGTTGGCCTTGTCGAAAACTAGTGGTTTGATTCCGGTAGTAAGGCAAATATTTGTTTCTTATTCTTGGATGTTTTCTATGTATTTCTTGATACATATGTATATATAAGTATGTTTTCACTTCTCACGCTCTTAAAATCAATTAAAATGTTCACTTTGTTCCTTTTGGCGTCGAGACCTTTGGCTCGTGGGGACCCAGCCTATATATTGGCCTTTTTAAGGACATTTCAAAAAGGCTAATAGAAACAACGGGAGACCACAGAGCTGGCAGCTTCCTCGGCCAACGCATGAGTATTGCTATACAACGAGGAAATGCTGCTAGCATCTGTGGTACTTTGCCACGGGGGCCTTTCTTTTCTAGCTTTTATTTATGTTGTGTATATGATGAGGCGTACTACGGAACGCTCTCTTGGAAATGGCCGCTAGCTCGGGTATGTTGTAGCTCTATAAATAAATCCTTAATAATCCAAAGTTGTTATTATTATATACAACATTGGCGACGAGGATGGGATTCGAACCCACGCGTGCACAGCACATTGGATTAGCAAATAACAAATTTTATTTGACTACAGAAGCACCCCACAAAGAACTACTGGTGTATCGCCAGCTCGTTTGATGCTGGGAAGGGAATTGAGGAATAGATTCAGTCATTTACGACCTCCACTTTTATTAGATAGCTGCTTCTCTATCAAACTACTATCAAATTGAAGCAAATAACAAAAACAGACAAAAAATTGGAAAAAGTTATTAGATATAGCATGAATGGTTGGCCAGAAATGAAATTAATTCCTGGGGATCTTTTACCATTCTACAATAGACAAACAGATATAAGCATTGATAGAGGATGTTTATTTTGGGGCCACAGAATAATAGTACCAGAAATTAATCAAAAATCTATTCTCACTAGCCTACATAAATCACATTTCGGGATTGTACGCATGAAGGAAATAGCTCGTTCTTACTTTTGGTGGCCAGGGTTAGATTCTGATATACAAAAAACAGCACTATCATGCCTAATCTGTTTATCAAATTATAAAAGTCCATCAAAACTACAAAAGCCTTGGCCTATTCCACCAGCCCCATGGCACAGGCTCCACGCAGATTTCCTGGGCCCATTTTATAACAAAATGTACCTAGTAATTGTTGATAGTTATACGAAATGGCCTGAAACGTTTCAGATGACAAATATGACAGCTACCAAAACAATTGAGGTGTTTAAAAATCTATTTTCTAGGTTTGGATACCCTGTACATTTAGTGACGGACAATCAAACAACATTCACAAGTGCAGAGTTTATGACATTTTGCGAAGCATGTAACATTAAACATACATTTTCTCCGCCCTATCACCCAGCAACCAACGGAGCGGCAGAAAGATTCGTTCAAACTTTTAAATCATCTGTAACCAAAATTAAAGAATCAGGTCGTGACATTAACTCTGCCGTTAACTTGTTTTTATTTGACTACAGAAGCACCCCACAAAGAACTACTGGTGTATCGCCAGCTCGTTTGATGCTGGGAAGGGAATTGAGGAATAGATTCAGTCATTTACGACCTCCACCTTTAGTAGATAGTTTGATAGAGAAGCAGCTATCTAATAAAAGTGGAACTAGGAATGTAAACTTTGTGATAGGACAAAAAGTGATGGTGCGGGATTATAGAAAGGGCAATAAACCTTGGATAGTGGGTGTCATTGACTCTGTATCGGTCCCGGGATTGACTTATGTAGTAAATGTACAGGGTATGAGTTGGAAACGTCATGTTGATCAGATGGTCAATTGTAATGACGATATTGATAGTAGTTAGCAATGTCGAAGGCCAAGTGTACACTTGCATTTTTATAAATGATGCCAAGACATTTCTAGCTATAACATTATAGTACCTAATAGTGGTTATAGGGGTTGTCAAATGTCGTAGGCCTGGTGCACTCCAGCATTGTTTTTACAATGAAGCCAAGACATTCAATTTGAAGCCTCTCCTTTCATGTAATTAGATAGTAAGGGTACCTAGGTTTAAGAAACTTTTATTGCTTAAGTAACTAAACCTATCCTAGGTTTAGATTGGTCTGGGAGAATGTTGTGTATATGATGAGGCGTACTACGGAACGCTCTCTTGGAAATGGCCGCTAGCTCGGGTATGTTGTAGCTCTATAAATAAATCCTTAATAATCCAAAGTTGTTATTATTATATACAACAATTTAGTTTTAATTTTATAGTTTTTAGCTTAGTTATATTTAGGTTTATTTTCGTTTTAATTATGTTATTTATTTATTTTGAATTTGCCTTAGTTTTAGTTTTAATTTTTAATTGTTACTTTGTATTATATTTTTAAGTATTTGTAAATCTTGATCAATAAATCATTAATCCTAATGAGTTATGACGCTAAAAATAATAATTAAAATGTTACTTTAGTCTCTTCATATCGGGACTAAAGTTCCTTATTAATCTCTAAAGTATTTTTTTTTAATTTACTTTGTTACTTAACCCCTAAACATCCAATCACGGTGTTTATGAATGGAGGATTATCGCTATTTTCAGTGATTGTGTATAGACAATTTGTAGAGCATGGAAATAACCTCATAATGATATCTGTGCAAAAATATAAATAAACCGATATAATTTCGTGAAACACGATTTATGATTACGAATATGAATCTATTTAATTATATGAAGGATGAATTCGTTTTATTATGCATAGTCCAAATGGTTTTAAAATAGTTTTCAAGTTTGAATCTGTTAGCTAAATATGCGGAAATATTAGCGTCACTTTATAAAAAAAAACAACCGCGGAACAATTTTTGAAGAAACTTTGTTTTTTAAAGAGCTAGGCTGCGGACGGACGGAAGGACAGACATGGCGAAACTATAAGGGTTCCTAGTTTTACTACGGAACCCTAAAAAATCACAAAAAATTACTTTCAAAAAATGATCACCGAAGTTTATGGACCAAAAAGGCCTTTTTAATTTATTTAATATTACTCTGGTTTTGCTGTATTGTTTCCTTGTAAACGTCGCACATTGGTTTGTAAGTAGTATTTCTTATCAGTGTTGCAATTATTTAATGTCTGAGATAAGGTGGGGTAATCGATTTTCAGTATTTGCGTTGTTTGTTGGGATCGATTTATTTTTACTTTGAAACGATTTTTCTTCGTGATAAGTGTGATAAGTATTTCTAGGTTTTTTTACGACTGCCCAAAAAAAGAAATGTTTACAGGGTTCATATATACAACGTGTCCCAAAACTCAACGATAAGCCGGCACCAGAGGATGGAGCTGCTTATGATTAGTCGAGAAAAAATAAAAAAGATAAAAAAGATAAAAGAAATTTATTTAGTAAGTAGGCCGCTCGGGCACTTTTACACGTCAAGATACTACCAATACCAATACCAATAAGGAAAAGATATATTTTTTTCCTTATTTTTTCTCGACTAATCATAAGCAGCTCCATCCTCTGGTGCCGGCTTATCGTTGAGTTTTGGGACACGTGGTATATGTATGTACGATTCTTTATTCCACCATAACTTTTAAACGCCTGAGCCGATTTAGATGTGTGTGGTATCGTTAGAATCCTTTCACCTTCCCGGGAGACATAGGATACCGAAACTGTTAAAATTGAAATAACAACAATGGCAAAATGACAATTATTAACATAGGTATATCGAGGACAATATAAAAAATGCAGCTGGGTTTTTAAAGCTTTCCTTTCATTTAGTTATTTATGGTATGGAGAAGGCAAGAGCTCGTTGCCTCCATTGATACTAAGTAAATTTTTCACGACGCGGTAATGTGAAATTTCTGGGTGTTGTCTGTGGCATCGTAGCTCCCATGGGTGGACCGATTTGGACGCGGCTTTTTTAAAATGCAAGCTTGTTTAATCAGGATGGTTTCAAGCTAAAATTTATGAAAACCGGTTAAGCCGTTTAAGAGATATCATCTCTTAAAGAATGGGACAGCATTATATCGGGGGTTTAAAATTTTCATCTTTTTTAGGGTTCCGTAGTCAAACTAGGAACCCTTATAGTTTCGCCAAGTCCGTCCGTCCGTCCGTCCGTCCGTCCGCAGTCTAGCTCAGAGACTCTTAGTACTAGAAAGCTGTAATTTGGCATGAATATACATATTAGTCACGCCAACAAAGTGGCAAAATAATTTTTTTTTTTATTGTACCTCCCCTACACGTAACGTGGGGATGTTTTTTTTTTCTCGTCTACTCCATAGCGTGGGGTGTCGTTGGATAGGTCTTTCAAAAATATTGCGGGTTTGTTTTCGATTAAGTTACACTTTTATGAAATATTAAGATTTTTCGATTAAGTTACACGTTTATAAAATATTAGTCAGAGTCAAGTGTTCCCCCCCCTACAGCCAAAACTACAAATACTAAAAATCTGAAAAATATCTTAAATGAAAGCACATATAATGATTTAATAGGAAAACTATCACGACTAAGTAGACTTCATTGGACCTTGAGTTACAAACGGTTTAAATGTTTATACCTACCGAAAACTTATTTGCGGTGTTGGTAAACTGACCGCGACCTATGTCGATGTATGGGGAGAACAGTTTTCCAACGGCCAAGTTAAGTTTGTCGCGAGGTCTAATTTGTTTGTAGTAACGGCTTCGGAACCCTACACTGAGCATGGTCCGACATGCTCTTGCCCGGTTTTTTTTATTCCCTTTGAATCACCGATACAATAATTTGATAAAATGTATCATTTTATCGAATTTCATTTTATGGAAAGCTGAAAACTTATTGTTTTTAGGTTATCTTAAGCATGGATTACGTAGGTTAGGTTAGGTTAGGTTAGACCCGTGACCACTAAAAAATTACTCCTGCGGGCCTAATAAATCTTCTTTTTCAAATTCCTCTCCACTACTGGAGGTTGGCAGTCAGCTCTGCATACAACTTCCTATCTCTTGCCAAACGGAACAGAGGGCTCAGACAAGATGCACTACGCTAACTAACGTTTCTATTCGATTCGTTTTTAAACCAATCGCGTGACGACGAAGATGACGTGATACGAAAAGTCACGTGGTCTACGCGATTGGTTTAAAAACGAATCGAATAGAAACGTTAGTTAGCGTAGTGCATCTTGTCTGAGCCCTCAGCTCTTTAATCGTGGCGACGCCTGTCCAGGTCTTTATGTTCCTGAGCCGTGACATCTTGGGTCTGCCAAGCCAACGCTTTTCTTCCCCTCAACCTTGCCCATAACAATAGTTTGAAGCAGTTGGTATCGCGTGTTTCGGTAGGCTACTTTAAATTTGACTTGGCTAGTTTTCACTTACAAGATATGTTACAATTGGCTAATCAACTTATCTACTTTATGTTTTATGCAAGTTACCGTATTTATATTGTGTTATCATATCTTACTCTTCCAAGCAATGTCTTGCTGGTAAAGACTAGCGGAGTCAAATTTTGAGCTTGAGTTTATCCTAAGTTATCTGCTTTGTGTAAATAATTCGAGTGTTCAAATTTAAGAAGTTATACTTTTAAATAGCAAAAAAAAAGTTCCAATAGCAATAGTTGTTGTAGCAGAAAAAATAAGATATTGTGTTTTTAATTTATTTTAGAATGTCGTATGTTCTTAATAAATAAATATCAGGATTAATCTACGGAGCGTGGCACCCATTTAGATCTCAATTATTTTGTCGGTGAAGTCGATAACCGTGCATCGCAAATTCTTAAAATATTGAACTTTGCTCCCATTTTCATATTTATGTTTTTGATGGGTTTTTTTTTAATGGTATAGGAGGCGAGTGAATATTCTGTCGTGTAGGACGAAGGCGGAAGGATGCGGCAGGAATTAATCCGAACAGCTCCTCGGAGCACTCCCCGTTGTACAAGCGATAGAGAATGCAGAGTGAGAAGCACGCAGGTAGCCGACAATTCGAGTTGCTCTCCGCTGGATGCGGTCCAGAGGGAGAAGCTGGTACTGGGGGGGCCCAGCCCCAGCCCACAGATGAGAGCAGTATTCCATGTGGTATCATATGTGGCCGAACCTGCGCCTTGTACAGCCGCAGGCGGTGGGCCGGAGTGAAATATTTAATTTACAGTGTCACTATATGACATAGTCCAAAGTGGTCTAGGAATCAATTTCCTTGACCCATTGTAAGTTGTAAGTTAACAGAAGCTTGTAATAAAACTTTCAACAGAAACTTAAACAATAACAAGAATCACCTCTTGTCTGTAACATGACCTTCTTAAATGATGCCGAAGCACTTGAAATATCTTGATAGAGTGCTATCAATTGCACGGGGTTTATCAATCATATTTGATTTCCGATAAAATGATAAGTAAGCATAATGATATTGATTTGTTTTTGTATAGGAAAATACCATTTGTTTTAAAAGCAAGTGCCTTCTCTTATAAGTATAATACACATACCTCTCTTCTTCTTCAAGCTGTCGCCACCAAATGCTGATTGTAGGTCTCTACCAATGCACGCAATCTCTTTCGATCTTGAATTTTCCTCATCCAGTCTCTCCCGTATCTTAACGAGATCGTCAGTCCATCTCATTGGTTGTCTTCCAACGTTTCTTCGGCCGGTACGTGGTCTCCACTCCTGTACTCCACCTATCATCCGTAGCACGACTTACGTGACCCGCCCATACCCAGTTCCTCGGAGCTATGACCAAGGCAATGTCTAGCAGCTTCGTTTTTCTTCTTTGGTTTTCTGTATTTTCTAATACGGTCGCGAAAAGAAATGCCTAGTATCGCTCGCTCTATAGGTCTTTGGGTAACTTGAAGCTTACTTATCGTCTGCTTATAGTGGGCGTCCAGCCCCGTTTTCGACATCCCGACAATTTCTCGTCTACCCCATAGTGTGGGATGTCGTTGGATAGGTCTTTCAAAGGGTTTGTGGAAACAATTTTTCGATTAAGGGATCCGTTTATGAAAATATTAAGCTTTAAAGCGCTAATTTTTGTTAGAGTCAAGTATCCCCCCCCTACAGCCAAAACTACAAATACTAAAAATCTGAAAAATATCTTAAATGAAAGCTCATATAATGACTTTAATAGGAAAACTATCACGACTAAGTAGACTTCATTGGTTCTTGAGTTACAAACGGTTTAAATGTTTATACCTACCGAAAACTTATTTGTGGTGTTGGTACACTGACCGCGACCTATGTCGATATATGGGGATAACAGTTTTCCAACGGCAAAGTTAAGTTTGTCGCGAGGTCTAATTTTTTTGTAGTAACGGCTTCGGAGCCCTACACTGCATGCCCTACGTAGCATTGCCCGGTTTTTTTTATCAATAATGGGTTTACGTTTGACCTCTGTCACACCTGATGTTAAGTGACGACGAGCTCGAAGGTACACTTGAAATTTTCACAACGCAAGCAGTCTTAGTTTGCAGACTTAAGATTGTAGTCTTGAGAATACAAATTTCTATGGATCACAGCTCCCATTTACCATCTGGGGCACGTTTTATAAACCTACAAGTTATAATTTTACAGGTCTAAACTGGCAACACTGCTCAAATAGCTGGTCGTCATTGGTCGAGGTTGTGTAAAATGGAAACTTGTAACCTGTAAATAGTAATTTGAAGCTGCGGCCTGTGTGCTCGTGCGCCGCCTCCATACCCTAAACAATTGTTTTTTTAACTCGATCTAAGTACGCTACGATCGATCGAGGGAGGATGCATCGATCAATTGCTACTCGTATAATAACACTCTTTATGTATAATTCAATTCTCTTATTTCCTTCATTACAGTTCCATTGTATTCGATACCAGTCATATCACATTTCCGGTTAGGATATGACGTCACAGATAATAACAATCAACACAGCAATTAAGTAATTAAAATTAATTGTCGCTATTAACGAACTAGCTCTTTCACACTGGTTGATTCACAAATATTTTGTGTTTCTGTCAGCGAACTATCAACTACTTTAAAGTCTCCTAAAGACTAATCCCCTTATTCATAAACCTGGTCTTTATTTTCCTTTTTTTTTCAGTTGCTTATTTTGCCGAAGATTTTTTTCTCAGCAAAAATAATTTCCCAATCTGTATTTACCTGACCAGTTATATACTTTTATTTCCACCGAGTCGGCGGAGCTCTGCTCTTGCGGAGCTCCTATTTCTGGGTGGTTTGGCCCTTCGGGGCTTGCTGCAAGACTAACATACCCTAAACCTACCAACCTATTTCGGCCTAATTACAATGGGGAAATTTGCGACTGAGAATAATCCAGAATGGAAAATGATTGTATCGTATCCTACTAATATAATGTAAATGCGAAAGTTTGTATGTGTGTGTTAGTTTGATACTTCTTCACAATGCGACGGCTCGACGGATTTGGATGAAATTTAGAATGGAGATAGCTTACACTGTGCATTAACACATAGGCTTTTCATCCCGGAAAATTTAAAAGTTCCCTAAGGAATGACGATGATCGAAATCTGCGCGGGCTAGAAGCTAGTTTACTTTATTTACATCCAACTACAGAATTCAACATTAATACAATTAAAAATTAAAACTAAACGTATTTAAATTAAAATTAAACTAAGCTTCTTAAATATTAAAGGTATAAATAATAATCACCACTATAAACAGAACACCCCTTCTAGCAGGTCCGCTCGCGGCATGGTCCCCATGACACTGGCTGCATTACCTCTCTGGATAGCTAGCCCAATCCTTTGGCAGAGGTAAGCACCAGCTCTAGGATCTCCGGAGGATTCTATGAGCCGAAAAAGCTAGTTGTCAAACAACAGGTAGGGTAGGGACTTCCTATATCGATAAACTGAATCATCGATAGTAGTTCTATATACTAGTGATCACTCAAAGGTTTGCTTGTAAAAATATGTTTTTATTAAAAGTGTAAAAATCAAATTAAATAATGACTAACTCTCTTCTTCTTTTTTCAAAACGATTTTAAAATATTTCTCGTTAAAATTCTGTTCTTCATGAATGTCCCATCTACTATTGTTAAAGTAAACGAACATCGCCTTTATTCAACACGGTAAAAACAATATCGCATTTGATCTGTTATCGTATTGTCAACGTTTTGATAGCTCTTATTTTCTTGACAGTAATGGCGACTGACGTCATAACAATACCATAACAGGCAAACTACGATATCGTTTTTACCGCGTTGAATAGAGGCGCAGAATTTCGTCCATATTTTCAGGCGTTAAGCGTCTCCGTCTTGGCTGATAAATTCATTTCAGTTGACTAAATTTTATAGTGCAATGTTCATAGTGTATTACTCCCTACCTTTTTAATAACCTTTTATTTTATAAAAAAGCTATGTTGAACAATAGTTACAAAAACATACAATGTTAGGAGCGATCACTAGTATATAGAAACTACTATCGATGATTCAGTTTATCGATATAGGAAGTCCCTAGCTGTGAAGAAAATTTGCCCCAAAGAATTCTATGTCTTTAATAAGCGATATGGTTTTGTCGACTAGAATACAGCCCCTGATTGTATAGTTTGCAAAATGCAGTCACGGCCTTGTGAAATTGACCATTAATTGGAACAAACTCGTTCGGGCACTTAATTATTCCGTAACCAAATGCGATTATAACAAGCCTGCAACTGCATTATGATTAGGAATGTTAGTACTTTTATTATTAATCTAAGTATAATAGTAGTTTATGTGACTGTACATAATGAAGGGCATTAAACACGAGTGTGGGTTTATGAAACAAGCCGAAGGCGAGTTTCATAATAACGTCACACAAGTGTTTGAATGCCTAATTATGTACAGTTACATACACTACTTTATCTACCCACATATCATAAGCCTCCATGATGCATTCAGGAGCCGCATATTAAATTTTAACCGGTAATGGCGGTAATGAATAGATTGAAAAGTTTTCTGGCAGCTGTAATAGTTTTTTTTTTAATTCAAAGACAAACTAGAGTCGGCTCCAACTATCATATCGTTCGATATCTTACTTACGTGCGACATTTGTCCAATGTTGTATGCAAATTGACTATTCATTTTGAACTAAACGTCATCTCGGCTGATATTAGAATAGAGGTTAAATCAAATTTCTTTGTTGTTCAGAGATGTTCGAAATTTGAATGTCATAAGAACATTGAAATTGAGGTTCTTAAGAATCCATAAGATTACTGCCGCAGTTAAAAAATTTGCTCTAACAACAGAGTTGATTATTATGCTGGTCATAGTTTGCGGTTTCTGAACGCATCATAGAGGGTTTATGATATGAGTGTAGATAAAGGGACTTTCTATATCTTTAGATGGTATAAAACAAAGTCGCTGCCCGCCGTCTGTCCTTCTATATGTACGTACCTTCGCTTAGATCTTTCAAACTCGAGAACAAAGATATCGGTTACCCTAACTAACTATGGTCCGTTCTAATAGACTCGTCTTATTTAGTAAACACTTTTATAACCTCAAAGTGCTCCCTTTTCGCCTAAAATTTCAATTTTGTCGTAAAAAAAACTATTCATAATGTAAAACCAGGAAAATGATGTGCAAAATGAGGTCTCTAGTTGCTTTATTCAGCTGAAAACGGGCATTTTATCCAAAAATGATGCATTTTGAGGTTATAAAAGTGTTTACTAAATAAGACAAGTCTATTGGAATGCACCATAATTTACCAATGGCATATTTTCAATTGTTGATTTTCCCCTCTTACATGTTTTCTCAACTCAAAATTAATTTCACTGAGTCGACGGAGCTCCTATTTCTAGGTGCCAGGCCCTTCGGGCCTTCTGCAAAACATAACCTAGACCTGTCTACCTATTTCTATCTATTTCGACTTAATTACAATGGGAAATTTTGCGAGTAGGGAAAATCCTAAATGGAAAATATAAGATCGGAGAAAAATTAAAATGTGGGAAAATGCGACTTGAATACTACGCGGAATTAATCAGTTTGAGGAACCGATCTAACCCCACCTTTATCGCGAGTCCAAAACAATACAAACATCTGAACATACAAAAATAATAATTAAAAACAACAAAAACCCGCCCCCTTAAAGCAAAAAATAACTTCTTTAAAATGGTAGGTAAATAGGTCAGTCCAACTGAAGTCTGCTTTTGGTTAAAATATTGTTGGACGCCGACTTCAGTTGGACTATTTACCTACCATTTTAAAGAAGTAATTTTTTTGCTTTTTGTTTTTTAAACTTTTTTTTTATTTTTTACTTTTTAGTGATCATAATTATGCTGTTATTCTCCCACTTCTCAATTAATAAGAAACAATAGAACATTTCAATCTCGCCGCAAGTAACGCGGTGGGAAAGTCATAGTCATATATTTAAACCTAAATATGCTTCGTCATAGTCGCTCAACTATCTTAATCGAAATATCTTGTCGCCACCCTCGAAATGTATACCGTTTAGGAGTTCCGGTGGCCATCTGTGGTCTTCATCATCAGTTCCACTTCACCAAATAGTACTTTCCAAGACCAAATAAACGAGTTACAATGAAAAATACTAAAATCGCTATAAGTGTGCCTATAAATTTTGAAGAGTTCCGTCGATTCCTCATGGATTCCACCATCAGATCTTCACTTTGATAAGAATGGGACCAATCGGGAAGCACCAGCTTTCAAATAAAAAAAAATCATCAAAATCGGTTCACCCAGTCGAAAGTTCTGAGGTAACAAATATTAAAAAAATAAAATACCTACCTACAGACGAATTGAGAACCTCCTCCTTTTTTTGAAGTCGGTTAAAAACGCGCATTATTAACACCATCTGTTGACAAACGTGCAAACTAAATTTGTAATCGAATAGCTGATTAAGTAACAGACTGGTTATCGATTTTTGTAATAACCTGCCAGGCCAGTCCAAGTCAAGGTCATGCAATGTAGAACGCAAATTCACTCTTTTATGCTATAACGGCACCAGTTCGTTCGCTCCTTTGATAGCCAATTCGGTCATTTCCTACTAATGGAATTGCCTTATAAGTAATCCACTGTATTGCTATGTCACTTTAACATCATGTTTGAATTACTGTACTAATCCGTGAAAGGCGTTAGAGCGACAAGGTTCTAAGTGTACGTGTAGCAACTTGAAAAAGCCGCCTGCACACACATGTAAATTATGAGTTTAAATTGCGGACAGAAGGGCATGGCGAAGCTATAAGGGTTCGGAGCCCTAAAAAGCTTGTAATAGTAGTTTATGTGGCATGTACAACGAAAAAGTAGAATGGCCCCCGTAGTAGATGGTTTTTTTTTCTTTAGGGTGTGTGTTATTACATAATGGCGGATTTACCAACAAAAATAATTGAAATAACTCATACATTCGAAACATATTTTTAACCGACTTCAAAAAAGGAGGTTATACGTTCCACAGTGTTTTTTTTATGTTTGTTCACCGATTACTCCGTCAATTGCGGACCGATTTTAAAAATTCTGTATACTTCCGAGGTGGTCCCATTGTCACCAAATCTGAGTCTGATGAGGGAATCAGTGAGGAATTGAGGGAACTCCTCAAATATTGTAGGCAAACATATAGCGATTTTAGTATTTTTATTAATAAGTCCAGCATTTGCATTCAGAAAGTATCATTTGGTGAAGTGGAACTGATGATGAAGACCACGGATGGCCACCGGAACTCCTCAACGGTTCTGATTTCAAGGGTGGCGATAAGATATCTCGATTAACATAGTTGAGGGACTACAACGAAGAATATTTACTTGTTGAAATATGACTATGACTTTCCCGTGGCGTTGCTTGCGGTGCGCTTGAAATAACTTAAAGTTTCATATCAACCAAGAAGTGGGTCTACGTAACAGCGTATTATGATCACTAAAAAGTATGAAATAAAATAAATGTTTTAAAAAACAAACAACTGCCTTCGAAAACGCAAAAAATTACTTATTTTAGAATTGTAGGTACCTAATAGGTTAGTCCAACTGATGTCGTTTTAAAAGTCGTTATTTTTTGCGTTTTTGAAGGCGGTTTTTAACCGACTTCAGAAAAAGGAGGAGGTTCTCAATACGTCGGGATATTTTTTTATATATATATATGTTCCACGATTTGAAAATTTTTTTCGTTGTTTGAATGGGTATACTTTCTAGTTGGTCCCATTGTCAACACGTCAGGATCTGATGATGGGATCTTGGAGAAATCAAGAGAACTCCTCAAATATTATAGAGACACTTATAGCGATTTTGGTATTTTTCACTGTAACTCGTGCATTTGCTTTCGGAAAGTACTATATGGTGAAGTGGAACTGATGATGAAGACCACAGATGGCCACCGGAACTCCTTAACGGTACCTATTTCAAGGGTGGCGATAAGATATTTCGATTACGGTAGTTGAGCGACTATGACGAAGCACATTTAGGTTTAAATATGACTATGATATCCCCGCGGCGTTGTCTGCGGCGAACTTGAAATGTTCTATAGTTTCTCATTAATATTTAGAAGTGGAGCTACGTAACAGCATAAATAGGACCACTAAAAAGTATAAAATCAATAGGTTAGTTCAACTGAAGTCGGCGTCCCACAATATTTTAAACCAAAAGCCGAATGCAGTTGGACGGACCTACCATTTTAAAAGAAATTATTTCTTGCATTTTTGAAGGCGGGTTTTTGTTTTTTTAAACATTTATTTGTTTTTTAAAACACTTATTTTTAGCATTTTGGTACGGAACCCTGAAAACAACGCTGGAAAAAAAACAGCGCATAGAACGCCAAATGCTTGACGTCAAGCAGCGCTGTGTGAACTTTCCCGCGTTTTTAAATGTCAATGCGATCCAAAATGGCGTCTCGTCTGCCGCCAAATGTCAAGGACATAGTGCCTATCATTTTTGTTTTCGGAAGCCGCGATAACTTACAAGTTGAACTTTGGTATTTATATTTAAACTCGTTTATGCCAGTTATATTGAATTCCTTTATATTAACCTCTTAGATAACATATTACCCTCTACTCTAACCTACCGCTAAGCTGCAGTGTTGGCATTGTTGTGATTTAGAGTGCGGAGTTTAGACATCCGGTAGAATAACGAGCATTCCATTTTAGTCCTATGGTCCTAAGGGACTATGGACTTTGCAAATGGCTATTGGCCTATATTAGAAATGCTTAGGTTTAGGCAATGATATTTTATATTAAGATACGTCATCTGCGCGCAAAAGCGTTCCTCGAAAAGGAAGGTACCTAATTGCCTTACTATCGTTCAGTCGCGCCGTGGCCGCTGACACGCACGCGTCAAAAACAGTAAATTTTTATTACCGAAATGCAACAAATATACCTAAGTCATAAAAAATGCCGTCTTATGTTTTTCGAGGCTGCCGAAATTATACTGTAACTATAAAATGAGGAAAGGATGTCTCATTTCATTCGTAAGTACCGTAAATATTTTTTACATTTTGTTTTACATCGCCATTGTTTAATTTGCAATTTTGCACCGGTGGCGTCACTGTCACCTGTGAAACATGAGATACAAGATTAGATATCGCATGAGTGCGATAAAGACGGGTAGCTATATGGCAGCCATGAGCGGGTACGCCGCGTCATTAGGGTACGCAACTTGAAACAACTATTTATTTCTTTCTAACAATAGCTTTCGCTACGAATTGCCGTCTTTGTATGTAGAAATATGGCAACGTAGCAACTGTCAGTAATTGGCGACGGATTCGAAAACTGTTTAGTATGAGCATAACGTATCTAAATATAAAATATCATTGGGTTTAGGTAGTAATGGTCAATTTGTCATAATGCATTGTTTGTCCGAATTGAAAACAGGACACCTTTTTAAAAAGAAAACCTAAAAAGTTGTCTGTCTCAGCTCAAAATCAGTTCATGACAAACGATACGCTATTAGAGATTCCAAGGGACACCACCTCAATACCCTATTACCATGAGGGTTCCCCTATGGAAGCCCTAATCGTCATTTGGCCTAATGCATCGTTTGTTCCAATTTTCGTTTGTCCTAAAGCCATTTCCGCTTAAAATTTAAAACTTTTTAGTGTTTTTTATAATACAACCCTAACCTAACCAAACCGCAGATATAATTGGAAAACTTAAAAAGTTGCCTAACTCATCTGAAAACCAGTTTAGGACAAATACAAATTCGGACAAACGATGTGTTAGGACAAACGTTGTTAGGGGTTCTGAGGGACCCCGTCGTCGATATATGTTGAAAAAATTAACCCCTCCTCTCATTACTTTGATTAAAATGTTATAGCCTATTGTCACTCCCACACCCAAAATGAATCTAACGACACCGTCGACACCATATGTTAAAAACCGCCTTCAAAAATGCAAAAAATAACTTCTTTTAAAATGGTAGGTCAGTCCAACTGCATTCGGCTTTTGATTTAAAATATTGTGGGACGCCGACTTCAGTTGGACTGACCTACCATTGTAAAGAAGTTATTTTTTGCATTTTTGAAGGCGGTTTTTTGTTTTTTTAAACATTTATTTTATTTTCTACTTTTTAGTGATCCTACTTATGCTGTTACGTAGCTCCACTTCTAAATACTAATGAGAAACTATAGAACATTTCAAGCTCACCGCAGACAACGCCGCGGGAATGTCATAGTCATATTTAAACCTAAATGTGCTTCGTCATAGTCGCTCAACTACCTTTATCGAAATATCTTTTCGCCACCCTTGAAATAGGTACCGTTAAGGAGTTCCGGTGGCCATCTGTGGTCTTCATCATCAGTTTCACTTCACCATATAGTACTTTTCAAAAGCAAATGCATGAGTTACAGTGAAAAATACCAAAATCGCTATAGGTGTGCCTATAATATTTGAGGAGTTCTCTTGATTTCTCCATGATCCCATCATCAGATCCTGACGTGGTGACAATGGGACCAACTAGAAAGTATACCCATTCGAACAACGAAAAAATTTTTCAAATCGGTCCAGTGGTCTTCGAGTAATCGGGGAACATAAATAAAAAAAATAAAAAAAAAAAAAAAACCCGACGAATTGAGAACCTCCTCCTTTTTTTGAAGTCGGTTAAAAATCCATCAAAACGTTTAGACTGCAGAGCGCGCCAAAGAAATAGACACACGTAAAAAGTGATAATATTTTGCGACATAAGTAGGTAGGCATCTAGTGCAAACTTATTATAATTTCGCTTGTATCTGGGGGCACTGAGCAAAATCATGAATGGAAAGCAAGCTTTAAAAACTAGACTGCATTTTTTATACTGTCGTCGATATACCTACATATGTTAATAATTTTCATTTGGCCATTGTTGTTATTTCAATTTTAACAGTTTAGATATCCTATGACACTCTCGCTGCGAAGACGAATCCAATGATACCTCATTTGTCAAAATCGTCCAATCCGTTTTTGCTGTAGCGGGGAACATAGAACTAGACATACATACATACATGACGGTGAAAAACATAACCCTCCTTTTGGGCTCCGCCGCAGTCGGGTAAAAAGGCACAACAGTACCATGCTTTTCTCGAAGCCATAAGGGCCATTTTCGACCCCCCTGTAACTTCGTTGTGGAAAAACTATATAGTCTTCTCACAGACCGACAGACAGCTAGACATGACGAAATTAAAAGGATACTTTGACATTTATCTACGGAATCCTAAAAACAACAACGTTTTTGAATGTAATTTTGATTATCGAAATCGGAGCTATATTAAACAACAATAGCTAAGCTCTGGCGTTGAACTTTTGGCCAAAGTGAAAGGTGAGTACATGTAGAGGTCGCACTGTCATATTTGCAATAATTAGCACGCCTACAGCATTATGTAAGCGTATCTAAGTATATAACCTACTTAGTTATTTTCGGCTAAAACGATTTGTTTGATGGATTTTATTAACCGACTTCAAAAAAAGGAGGAGGTTCTCAATTCGTCAGGATATTTTTTTTTTTTTTTTTATGTATGTTCCCCGGTTACTCGAAGACCCGTAGACCGATTTGAAAATTTTTTTCATTGTTCGAATGGGTATACTTTCTAGTTGGTCCCATTGTCACCACGTCAGGGTCTGATGATGGGATCATGGAGAAATCAAGAGAACTCCTCAAATATTATAGGCACACCTATAGCGATTTTGGTATTTTTCACTGTAACTCATGCATTTGCTTTTGAAAAGTTCTATATGGTGAAGTGGAACTGATGATGAAGACCACAGATGGCCACCGGAACTCCTTAACGGTACCTATTTCAAGGGTGGCGATAAGATATTTCGATAAAGGTAGTTGAGCGACTATGACGAAGCACATTTAGGTTTAAATATGACTATGACATTCCCGCGGCGTTGTCTGCGGCGAGCTTGAAATGTTCTATAGTTTCTTATTAATATTTAGAAGTGGAGCTACGTAACAGCATAAATAGGATCACTAAAAAGTATAAAATAAAATAAATGTTTAAAAAAACAAAAAACCGCCTTCAAAAAGCAAAAATAACTTCTTTAAAATGGTAGGTAAATAGGTCAGTCCAACTGAAGTCGGCGTCCAACAATATTTTAACCAAAAGCAGACTTCAGTTGGACTGACCTATTTACCTACCATTTTAAAGAAGTTATTTTTTGCTTTTTGAAGGCGGTTTTAATGTTTTTTTAAACATTTATTTTACAATCTTTTATCTATACTCATATCATAAACCCTCTATGATGCGTTCAGAAACCGAAAATTATGACCAGCATAATAATCATCTCTGTTGTTAGAGCAATTTTTTTATCTGCGGCAGTAATCTTATGGATTCATAAGAACATCAACTTCAATGTTCTTATAGAGATGGGCCAAACCGTAAATATTCGAAACCGAGTCACCCGAGTCGAAAATTGATGTAAACCGGTTTCAACCCGGGTTGCTCAAACCGAGTTGATAGTACGAACCTACGCATGCACGCGCGTTATGTTCATCAGGAGACGAGCCAAACCGAGTCTGTGTCGGGTTTGTTCGGCAATCTTCGTTAGTGCCGCTTCGCTGCCGCCCGTCCACCCGTCATGTCGTCGGAACGCCGCGCCGCGTTTGATCGGGTTCAATCGGTAAATTTCGACAATTTCCGCTTTGTCCGACCGTTTTGACTTGCGGGCTCACGGTTTCCGAGTAGCTCGCACGAAGCGAGTTAGAGAAACTTCAAACCGACTCAAACCGAGTTGAGCATAACTCGGTTTGAACCGGTTTGGTAAATCGAGTTGACACATCTCTATGTTCTTATGACATTCAAATTTCGAACATCTCTGAAAAACAAAGAAATTTGATTTGACCTCTATTCTAATATCAGTCGAGATGACGTTTAGTTCGAAATGAATTGTCAATTTGCATACAAAATTGGACAAAGTCGCTTGTAAGTAAGATATCGAACGATATGATAGTTGAAGCCGACTCTAGTTTGTCTCTGAATTTTAAAAAACTATGACAGCTGCTAGAAATTTTTTGAATCTTTTCATTACCGCCATTACCGGTTAAGATTTCATATGCGGCTCCTGAATGCGTCTTGGAGGCTTATGATATGTGGGTAGATAAAGTGGTGTATGTAACTGTACATAATTAGGCATTAAAACACTCGTGTTTAATGCCCTTCATTATGTACAGACACATAAACTACTATTATTTAACTTCACTTGCAAGTCCTGAAATTTTGGAAATCGATTTGGAACCAGACCCGTCAGTGGAAATGGGCTGAAATTTGGAATATAACTATATGGTAACCTAAAATGGAAACCATGGGACCTTGGTCAGCTGTTATGAATAGCTTTATTAAGGCCCCATAGAATCCTCTGGAGATCCTAGAGCTGGTGCTTACCCCTGCCAAAGGATTGGGCTAGCTTTCCAGAGAGGTGATGCAGCCAGTGTCATGGGGACCATGCCGCGAGCGGACCTGTTAGGGGGTGTACTTTTTATAGTCGTGATTATTATTTATATCTTTAATATTTAGCTTAGTTTTATTTAAATTTAAATACGTTTAGTTTTAATTTTTAATTGTATTTACTGTTGAATTCTGTACTTAGTAGGATGTAAATAAAGTCTGGGGTAATCCGATGTCAATGCGGCATTATGGTTCCATCGAGCTGGTCTGATCTGATCTACGACGGCACCTTTGCTATACTTAATAGCAGCCTGCACGGGTAGCACAAGTCGTATTTTCTCGCTTGTCGCTCAGCGCGTCTCTATCGTTACTGACTAGATAGAAAGGGAGATCCGAGCGACAAACAAGTCTCGGGCAACTTGTGCTAGCCGTGCTGCACACATAAAGTTCGGACTGCGGGAAACGGCACGCGCCATTCCAATCTTCGCTCCGAATCGTACGTGTAAATGCAACTGTAATAGTATAAAAAAACAAAAACCCGCCTTCAAAAATGCCAAAAATAACTTCTTTTAAAATGGTAGGTCAGTCCGACTGCATTCGGCTTTTGGTTTAAAATATTGTGGGACGCCGACTTCAGTTGGACTGACCTACCATTTTAAAAGAAGTTATTTTTTGCATTCAAACAACGAAAAAAAAAATCAAATCGGTCCGGTGGTCTTCAAGTAATCGGGGAACATACATAAAAAAAAACCTCCTTTTTTTGAAGTCGGTTAAAAATAGTAAAAAACTTACGGTTCGGACTGGCGCGTGGAATGGCGCGTGGCTTTTCCCGCGGTCCAAACTGTGCCGTGTAAAGGCCGCTAATGTACCCGCCGAATTGCGGCTCGTCAGTTTCGTCTTGATAAGTAGATAATGTAAGGTCTGAGGGCCCTGCCAAGATGCATTGCGCTAACTAACGTTTCTATTCGTTTCGGTTTTTAACCGACTTCAAAAATAGGAGGAGGTTCTCAATTCGTCGGGATATTTTTTTTCGTTGTTTGAATGGGTATACTTTCTAGTTGGTCCCATTGTCACCACGTCAGGATCTGATGATGGGATCTTGGAGAAATCAAGAGAACTCCTCAAATATTATAGGCACACCTATAGCGATTTTGGTATTTTTCACTGTAACTCATGCATTTGCTTTTGAAAAGTACTATATGGTGAAGTGGAACTGATGAAAGACCACAGATGGCCACCGGAACTCCTTAACGGTACCTATTTCAAGGGTGGCGATAAGATATTTCGATAAAGGTAGTTGAGCGACCATGACGAAGCACATTTAGGTTTAAATATGACTATGACATTCCCGCGGCGTTGTCTGCGGCGAGCTTGAAATGTTCTATAGTTTCTCATTAATATTTAGAAGTGGAGCTACGTAACAGCATAAATAGGATCACTAAAAAGTATAAAATAAAATAAATGTTTATAAAAACAAAAACCCGCCTTCAAAAAGCAAAAAATAACTTCTTTAAAATGGTAGTTAAATAGGTCAGTCCAACTGAAGTCGGCGTCCAACAATATTTTAACCAAAAGCAGACTTCAGTTGGACTGACCTATTTACCTACGATTTTAAAGAAGTTATTTTTTTGAACCAATCGCGTCACTGTTAGATCACGTGACTTTTCGTATCACGTCATCAACCAGTGACGCGATTGGTTTAGAAACGAATCGAATAGAAACGCTAGTAAGCTTAATGCATCTTGGCAGGGCCCTCTGAGCGGAAAAAGTATAAGTACTTAGTCGGCAACAAAACCTTGTCCCAAAAATTATTTTCTTGACAGAAACTTTTTGTTTTCATTTGTCAGTGATGCGTCTCTTTAGCAGTACCTATAGCCGGAAAACCATCTGTGTTAGCATCTGCAAACATCCTCGATGCGCTTGCGCTGCAGAATCGAGAAAACTATTATTGGAAATAGGTAGTTGGTTGTGTTTTTAGTAACGGAATCAGAACCCCAAACTGATGGTCCGACATGCTCTTGCCCTGTTTTTTACCCAACTGCGGCGGAGCCCAAAAGGAGGGTTATGTTTTTCACCGTCATGTATGTATGTATGTCCAGTTCTATGTTCCCCGCTACATCAAAAACGGCTTGGACGATTTTGACAAATGAGGTATCATTGGATTCGTCTTCGCAGCGAGAGTGTCATAGGATACCTAAACTGTTAAAATTGAAATAACAACAATGGCCAAATTACAATTATTAACATATGTAGGTATATCGACGACAGTATAAAAAATGGAGTCGGGTTTTTAAAGGTTGCTTTTTATTTACGACATGTTTATTTTTATATACAAAACAGACAGGAATGTTTGTCGTATACCTAAAGGGCCGAGGATTTATTCACCCTGTCTATAATATATATTCACTATCAGTATTCAGACAGAGTAGACGAAACGTGAGTAGAATTTAACCAAGTTCAGTGAACCACGGTCAGTGTTGTTCTTTTAAATAACTCGAATTCAAACGTCAATCTATTTGTTGAACATAGGTAATAATAGATTATACACCGAGGGGATAAAGCACTGTTTTATATCACGGGCGCGATATTTAATCCTGAGCAAACGAGGGACCCCAGATTTAATTCCCGAGCGTAGCGAGGGTGTTACGACTTAATTCCTGAGCGAAGCGAGTAATACCGTCTTATACTACAAATATAGGGAAAATTCTAAAAACCCGACATTTTTAATTAAATCACAGAAAAAACAGGGTATATGCAAGGAACGGCGGCGGTGCAGATTTTGAATTGAGTTAACCTGGTCATGTGCGGAACCCTCGGTGGGCGAGTCCGACTCGCCTTGTCCGGTTTTTTGTATATTTTGCGCCGTTGTCATTTTGAGGTTATCTCCACGTCCTAAAAATTGTCTACTATATATACACAATCACTGAAAATGGCGATGATCCTCCATTCACGAACACCGTGATTGGCTGTTTAGGGGTTTCCAAAGCAAATTAAAAAAAAAACTTTTCTCTAGAGATTAATAAGGAGCTTTAGTCCCGATGCAGAGACTAAAGTAACATTTTAAGAGCATGAGAAGTGAAAAGACCATTATTTTATTACACCAGGGCAAAGACAAGGTTCCGACTTTCCCGGTTTTTGTTTTCATTTTTTTTTCATTCATATCAACACAACAAAAAAAAAACAATTTGGTACAATCGTTCTTAAGTTATGTGCGTACATAGATTTCGGCAATCATTTTTTTATTTATATAGATAGACAAATAAATAAATATAAATAAATATTAGGGGTCATAGTCACACCAATTGACCTAGCCTCAAACGCTCTAGGCTTGTACTATAGGAACTAGACAACGAGATAAATACTTATATAGAGAAATAAAATAAATACTTAAATACACAGGAAACATCCATGACTCAGGAACAAATATTCGCACTCATCACACAAACATCTGCCCTTACCGGGATTTGAACCCAGGACCGCCAGCTTTGTACCAACTAGGCCAGCGCGTAGTCGTCGTCGATAGATGCGATAGTAACTCTTGTCTGTCTGTATGTCTGTTATACGCTTTCACGTCACGGCTAAACCGCAAACGTCGAGATCGGTTCAGTGGTTTAGGCGTGAAAGCGTAACAAACACACAGCTGCTTTCATATTTATATTAGTATCGATGTACAGCTTTCCGCAACTTTGTCAGCGTTGCCCATCCCATAGGAACTGATAAAATCGGTCAAGTGCGAGCGGACTAAAGGATTCCAATCCATGTGGCATTTTGATTATTTCACCCTTTATCTTAGTCGATGCCTGTATACTTACATATTATAATTTCTGTTGTGAAACCGATGGAGAAACAAAACGCTCGCGCTTGGTGTTGCAAGAAAGTGGAATGTTGTTTCGTTTATTAAGTTTATGTGAAACAATCGTGTTCTCAAAACCGACGCGGTTAGACTATAGTTCGAGGTCCTCGTGACTAAGGGCTTAACACGTCTATCCCACTAGTCCCATTGAGTTTTCCCATCATGAGACAACTGAGACGATTTCGTCCCAGCAGTCCCATGGGACAAGTGGCACTCATATTTTAGTCTCAAAAATCCCAGGTAGGTTTAGGTTATGTTAGTTTTGCAGCAGACCCGAAGGGCCAGACCACCCAGAAACTCCGCCGACACTATCCAATTGATTTCTGGCTAACAGTGATCCAATTTTTTAAACTTCACTCGTACGGTGATGACGGTAATGGGACTTTTGGGACAAAAATAAAATATAAATATTAGTGTCACTTGTCCCATGGGACTACTGAGACGAAAAAATGGGATAACTCAATGGGACTAGTCGGATAGACGGGACCTAACTCGTACTAAAAAAGGGTAGGTAAGTATATACAAAAACGGAGTATACTTAAACCCTTTTTCAGTTAATCTTCATGAGTTTTAAACTACAGAGTTATAGTCGAATCAATCTAGGATGATGCCTGTGACAGTCATATAAACTGACAGGGGTTTCTTTGACTTTCCATTTAAGAGGCCACCTATGGTGCCACGCCCCCACAAGAATAAAAAGGGATGGCTTTATGTGAAGAATGCGAGGAGATAGTTCGCTCGCGCCTTGACGGCAGCGTTAAATTCAATTAATCGCTGTTTACTTTAAAACCACAACATTGATTGAAAAAATGGTTTACCAGGATTAAGAAGTTACATATCCTCAACTATTGAATCGAAAATCATCGTTAAAGATTATAGGGTTCCGAAGATTCAACCAAAAACATGCAAAAAAGGTGTCATGTTTGAAAAATAAAAGTATCGAGGATTTTATTTCTAATCGTGTTTTCACGTTCGACAGTCTCAAGCAAATATGATCAAGTTTAATATATCCAAAAAACAGATACAAACGCGTTATGGTTATTGAGATCCAGATCGCGGAACACTCCAGACTTTAGCATAGGTGGTGGTGGGCTGGTGGTCTTAATCTACGTTGATACAAACCTTCCTTGGACCTTGTGGAATTGGGGAAGGGTTATGTCCAGCAGTGGACGTTTGGACGTCTTTCGGCTGAAATGATGATACCTTGCGATGATGTTCAGTCATTTAAATGACTAAGCACCTTTTTACAACCTTTTATTTAACTTGCAATGTATGTATGTATGAATGTATGTACCCACTTCCCGGTTTCCGATCAATCTGAAAAACTGCATACACCTTTAGTTCTGATGACAATACAATAATATTATTATAGTACGATCGAGCTGGTCTGACGATGGAGATTCAGGGTGGCCATAGGAACTCCTACATTACACATGATAAACCCGTCGTGTTAGGGCTCGTTAGAAACGTCTTAACGAGTAGATGACCACTGTGCAATAAAAAACAGCAACAAAAGCTTGTTGCAAAAATGTAATTTTTGACAGTAACTTATTATAAATGCCTTGCTTGTGAGTGTAGGTAGTAGGCGTGGAATTAGTAAGTACATCTGGAATGCTTACTTCCAAAATCGCGACAAGTAAAATTGAACTCAAGACAGAAGGCTGACTTTGTGGTAATCAAGTGCACGAGCCTAATGAGACTTACTTTGTCTTTGTTTGTCCCTCTTACACAATTGCCATGTTAAAAAGTTACGATTTTCTTATACGAAATTTTAACTAGGTAGAACATGTTAATTTTTAAAATTGTGAGGATTATCACAGTATATATATTTAAATTAGGCACTAGGAATGCATTAAAGTATAACATATTAAATTAATATTAAAGTTAACCCGCTTTAATCATTGCTCATCATGGTAATGGTAGGAGTTTATAAAATAAAACTAGCAACACTAATAAAACAAAATGGCGATTGGCGGTCACTTTAATAATCTCTCACTGTTGTAATGAGACCTATTTCGGCTTTTATGTGTTAATAAGTGATTTTCTTAAAAACAATGGTAAATACTAGTTGTGCTGTGAGTGGCTGCAATAAAGAATCAAATACAGGTTGTGGGATATCCTTTCACAGGCAAGTTTGTGAGATTTCTGTTAGTACCATGAGCAATCATTAATATCATTATTGCTAGCGTAGCGAAGTTAGCTAACAAAAATGATTTGATTTCAGACTTCCTTCGAATGTCGAAGTAAAAAAGAAATGGATTGAAGCGATTCCTGGGAAAGTAACTAACAACTCTGTTGTATGTAGTTTACATTTCAAACCTGAATATTACCTGACGAAAGCTACAAAAAAAGAAAAATCTGAGGCCCGTTTCACGAAGCTACAAGTTACAAATTACAAGCGGAATTCTCTTTCTAACTCCTTTTGCTAGAAAGAGAGTTCCGCTTGTAATTTGTAACTTGTAGCTTCGGGAAACGGGCCACTGGAGTAGTTCCATCTATTTTTCCTAAGGTAATTTAAGGTAATACCGTAAAATTACTCATTAAATATGTTGATTAATAAAATATTCACGAGGACAGAAAAAATATTTTTAAAATAAACTAGTCTTTAGATTTTGAGAAAAACTATGTCCGTCACACCGGACATTGCCAAATATGCGGGATATTATTACATGCCCGTCGTGCCGGACAATGCCAAATTTTTACATAAAAAAGGGAGAAAATGTTAAAATACCGTTACTTAGGTATATTATTTATATTGTATGAAACTATGAAAGCGTAATACCTAATTGACAGTTGTGTGCGCGAACTTTGTAATACTTTTTTGTGATACTTGGATATTAATGACTAAAATTAAAAGTCGTGAGGTATCTTTAGACATCTTCAAAGGCTCATGAGTAATGAATTTTGGGAGATCTAAATAAATATTTAGGGTGTCCAAATATTTTTTACAAATTTACGTGTTTTGCTGATGACGTTGGAGTTCCTTGATCGAGTTTTTCTCGTTGTGTTTGTCAGTGTAGGTAAATATGAGAATGATGAAATAGACAATATATTGTAATATTTTTTGTTCAAAGAATCATTAATATCTTGCATGTTACTTCAAGACTGCATGCCGGATTGTAATTTTGTACCTCGTTATCAAGTTGGGAACTATTAAATCATACATTCGGACAGTTTATGATTAGCGTAAACAAGGGGAACCAAATAAAATATGGTCACCTTTACTAGAAAGGGACGCACTAAGTTTTAGTACGTTTCTTTCGGCTCGCGTTATCGGTGTAGTGCACCGTCCAGATGTACGTAAGTACTTACTAATTCCATGGTAGTAGGTATTATTATTATTTATTTATTTTAATAGCGTCTACAAGTTATGTAATTTTGCCAATGTCAAGTATATTAAGCAATTGTACGGTGAATCGTCGTTGTCGTCGGCGTCTTCCAGTCCCAGTCGGCATACCATTGAAGATGGCGGGCATCCACTTCAATGGCTTGGAGTGTTCTTGACCGCTTGCTCATTCAGAATCAACTTTTCACTGTTATTTTATTTGATGCATATTCTTCGTCAGTGTTGGAGGTTACTTCACAAAGTTGCCCTGGATTTGCGAACCAAAATCAACGATAAAGTAATTTACAAAAAATGAAATAAATAGACAGATGTTTTCAAAATGACAGCTAGACAAGAACCCCATGACATTTACGAAATACGCCTGTCACATCTCAGAGTCAACATTAGAAGTAATTACTAAGGTTGGTACCAAAAATAAGACAAAAACAAATCAATTCTTCAATATTTTTATTATTAATATCATGTATAAGGAACGTAAATATAAAATCTCATTTATTATGATTATTTATGACTAATAATTAAGTACATCAATTATAACTATTATGACCAAATCAAATTATAACAACGATAAACATGAGAAACTTAAACATAATCAATAAAACTATATATGTGATGTCATTCATAATATAAAGCTATAAATACATTTTTTCATTGTGTTTAAAAAGAAAGTTATTTTAACGCGTTGCAGTATACCTGCTGCTGTCATCGCTGTCACCTACTACCACAGGTAATGCTGGTCGTTGCATACGGGTTTTGAACGCATAATAGAGGAAATATGATACAGATCTATCTAGTAACTCAGGATCTAACAATGAATGCCAGTCCGTGTTTATTATACGAAGGCAAATTAAGGCTAACAAAAACATACCGCATCGGTGAACTTATAAACATATACTTTGTGAACCTTCCTATTGTCAGCGAAAAGCAATATGGCTGCCATGCCTCCTTTTGTTCTCTCCCCAAAACCAAACATAACAGCAGTATAATCACATAAATATTATAATAAATGTTAGTATAGTAGGAATGGATATTTTGATGTTATTTTCGTTATCTTCTAGAAAAGTTAGGGACCAATTTGCTCTAATTTTTTTTAAACAATCGCCTAAAATTAGAAATATGAATTTATAAGAAAATTAACACTCAACTTCTGAATTAACAAAGGACGTATACAGGGCAGTGTTGGGCAAAAAGTAATTGAATTACAAATTACAAAATGCAATTACAAATTACAATTACAAAGAAAAAGTAATTGAACCTTTCAATTAGCATTTATAATTACGAAATGTAATTGGTAATTCAATTGCGAAATACATTTTGTAATTGAAATTTGTAATGAATTACTTTATTCAATTACGAATTACTTTTAGTTTATAAAATATTATGATCAGTGTTTTCCCAAGTCAGCTTAAAATATGCTTTAAGTTTGACTAACCTTGCAATGTTTGGCTTTTCTAATGAAAAAAAATGTTAAACTTTTAACTGAGACACATCTGGTGTATGCGTTTCCTGTATTTTTAGATCTATGGGTCATAGTTTCCACATACCATCAGGTGGCCTGTGTGCTCGTTTGCCTTCTCTATGCCATAAAAAAAAGTCCACCATTTCATACCCACTTAAGAGCTCCTCTATGTGTGTATGAAAAAAATGAGTAATTCAATTACAAATTAATGTAATTGCCATTACAAATTACTAAGCTATTTCAATTAAATGTAATTGCACTTACATGTAATTCAATTACAATAACATTGCAATTACAATTGCAATAGATCATACGTCACCATCAACCGGTAATTTGGTCCCTTTATTAAGCTGCAGCTAACTTGTGCCCATAATTTTTTTCTGCCCTTTATCAGTGTTGGGCCTAATTAATTACTTTTGTAATTTAATTACTAAGTAAGTAATTCAATTACATGTAATTCAATTAGTAATTAAATTACAAAAGTAATGAATTTCGCCCAACATTGATACAGGGCAGAAAAAAAATATGGGCATAAGTTAGCTGCAGCTTAATAAAGGGACCAAATTACCGGTTGATGGTGACGTATGATCTATCGATTGTCGATCGATCAGCCAGTTATCAGATTTAGATTGGTCGATGTAGATCTATGATTGATTAGTCTGATCTCTGATAACGACCTAATAAGTTTTGTACTACAACGCATCAAAGTAACTTTTTTTTAAACACGATACAAAAGTATTTACAAAACTATTTGTAAATAAAGTTTTCTCCTCATTCCAATCGAAAAATTGAAATCGCTTAAAACATAGCGCCAATTTCATAATTTGGGGCATTCCATAAATGGCAGTAAACATATAATATAATTAATATTAATTATTGCTATAATTAAAATGACTTTCTCATATCGTCACTACTTTGAGAAAAACTCGTAACTGATTTTTTCAATTTTTTTCTTTTATTTACTCATTAAATTAATAAAAATACATCTCGTATGCTACACAAACTCCAACGTCAAACTAACAAGAACTTATTTGATCAATGACAATAATTTACAGGATGTTTATTGTTCCTCCTAGAAACTTGATGTTTTTCAGATACGATTTTTTTCAAAGTAGTGACGATATTACAAAGTTTTAGCTAAATCAAATCAACTTCGCATTGCACATGTACACTCAGCAACAAATTAACAACAGAAACTTTTGAAAAAAAAACATGCTTATAGTTTTTTTTTAATTATTTACTGAGAGAAAATATATTGAATATTATCAATGTTTGCTACGCCCGCTTTGGCCTAGTGGTCAGAATGACGTCATTTTGTTTGTAACGTAGAAAAGACCATGTGGCTCTTAAGCTCTTTAGCCATTAGCAGAAAGTTTATTTATTTTCTCTATAAATAATGACCAAAAAAAATTACCTACCGTTACAACTTTAGAAAAAACTCGTATCTGATATTTTGAGGTGTACGAGTTTGAACTTAATTCTCTTCACGTTTAAGTTTAAAATCGTACGTCACGAGATATGAGATACGGGAGGTTTATTGGGGGACAAACCTCTCTAATAAGCATGATTTTTTTCAGATCACCTTTTTAAACAGTTCCTGTAGTTAATTAGCTATCGCCAACCTTTTTTAACCCCCCACGCAAAAAGGGGGATATTATAAATTTAAAGTATCGTGTATCTGTTTGTGTATGTGTATCCGTACGTCTGTCTGTGGCGTCGTAGCTCCTAAACGGATGGTGCGTTTCGCACGCAGTTTTATTTAAAAGAAAGCTAGTTTAATCGTGATGGTTCTTAGCTAAGTTTCATGAAAATCGGTTGGGCCGTTTAAGAGATATCAGCTCTGAAAGAAGGGGTCGGAATAATCGGGGGGTTTTTGAAATAGTCATGATTCGTATGTCTTTACAAATACACACAAACACCGCATTCCCCAAGTGACTTTAAGTTACTACTTTGAAAGAAACTCGTATCTGATATTTCGAGGTGTATGAGTTTGAACTTAATTCTCTTTACGTTTAAGTTTAAAATCATACGTCACGAAATATGAGATACGATGTTTTTTCAAAGCAATGGCGATATTTCTGAATACCAAGAAAGGCGGATAAGTAACAGTATAAGCATTTTAAATTTAATGTGTTAACCAACAGGGTTTAGAATGCTTCGACAACAACATTGCTGTTCCCTTCTTTGGTATCCCGGCAGAGTGTTCTCAAATCCACGACTGTTTCACGTTAACTGTGACAAGTCACGAAGAAACGATAATAGTACAAAACAGTGTAGTAAAAGACAAAGTATCACGATTTTGCTATAGGTTTTACACCACTACTTTTTATTAGGGTTCCGTACCCAAAGGGTAAAAACGGGACCCTATTACTAAGACTCCACTGTCAGTCTGTCTGTCACCAGACTGTATCTCATGAACAGTGATAGCTAGACAGTTGGAATTTTCACAGGTGTATTTCTGTTGCCGCTATAAACACAAATACTAAAAACAGAATAAAGTAAATATTTAATGTGATTTATTGTATCGCACTTGGCCGGTTTGTTGTTATACAAATGAATACACAATTTATAGAGTATATGACATAACTTAACAATTGAACTAGTAACTTGACGGTCAAGTTGACTACACGAAAGTTAAAGGTTGTTAAACTGTGTCATATCTATACATTGTGTATTCATTTGTACAACAATAAACCACCTTTCGATTTCGACACAATATTTTAGTTTATTACAAAACAATAATAGTAATGAGGTCGCCACTGGACGCTCGGCGTAGTCTCGATGGATTATAGTTTTACCCCATATTCATAAATGCTCAATAGACCTATTTTACTTATAGTATTCTTTGTCCCTTCCCGTAAAATTCAAATGTCGTAATGATAGATAAGGGCAGATCATTTTTAAGGACACTTTAGCTAGGTTTAGGATTTAAATTAGACTTGAATAGAGCAGACTCAGGCTGAGCAGCCTCAACTTGAGGCAAACAGCCTCAGTTTGAGGCTGCTCGCTCTGAGGCAAAGGCTCGAGGCACGTTGCGGATCAGCTCGAAGCGTCGCCTCAGCTTGATCTACAATGTGCGCAGTTTACACGCCCGTCTCCTTCAAAAAAGCACTCTTCGATTTTAAGACAATACTTTAGATTATTACAAAACATAATACCTAGTAATGAGAGCGGCACTAGACGCTCGGCACTGTCTTAACTCTTAAACAATCCCGATAGTGATTTCAATTTGTTACAACGCGCCAATAATAATAACTTTGCACAGTTGTATCAATAAAGTACAATTAAGTAACGAGCTGACCATCGTCTATTGAAAAACAATATTCATCTCAATTGTAAATGTATAAAAGATGTACTGACTAAGATCGAAAAGGGTATGGTCATTTACAAACCCCAGGGTTTTGGGTGCGGGAATGTTTGACATTAGCCAAAAAGTAGGTATTGTCATAAAATACAGAATGTACTCTAGCAGGATTCTACCTAATGAAATCATATAAATGAAAAAGATCAGTCATTATCAACCTCTTTAAGTCCCTACTGATTTATAAGTAAATAGTTCACCGGACTTTAATACTGCAGGTAATTAATTAATGTTATTTTTATTATTATCTCATAAGGCTTTTTAGTAAAGCTAAAGTACCTCCTACATGAGTCTATAAAATTGTATCATAGTGTGTATACATTTTGCAGAGAGGTAGTTGATCATTAGGCATAATATGAATTTTCTTAGACTAACCTATCTGTTTATCTCTACTCTTTCTCAAATCATTCCTGCACCGAAAACCCCGAGGTATCATTTAGAATGGATGAGAGAAGAGTTACGAAAGAGGCGAGCGAGAAAGGGTGGAGATGTCGATACGGGACGCGCTAGACGTACAGTGATCAGTGGGTTTTGACATTGTGACAGCACTGATCGCTACTTTGGGCGTTTCGATATTCCATGCTAACGTGTACCCTTTGGCTCTTTGCTAGCCATTTAGCGATTCATTGAGATAAACCACGTCATCCCATTGATCCCATACATTTCAACTCAATGGAATGGAAAAACTCTAAGGCTGGCACCACACTTCGCTATTCGCTATTACTACGGCATAACGTCGCTTGGATCTTTGCTAGGCCTACAGATTGAAGATGTATTGAATAACCCCGAAACCAACGTAAGTGCTTGAAGAGGTTGATGAATGTATAGGAAGCGAAAGTTGTATGTCTAGACCGGTGCACCTGGCGTTCCAGTCTCTGCCTACATTGGGAGACAGGCGTGGATCTACGCATGTATGTATGCAACGATATAATACAAAATTAACAAAAAGCAAGCTTTCAAAACCCGACTGATGCTAACCAACTTTAAGTCGCTATAAATCCTAAATGATCATTCAAAATGAAAAATGATGTAAGAAACCTAAAGATGATTTTTAAATCCCTATCTAATGATACCCCACTTGTCATACTTGGTAGTTTTTTTTTTAAATTTGCTTTATATCCGTCTGGTTGCCGCTATATTGAATTTTGATTACTGTCATATCTTCAGTGACACTCACCAGATTCAGACAAATCGATTGACATAAGAATCATCTAAATTGGACAACGGGTTTAGTTTTTATAGTGCCACAAAGGAACAAACATACATATATAGGCTGTGCACATTACCCTCCTCCTTCGGCAGTCGGGTAATAAGGTAGATATGTTACCTATACGGTATTCCGCGTGTAAAAATGGCCCGGCTTACGCACACATAATCAGTAAATATTGCAATTACACATTAATTCATAAATGACTAGTGAAAGCAGGATGGTATGCTAATTTCCGGGAGCGAAACAGAAACGAGTGTATGTTGCTCTGCAGACTAGTTCACGGTTCCGTTGACGGCGCAAGACTAAGTAAAGGTGTACCAATTGGCTTGGTTTTAGGGTGCCACTATCGAAGTGCGTATAACATATCTACCTCTTTTTACTATAATTATTATATCATTGTATGTATGTGTTTAAAAGAGTCAAATATTAAAACAAACAGTGTTCTTGGTTGGTGCATCAACTGGGGAGTTCAAGCTGTCAGTGCGTATTTAAAAAAAAAACTAGCGTGTCTTGTGAGTTAGGCTAAAGCAAAGGCCAAAGTTGCCTAAGCTTGGTCTGTCTTTCTGTCTACCAGCAAAGCCAGTTAATTTATTGGCGAACCTGTTAGCGAGTTGTTTTATAGATTAACCCTCTGTTTTACAAACGGACAATAGCTAAGGTATGCTTTGAATATAGTTTGTCCTTATCCGCCATTGTGAAATTTCAATTTGATAGAGACCAAAATATACTTTAATTAAAATTGGTTTATACAGGGTGGAATCTAAGTCGTGATCACAATGATCACCTCTGTGGTCTACCCACGAATATGAACAACTTTCACTATGGGACCAACTCTGAAATCAAGAAAAAAAAAACAGCTGCTTCATACATTTTGGTCGAGTAAGTATTGAACTTTTCTATGAAACAGCTGATTATTTTTTCGGGATTTCAGAGTTGGTCCCATAGTAAAAGTTGTTCATATTCGTGGGTAGACCACAGAGGTGATCATTGTGATCACGACTTAGATTCAACCCTTTAGAGTGTTTATGAATAAGATTTACCCTACTGTGTCATATGATTCAGTAAAATATCGCATTTAAAACACTCTGGCCATTCAATACCCGACCTTATCCAACGTCAATAAAGACTTATTTACAAATACAATCAGCATTGCGAAAGCAAAATAAACCCCAGTTTATTGAGGAATCCACATCACATTACGCAGCTATACAATCTTGGCGTTCTCGGAAATAGGCGGATCTATTACAATATTCTTATTGCAAATACGATCTTATTAAAACTTAGGAAGGCTGAATTTGCTTCGGCTATTAAGTTTGTAGATACGCCATCTTGAATTAGAATGTTTTCTGTTACATAAAAGTACTAGTAGGTAAATTGTGACGTTATCTATGAAAATGGACCTTATTGTCGATGGCGCTTCCGCCATTATTAACGATGCTCCGATATAAATACAATGTCGCGTGACGCAGTGCGGCGTAAGCGCCATCGACAATAAGGTCCCTTTTCATAGATGCCACAATTATTGTTTCTTACGTGGTTTTGTTTGTGATGTTTTTTTTTCGATAAACAAGGCAGCTATGAGCTAGAGATCATTATAAAATAACTTAAAATGATTGGAATTCAATTAATTAACAATTATAATATTTATAATACAGCTTGTCTTAGGGGCGCTTACGTCGTTGCTGGATTTTATTGGCGTTTAATAATAAACTAAACTATAAAGTTTTAGAAAATCGATAAGAAATAATTCTTGATATGTCTCAAAAACGTGTTGAATATTGTCCGCTTTGTTACTAAAACGATTTATTTTTTACCGGTTACAAAGGTGACAATGTTAGAAAAATGCGACAAATCGAGATTTAGTAATATTTTTTTCATAAATTTGAAAAATGCTCATTAAAAAAAATTAAAACCTTATAAAATGTTTAAGTTTAACGATTAATTTCAATTTAGGCGCGAAATGGAAATGACAATTAATTTCCCATTTCGTTACCATCCAAAATAACAAGTAGCAAAAGCAGACTTCACAACAACACCTAATGGTATTTGCACTTCATTAAAAATACATTACTTAACGCATTCCAGTTATCAAATTATATAATTAGTAGATTGCTAAACATGTACATAAGTAACACAACTAACTAGGCTGACACGAATTTCATTATTATTATTTAAAATGTCCTTGAAAATATTAATTACGGCTGTGAAAGGCATACCGCTATTGCGGCACAAGCGTAGCGTATTTTTTTAGACTTAGATATTTTTTCTTCGAAACAGAAGAATTTTTGCTAGGTAACGATTTTTATCGACCAATTACCAGTAGACCTAAAGCTAGATTAGTCTTATTGACGTCGATCGACCGACTAGTGTAGAATGTGATGTTTTATATCAAAATAAAGTACCTTTCTTGGATAAACCGCCTTTACCAGTACATTTGACGCAAGCTCCCCAGACTTTACCTCCTTTTTTTCCACATAAGGGCAATTCAATTAAGACTAAATCAATGTTTACCGTTGACTCCGTTAGTAGCAGCCTCCTGCATACTCTTTAGATGGAAAGGACCAAATGTGAAAACTTCATCTTTCACCAGATCCTTAATATTTTCACCACCATAAGACAATAGGGGGGATATTTCAACGTCAATATTGTCCTCTATAATACCACCAGCCTCTCTGATGTACTTTCTATGCAGCCTTAAAAGATCTTCCCGAGCCGTAGACGGACAGTCCTTACCTGCAGCATCAGCATTCTTTAACGCTGAGAACTCAACATCCCTGGCAACTTCCAAACAAATGAATTTCTCGGCAAACTCAAATACGTCAAAGATAAACTTTTCCATCTTTAATCCATTTGGCTCTGATGGTTTCTGGCGGCTACCATTCTCATCTACGTACGGGATCTTCTTCTTAGCAACGTGTAGCTTCAGTTTACTTTCAAAATTGGAAATTTTCTTTAAAAATTCAGAAGAAAAGTAATGATTGCAGATGTTACCCGCACAGAATGTTAGCCTACCGTCTGGGTTTCTTCTTTCAGCCGCTTCATCACTAAGCTCTGAATACTCCACAACCTTGTAGTGTCCATTGACCCTACAAACAACCCCAACAGCTTCACTCGGTGATGATTTTTGAACGACTTTTGCAGCACAATCTGCGTTCCTGCTCATGCAGTAACCAATAAACACCGGATCTGCCACCTTAATCAGAATATTATCAACAGAATGTGCATGCAGATGCTCTACTCCTCTGTTCGTAATATCATCTAAAATTCCTTGAGTTTTTAAGGCACGGTATAACCCTCCATTCCCATCAGGAGCTGACGCAAGCTGGTATTTTTCGTCTAACAATATTTTTCCATTAAAATCAAAGCAAGGCAACCTCCCCTGCTCAAAAAACACAATATTCTCCTGATTTAATCCAAAGTATGAGTGGCTTTTAAAGAACTCTGCAGTTGGTGCCATAGTGTGTTCGGAAGTCATGATATACCAGGTGACTTTACCTTCCTTCCCGGTTTTTTCTTCTGCCATATTTTGAAGTCTGACGATCCTTTCAGCTTGAATTTGGAAGAGCGTTTTCTGAGATGGAAGACCGATGTTATACATGCCTTTTGGGTGTCCGAAGCCGAGACGCGTCGCTTGCCCGCCTGCTAGTAGCAAAACACCAACTTTACCTTCGGAGATCTCTTTAAAACCGATATTTTCGTACTCCTGTATTTTTTCTTCGCTCAAACTAGGCACGGCCTCGTAGTGAGACTGCGGTATCGGCTTCAGATCATCATCCAGTTTCTCCGCGATCACTTTCGACGTTTCCGTAGCCCTACGGAAAATTTCGTTAGTTTCCGCCAAATCCAACTTTCTGATTTCTGCTGCCAAAAGTTCCCGCTCATTTTCACTTAATTCTGGCCAGTATTTAATCAAATGTTCTTGACCGTGACTCTTAAGCAGAGACAGTAAGTCCTCGAAAGACATCGCGATTCGGAAGATTGGAATAAAATGAAACAATATCTTATCGTGTGCGATCGCCGCGATTAGAAAGTGAACACTGGCCACCAGTTCGCGCGCCGAGTTGAAACATTTCTCGGTTTCTCCCACCACGGTTGGGAACACGTCGTCGCCGTCGTCGGCATTCAGCTGACATTTTTCGCGATTTTTTAATATTTACAAATGAACACCCACTACTACTACAGAAACCATATAGAAACCTGTCAAATAAAAACTATTGTACTAAAATTTTATCATTCATTGCTGGCTAAATTGGATTGTAGCTAATATATTTGTATGCACTACTACAATGTATTATTAATAATGTAATTATTTCACAAATAATATTTGACAGCTGACGACAGTGTGTTCACGTTCTAAAGCAGAGATCATTACAACGTGTTTGTTATTTGCAAGTAATAAATCCAATGTATAATAAACCAAACGAAAAAAACCTCTTATTTTTAATTATTAATTAGAAAGAAAAAGCTTCTTTACTTTTACACGTAATATCATAATAGGAAAAACAATGAAATGTTAACGCCGATAACAACTTTCAGATTTGACAGCTACTTTGAAGTTAGTTTCAAAACGTGTTTGCGAGTAATTTATGTTGTCGATGACCAAAAATAGAAAATTATTTACGCAGGGATTCGTCGAATATTCGTGCTACAGTCTCTTTTTTTCTTTATGTTAAAGTAAGAGACGCCAAATCAAATCCCGCATATGAGCCCGCAGCGTTAGCTAGTTTTGTGGTCTATTCGAACCTAATCTGTCTAAATTCTCTATGGTTGGTTACTGGCACATAACCTAGCCATGCGCTAATTCTGTCAAAGGAAGATGCCAAATGGTTGCTCTGGAAACATCATTTATTTGTTGCTCTGCATCGTAGAATTTCTACTAAACATAATATACGGAGTCAGTAACGTATTCGTGCTCCTTGTGGACATAATATTACGTACATTTTTAAATGTAAATATGACGGAAACATCGAAAAGACGAAAACGCACGATCGACGGTAATAACCAAACAGTGGCTAACCGAGGCCTAATAAATGCAAACTGGCAGAAATTCCTGTCAAGCAACCTCATAATGGACACGAAAACTGATGCCCCGTCTCCACAAGATGCAAACCACTTCACGGGTACATTTAGAAGAGCGCGCAAGAAGAAAGCCAAGAACCACGAATCCGTTCAGAACGGGTTAAAAACGCTTGATATCGCTAAGAGCAGTGGACAAGTAGCTAGTGAGAGTGTTAAACTAGTTAACGATGTTAAAACTCTTGAAAAGAAAGTTAATAATAATAGAAATATAAATAAGGTAACAAAATTTATAGCTATAGATTGTGAAATGGTTGGAGTTGGGTATGATGGGAGTGATCATATGCTAGCCAGGGTATCTCTAGTCAATAAATTCGGTGACTGCATATATGATAAGTTTGTTAAAGCGAGGGAGGAGGTGAAAGACTATCGTACAAGTGTAAGCGGTATAAGAAAAGAAGACATGCTTAATGGTGAAGAATTTGCCCAAGTACAGAAGGATGTGGCGGAACTGATACGAGGGAAGATTCTCGTCGGTCACTCGCTGAAAAATGACTTGAGTGTGCTGTTCCTATCACATCCGAAGAAGAATATTAGAGATACGTCTAGATACAAACCATTTAGAAAGGTAATCGTAACGAAATAACGTCTATTTAGATGTCCTGGTAGTAACGACACAATGCCTCTTTCTTGGTTTTATATTTTTTATGGTCAGTTTCAATTGAAATATGCAAAGAGGTTAACAAAACGAAACAAACCTATTTACGATAATTACTTCATAATCACATACTTTTGCTGATCATGAGTGGTTTTATTAATGTTTTATAAATACATTTGATTATCACTTCTATATTAAGTTTAAGATTGAATAACTATTAATTTACACAATTTAATGTATGTTTTTAAATAAAAACATGCTCGTTGAAAATTTAGTTTGTGTCAAACAGTACTGACTAGTGATTTCAACTGACACCAACTGTAGACTACATGTTTGTTTATTTAAGTAATTTTAACATTGAATCAATGAAATAATTCACATAAATGAAGATGGTATGAAATTTCCGTAAGATATCAAGTACAAAGTTTCTAGTACAATGATATTCTTTATCAATTCCAGATAACCAAAGGCAGTACACCGTCACTGAAACGTTTAGCAAAGGATATACTAGGAATAGACATTCAGCATGGTGAACATAGCTCCGTTGAAGATGCCCGTGCTGCCATGCAGGTCTACTGCACTGTAGCCAAGGACTGGGAAAGAATGATGAGTGAAAAAAGAGGTTATAACAAAAAGGATTGATTGTTAAAGTGCCGAATGTACCATCGACAACTTAACTGTTGAGTCACTACAGAACACCGTTGCTAACAACCAATGTTTAATATTATGTTCTATGGTGGCTCAATAATCTATAATTACCATAGTAGCATAATACCCACGGAAGAATCAGGCTGGTTAAACATGATTTAAAAGCTATCTCTTGCACCTGCATGCTATAACAATAGTAATAGAGTAGTGCAGATAGCTATTTTGATTCTATGCAGTGCAAATATCCAAAAAAAGTGCGCCCCTAGGGTACCCAAGGAACTCCCTCCAAAATTAAACAGGTCCAGCTACATTATAGCTTTGTGTTGATTGATCAGTCAGTTTCTCCTTTCATATATACGTATAGAATATAGAAGATGATGTACAATTACTGGTTATTAATATTAAAAACCATTAAAGACTATTTAAATTTGAAAGTTCAATTTTGTGGTCAGTGAACAATAATTAATCTGTACGGGGTCAATCCATTTTTAACGAAAACTAGATATGTTTTCTTTGAAAAATTGCTGGTTTCTGTTACACCAACATGTATTAGGCCGTCTGTTGTAAAAAATATATAAGGTCAAGCAGGACTATCGTGACAGAGGGGTAAATGCATCACTTATTTTTTTCAAGGGAATTCAACGTTTTAAAACTATTTATGCTTCCTTTTATAGAAATTAACATACTTAAACTACTATAAAAGGACACAAAAATAGTTTTAAAACGTTGAATTCCCTTGAAAATATAAGGTGAAGAATTTACCCCTCTGTCAGAATAGCACCGCATGACCTTATTCAAAACTCTTTTATACTTTGTCATACCTTTAATTTTGTTTTGTTGTTATAAATGTATTGTGTCAATTTTTTACTATTTTATTTCTACTTCTATGTACAAAGATTAGTTGATTCACCCAACGTCTATCCACAAGCGTTGCCTGTCGTTGCGTCGTCCTTTCTGCGTTGTTTTACATATAAATTAGAAGGACATGCCACACGATGCGTTGACACGGGAGTCCCTCAGAATCCCTAACAACGTTTGTCCTAACACATCGTTAGTCCGAATTTTCATTTGCCCTAAACTGGTTTTCAGATGAGTCAGACAACTTTTTAAGTTTTCCAATTATGTCTGCGGTTCGGTTAGGTTAGGGTTGTATTATAACAACACTAAAAAGTTCCAAAATTTGTTGTTGACCCAAACTTTTCACCTCACTACAGCGAGGAAAATAAGCTCAATTCCGCATTTTGCACGGTTTTCCGTAATTTCACAGGTGTTAATACGTCTTCGTCACTCGAATCACTCATTTTTAATAACAAAACAAACTAGAAAAACATGCGAATATTTAACGTTGACGCAAAGATGAAGAAAAACAGAGGCCCTACTTTGAAAATCGAAGTTCGAAGTTACGTTAGCTCCATCCCTTTCTCTCGATTTAGTCTCGAAGGACGTGTGACAGAGATGGAGCTAACGTAACTTCGAACTTCGATTTTTAAAGTAGGGCCTCTGCTTTACTACCTCTATGCGTTGACGGCTTAATTAAAAAGTTTTGACTTAAGTTTTTTTTTATTCTTTCGGATGCGCTTTGTTCGCACATCGAAATACTTGGACTGTCAACATTTTATCCGTTTTTACAACAAGAATGAAGGTTAATGTTGAATGCTGATATTTATGAATTAAAATAAAGTTGTAAGACTGTATTTAGTATTTTTTACTCGATGCAATTCATTATTGTTATGTTAAAAATTCAGCGATTTTAACGTTTTACGTTTTGTTAGCTGTCAAATATCACTAAAGCTGCCTTCAAATGTCAAAACTCTTTCTTCACATTTGGATAAAAAGCGATTTTCTCAATAGATATCAAACAAATAAAAAGGGCTTTCCGAGCTAGTGAGATGAAAAATACATTTCCACGTTACGTGTAGGGGAGGCAAACTAATTCATGTAACAAACAGTTGAGAAAAAAACATTTTTAGAATAGCTATAAAAATAAGCAAATCCTATCTCTTCTAGCAAAACAGAATTTAACATGGAGTTCATATGGCCGACCTGCCACAGTGCATATCGGATCTCTGCCTAATTAGCAGTTTAAAATGCTCGTATCATCCGTATTTCTTGGCTGATTTTAATTTTAATTTCACTGTTGGTTAACAATTTTTAATCAACATTTTTGCTATACTTCATGTAATTAGAACATGTATATAACTAAAAACAGCACATCTTGCTGTCATGTGCCAAATAAATTCTTACCTTAAATACAAGTACTGAAGGCGCTCTTCCTAATAAAGCAGTGCTTAGGTAGGTCGAACGTGTTTCTCTTTGCTTCCCTTTCTATCGCATAATTTATACAAAAATACAACTAGAGATGCAAGCTGATATACAGTGGTGGTCACATAATTAGGGACACTTGTTTTTTCCCATACAATTGCCTACAAATATGACTTTTCAATTTTTACCACCATTCAAAAAGTTGCTACCACGCCCACAAGAATCAAAAGCACTGAGGTTTACTTTGTCCATATTCCCAACTCGTCCACATTCTCATCTCGGCCACATTCCCATCTCGTTCTCATTCCCAACTCATCCGCATTCCCATCTCGTCCACATTTCCATTTCGTTAGCATTCCTATCTCGTCAACTTTCCCATTTCGTCCACATTCCCATTTCGTTCACATTCCCAACAACTAGTGAATAACCGAGTGATCGAGTGAGACGAGTTAGGAATTAGGACAAGTTGGGAATGTGGACGAGTTGGGAATGAGGACGAGTTGGGAATATGGACGAGATAGGAAGTGGACAATTTGGGATTGGTATGTGGACGAGTTGGGAATGTGGCCGAGATGAAATGGGAATGTGAATGGACATGGAGAATGGGCGATCAAAAAGGATGGTTTTGTGTTTCCGCGCGAAGAACGAATTGGAGATAGTTTGCGCGCGCCTTGATGGCAGCGTCAAATTCAAATAATAGCTGTTTACTTTAAAACCACGAAATTTATAAATAAAATGATTGCATGTGAAAAGCAATATGGCTTCTCAAGTAGAATCGAGCCTCTGAGGTGGTTTCTCTTTTGATATAGTTATAAAAACAAATAGCTTATAATAACTATATAGCCTGTTCCAATTGAAATCGCCAAAGATGTAAACAAATTTGTACTGTTTTTATTTAAACGTATAATTAATAGTCATTTAATGTTAAACTTAATATAAAAGTAATGATCGAGTGTCCAAATAATTGCAAACACCTCACTTGATCTTAAAAAGTACTTAATTACCGAGTAATAATGGTAAATAGAAATAGAAAATAGAAATAGAAACATTTATTCGACGATCACAAGAAAAAAAAAACAAAATAAATTGAACATAAAACAAACAATGGCAACACAGAAAACAAAATTAAACAATGAAGAAAAGGAATAAAATACAAAATGGGTGCGTTTGGTTTTGTTTACATCTTTGGCAATTTCAATTGACACAGACTTGAATATCGCAATCTTTATCTTCTTTACATAGTGTAAAACAAAGTCGCTTCCCGCCGTCAGTCCCTCTGTATGCACACTTAGATCTTTCAAACTACTCAACGGATTTTAATGCGATTTCCATCAATAGATAGAGTGATTCAAGAGGAAGGTTTTTATGGAATAAATTCGGGATTGTGTATCGGGTGTTACAGAAAACTCACATAAACCGACGCGAGGGCGGGCTAGTTAAATTATAAATAGGTGATGAAATAGTAGTTTATGTGGCTGGTGCATAATAAGAGGCATTAAAGTACGAGTGTGGTTTTATGAAACGAGCCGAAGGCGAGTTTCATAATAGGATCACAAGAGTGTTTTAATGCCTAATTATGTATAGCCGCATACATAGCTTTATCTACGAGTACATGCAAATCATAAGTTTTTTATAATATGTTCAGATATGGCCTGTATTTTTATTAAGTTAGTGTTACTATTAACTTGTTTGTAGTACCAAAGCTTAAATTAAAAAAAAAAACTAATAAAAAACAAACTTTATGTATAATGTACTATGGCTTGCATTTTCAAGTTAGTGGTACAGTATTACCGATACTTTAATGTTTAGGTACCGACACTTTAATGTAAACATTACGATGCAACCACGGATACAGGTTTCTTAATATAGGCGATTTGCTTATCGCTTCTGAACATTATTGTAGGGAAGTTATGATATGGATGTAGATAAATAAATTTTATCTACACTCATATCATTAAGTCCTCTATTATGCGTTCAAAACCCGTAGGCAATGACCAGCATTACCTGTGGTAGTAGGTGACAGCGATGACAGCTGTTAATTTTGGAAGATGTTCCAAATTTGGATCTCTTTGGATCGCATTACCTAACAATATTCGATACCGTAATTTCAAAATTACGTAACAGCTGTCATCGCTGTCATCTACTAACTACCACAGGTAAGGTAAAGCTGGTAATTTGCCTTTCGGCTTCTGAACCCATCTTAGAGTAGGTACTTATAATATATGTGTGTAGATAAAGTATTGTACGAGACTGCGTAATTAGCATTAGGTCACGTCACCGTCACGTAAACTACTATTATAATGCAGGGAACAGTTAACACCAATATGATAAAGATATCGAAGCAGTATGGGAGGAATAGAGACAGAATTGTAACGGCTTGTCCGGAATGAAATATAGAAAGTGATTTTTGGTCGACCTTGTCTTTATCAATTAATGTGTGTATTTTTTAAGTTTTTTTGTATTAGCATTTAGCCTGTTATTTTTCAGTCAATAAAATATATTTTTTACATATTTTAAGATTTTTCCTCATAGAACAGTTATTTATTCGTATGGCAATTTCACTGTTTTTTTTTTACAGAATTATAATCATATTATATGCAAATAACCATCGGGGCTATTATGGTCGTGTTTATATGTGGATAAACGTGGATAAGACATCTGTCACTTTCTGACCAGCAAGTAAGTGCGAGGGTGACGGATGCTTTTTATCCACCGCGATAAAGATGACCATAAATACGGGCCCAGGTTTCTTATCCATAGAGTAGGTAAAGAAGTGGTTTGGCAAAAAAAGTTGTTCCGGACTCATAGTCCCGCTGCTAATTTCACCCCCACCCATCAGTACTTTTGGTATGTGGTTTAAAACACCATTTCCTACAACTATGCCAAAATTCGCTTTTACACGAGTTTTTTTCCACTGATAGGAAATTTTTGGTCTTCGTTGGTTGAGCTATATCAGCTGTGTAAATAAATACTTAAGTAAATAAACGACTTCTACGCGGACCGAGTCACGGGCAACAGCTAACTGAGACAAAATCGAAATAAAAACATATTTATACGCAAGTATACATATATTCAACCAATAAACAACACAAACTTCCTTTAGCACTATAAATTGGTAAATTAAAAAAAAACAACGAAAAGCAACTTTAACGGCTGATTCACAATGCGCCAGAAAAACCATGCCATTAGAAGTACATTGCGTCGTTACAACAGCAGCCGCCTCAAACGTGAAAACCAACTAGTCAATGTATTACTGACATGGTTTTGCTGGACCAATATGTAAATCAGCTGTAATAAGGGTGTGTTTGCAGTGACGCGGGGCGTCGGGCGTGGCGTGCGGCTTGGCGTCGAGCGGCGCGTCGGGCGTTTTTTTCCGTTAATAGAGGACTTTAAGAATCGAAATTCTAAGTTCGAAGTCACCTCCATCCCTTTCTTTCGATTTATTCTCGAATGACGAGTGACAGGGAGAGAGCTAACGTAACTTCGAACTTCGATTTTTAAAGTAGGGGCTCAGAGAGGCGGCGCGTTCAGCGGCCCGCGTCATAACACGCGCAAACACAAACATATGGCAACGTACGATGTTATGAAGATGCGGGGCGTGACCCGTTTTTGCATTTCGTTACTACTTTAGAAAAAACTCGTATCTGAAATTTCGAAATGTATGAGTTTGAACTTAATTTCCTTCATGTTTAAGTTTAAAATCGTAGGTACTACACTAAATATGAAATACGAGGTGTCAAAGCAATGACGATTTAATAGTTATCCAAAAGCGCATCTTATAGAAATTCGGACCGGACGTAAGTAGGTATAAACAATAATTTCTCTTCAAACAAAGGTACAGTCACGAGATTAAATTTGGTACCCACCTTAGGTCCAAAGTCAATCTGACATTCTACAACAATAAGGTGGAGTTTCCTAAAAGTCACAAATGACTTGACATCTATGACATTGACGACTTCAAGCATATTTTTCTTGAAATGGGTCCCAAATTAACGCTCGTGACGGTATCTATATTGCGCGGTTTGCATGTATGCGTGCCTCGTCCGTACGCTCCGCGAGCCACCACAAGTAAGCTCAACAGCACGGACCGAGCCGGTTTAGTCGGGGCCGCGCCGTCGCCGCGTTAGGTTGCGTAAAAACACATCGACGCTACCTTTGCGCCCGATGCGGCTTAGGTACGGCATTGCCTTTATAAACTGGACCCTAACAACTATTCAGAATCCTTAAATATGTGTCCTTGTTGCTTCAAATATTGCAGTAGTTTCCATGCATCTATGTCACGTGATCTACCATGCCGGTAGACATGTTTAGGCCACAACACACCTTCCGATTTACCAACCCTAAAAAAAGAGATTTTTTTATTGGATATTATTAGTATTGAATGATTATTTTAAGGGGCTACCATGCCCATAACAGGCGTTTTTGATGAAGTTTAAGTTCTTATAACTCAGTCAAAACAGAATGTAAATTTATGAAAAAATATATTATAATTATCCATATTCATCTTTGATTTTGTCGAACAGAATTTCAAAATAACCCATGGTTATTTTTTTATACATTTTTAAAAACATAACTATAAAAACACAAAATTGGATATAATTTTTTCATCTTGGCGTCAATTGATATGGACATCTAAATATTCTTCATTCATAAATCTAATAAATCATCGAAGGTTTTTTTTCTAAAGTGAAAAATATGGAAATAAAGGTCAAAAAACTACTTTTTTGTATTAAAAATGTCAAACTTTGTTAGCATAAATCTCGATATCAGTGACTTGTAAAAGAAAAATTGAGATGGCAGCTAGTTTAGAACAGCAGTGTTAATGCAAATAGGTTTTAACAACAACTGAAAGTTTAGAGCTTCAGATCGAAGGTCATCTGCCCATGGTAGCCCCTTAATAGCAAATTCCAAAACTCTGCAACAAGGCATAAAATTGATTGTCATAATCATCATTCGGCATAGGTACTTTTCAGGATTATTTAAAATATCATTGCATAGAACCCATTAGGTTAGGTTAGCTTTATAAAGGCCCCCATACATGTAAAGGCCGAGCGGTTCAGGCCGAACTGCGTCAGTTCCGCCTGACCGGATCGAGTGCCCACACATATAAAGACTTTACAAGACACCATACAAGAAAACCGTTCAGGCGGACGGATGCGATTTGCCTTCAGGCCAAATTACACATACACGATGCTATTTTGCATGCGGTCATTTAGACCTGAAGGCAAAACGGATCATGTATGGAGGCCTTTATATAACAATCCTGAAAAGTATACGGTTTCAGAAAAAAAAGGCTAGTGTCCTAAAAAAATCTAATAAGTCCGTCATTTCCACTATCAAAAAATATGGAACACATTTTTTTTTTATCAATTAAACAAAAAATGACGAAGATATACTAGCCGTTACCGGGATTTAAAGGCCCAGCACACCGCTTGCATGACGTGCACGTGCGCGTCCGCTTTCCAATGCGTTGTATAGTGACATGTCGTAATGAGAATTCATACTATACAACGCAGTGGAAAGCGAACGCGCACGTGCACGTGCACGTCACGCAAGCGGTGTGGCTGGGCCTTTAACCTCGTAAGGCCCAGTGTGTAATAATGTACATAATCAAGGCAATTTAATTTGAACTGTGTCCCAATAACAATAAGGTTTATTATCCTATGTTCATAAACTGAAAATGGCATTATCGAACAAACGTAAATGAACTTTTTTGCCTTGATATTAGATTCAAAGTCCCACCGACTAAAAACTGGCTGTTATGGTGGGCGTTACGAGGAATAATAGGTATCCCGTAAATAATCCTTTCAATAATCTTTTCTTTCCTTTCCTTTTTTTGTTAGTGAATAATCCTTTCACATCGTGAAAACTCGGAACTCACTTCTACTTCCGAATGATGCCAACGTGTCTATGAATTATTGAATTATTTGTATTAATAAATAGAGTACTTTAGTTATCAGTGTCAAATGTCAAACCACGAGTTTGAAGTATATCACACCGAGATGTTAACACCACCACGATCAAATATATAGAAATTAGGTGTCGGTAAACAAGAAGAAATATAAATAAATGTTGAAAATAATTTCACAGGCTTTTGGATCTAAACGTTTCCCAGGTTTTAATGCTTTCGGCATGACTATTAAAAAGAACTCAAAACAAACGTAATCTTAATTAACAAAAAAATACTCTGGTATTAACCACTCTATATCAATTATCACTCTCGCGATGCGACGTTCCCACGTTGTCTTGATGGGTACTGAGTCAGACTGAAGTAGCATGACAAATACGAACATATCCGAGAAAATACGAGGTGAAAGGATATTTCACTACATCTGTACCCCGTAAATAAATACATACATGTTTTGTACAGTCTGTTCCCACTGTTTGGCAAACTGAAGATATAGATCCCGGGACGCCATAGCATCCTCCACGGGGCAATGATCGCGGCTATGTATGTCTCGATCTAAATGTTTCTTAGACATCATCTTGAGACTGGGCTTATGTCGCTGCTCCTAAAAAACAAATGGGCCTTTTACACTATCGGCGATGATCGTTGATGGTCTGAGGCCCGTTTGCCAGACCTTAAGGGTGCGGCTCCACTGAGGCGGAGACGAGAGGAACGGAGCGGAGCTGTGCCAATATTAACCAATAGAAGGCGCATGCGGTCACGTCGAGCGCGCCTTGCGCACGTTAGTTTTTATTCTATTGGTTAATATTGGCACAGCTCCGCTCCGCTCCTCTCGTCTCCGCCTCAGTGGGGCCGCACCCTTAATAACCGTTATTTTCGGGTAACGTTATATTTAACGAATAACGTTATTTGACGCCTTACCTGTAACGGTATCCATTATAACGTTATCAAACAAAACGCTATACGTATAACGATACTTCGGTAAGCGCTATAATAACGTTAATAACCGTTATTTTCGTGTAACGTAATTTTTAAATCTGCGTTTGTTATTTGCATTAAAAAGGTTATTTGAAAAGGGACGGAAAAAGGACGGAATATATGAACGGACGTTGGTTGCGATGTCTAAACGGACAAAAATCGTCCCTTCTGGTACGTCGGCCAGTCACGCAATATGCCTACCTAAGGAGCGGCAACAGCGCGTAGTTCATAAGTTTCATAACGTTGTTATAACGTTATTTAAGTGTAACGTTATTACGTTATTACTGTGTAGCGTAACGTTAGGAAAAAATATCGATATACTAAAGCGAAATTTTGAGCACTAACGAAATATAATGTTATGATAACGATATTATTCATAACGTTATAAAGGCCTGCCCGTTTCACGAAGCTACAAGTTACAAATTACAAGCGGAAGTCTCTTTCTGACTCTTTTTGCTAGAAAGAGAGTTCCGCTTGTAATTTGTAACTTGTAGCTTCGTGAAACGGGCCTCTGATCATCATAAATTTTCGAACGACAAGCGTACAAGGTGGATGTGAATTGTGCTGCTGCTTTATTATTTAATACACGGAGGAAAAGAAGATGGTGGCACTTGAATATTAATCGTAACAAAACGAAGTATGTAGGTACAATAACGATATAATACAATATAATTTTCCATCGCGGAATCAATGATCGGCGATAGTGTGGGCAGCTCAACGCATAACGCGGCGGTTCCCTTTGATGCGTGACCGAAAAACCGACAAATCACGGGTCGCAGGCAATCATCGGCGTAATATTATACGGCGTGTAATTTGGCCTGAAGGCAAATCGAATCCGTCCGCCTGAAAGGTTTGCCTGACCGGACAGAACTCCATACACGATCGTTTTACCTTCAGTTCTAACTGACCGGATGCAAAATAGCATCGTGTATGTGTAATTTGGCCTGAAGGCAAATCGCATCCGTCCGCCTGAACGATCGGCCGTTGGAAAAACTGATCTGAAACTGAAAAAACTGAACTGATGAAAAACCGATGGCCTTGTAGCCGGCGTCTATATAGCTGTGAAAGCAAGGTTTGATTGATTGACGTTGATTAAAGGAAACCAGGAAGCTGTCCTGAGAAGGACATGATTGACGCTGACGAGGAAACGAGGACGGTTGCCCTGAGAAGAGCAGTTGGTTTGAGCAGTGGCGATGTTTGCTGATCGGCGTCCGGCGGCAAAAGGAACGCGCACGGCCGGAGCCAGTTTATATAACGTTGTGCAGGCCGAGCGCCTACGCAGTGCGCAGTGGGGTGGTCGGGAAAATCAACGTTTCTATCTACCCACGTGCGAATTAGTATTTAAGAGTTATTAAATAGTATGGAATTACCTGGCTGCTTTAGTAACTAAGTGCGCTACTCTATTTGTATTAAATGTGGACCCTTAAAATAATTAAATATTCCATTCTGATCATCAAGCGCATTATTTAACAACACACCAAATATCCCAAAGCCTCTACATGTATGGTCACTCGATCCGGTCCGGCGGAACTGACGCAGTTTGGCCTGAACCGATCGGCCTCTACATGTATGGCCACTCGATCCGGTCAGGCGGAACTGACGCAGTTCGGCCTGATCCGATCGGCCTGTACATGTATGGGGGGCTTAAGGCCGGCCTTACGCCATAAATATAAGTACCTTTCCAAAAGGAGGGTACACTGATGCATCTCTAATATCTTCCTCAGGATGTTTCAAATTGAGCACTTTAAGTTCCTTGTCCAAATCATATCCGATCAAGATGCGGTTTTGTATTAAATCTGCTACTTCTTTCTGAACTGTTAAGAACTCCTCAGCATCAGCGAGGTCTTCATCTTCAACACTGTTTTCAAATGGCCTGTAGTCTGTTACCGGCCTTATTGGTTTAACAAATTTGTCATAAATACAATGTTTTTTATCCACCAAAGACACCCTCGCTACCATATCTATACAACCTTTATAACCCGCGCCTACCATCTCTGTATTTATTGCAATGGTTTTTTTAATCCCTGCTTTATTTAGTATACGAAATAACTTAAATTTGACGTCATCAGAATAAGGTTTTAGTCCTTTTCCATCTCCAAAAAAACTACCGATTTCTCTCATAACCATTTTTTTTTCTGTCAGATCGACTTTTTTTTCAACCAGCGTAATGAGTTTTCCAATGGTCCATTCAAAGCATTCTAAACATGAATGCGCTTCTTCTATTGCAGAATAAAATAAACACTTATTTGATTCTAAATTATGGCAGAATAGCTTTACGAACGCACGACCAGGGTCCAGTTCTGGCGCCAACATCGGCCAGGCGTTTTTCAAAGAGGCCGCGACAAAACTGTGTTCACGCGCAATAGTAGATTCAGTGAGTTCGTTTAAGGTATCTTTGTGTGTAACTATTTCAAAGGCATATCGAAGTATTTTTTCTGCCGACACCACATTCTGTGGACTGAAATAGTTTAACTTGTCTACACTTATCTGTAAGTAGCGAAATGCTTCAGATATTTCATGATTCTGCCTCTCAAGAATTTCTGGTGCCACGCGCGATGTCTCCGTGTCACGGTCCAAACCGTGCCACCGTCTGTGATGAAACATATCCCCCTTTCCTGTGAATCGATACAGAAAATACCTTTTCCAAAGAAAAATTGCCAATATACTAGCCATGGTTGCGACTACTAAAATAACTTCAATGTGATCCATTTTCAGGAATTTTAAACGCGCGATGTGATGAAGTGTATGTTATTACTGTTTTGATGATCTGTCGTGGATCTGTCAAGTAAAGTGTATGTTATTCTTCTTCTCTTTAATGGCCAAAGAGTATAATAATATATATACCATCGCTGTGATTTGACCTTTTTTAATGTTTAATGGCAGTTGGCAAACAGCCCCCCCCTCTTTAATGGCAGCCACACGTAGTGATTATCACAGAACAAAAACTAAAGGCATAGAAACCGTACTATAAGACGATAGATAAAGATAGCTGACGCAAAGTACGTCTTATAGTACGGTTTCTATGCCTTTAGTCTTTGTTCTGTGGTGATTATATTCTCTTTGGGCGGATGTGTATGATCAACCATGGTTCACCCTATGGTGTTACTTACCTATACATGTTTTACGTGTCGGTCTTGACTGCACTAAAAAGTTCGCCTATACCTAGACAGAACATGAAAAAATAATACAACGAGTAAAATAGAAGCATTTATACGGTAATATATATAAATAAAGAAGACAGCCTTTTTACTTTCTATCTCACTTCGCGTATACGTTTTTCCAAGGCCGATATCGTTTGTCACTAGAACTAGTGCCAAACCATGGAGCGAATTGTTGCTTTTAACTATTTGATTGTGTATTATTTGTGTTTATGTGTTGATTGTTGGTTTCGTAGACATCTGAGGCCCTACTTTGAAAATCGAAGTTCGAAGTTACGTTATCTCCATCCCTTTCTCTTAATTTAGTCTCTAATGACGAGTGACAGGGATGAAGCTAACGTAACTTCGAACTTCGATTTTCAAAGTAGGGCCTCTGTGCCCTGGTATTTTAGCCTGCAAAAGCCACAGTGCTCGAAAATATGAGAACATAAGCTTTAAACCACGATTAAAATGGAAGGCCCTCAATGATAGAAGCTTTGTCTGCTATAGGTCATAATGTGATTTGGTCGGGTTGTCTGTATTGCTATCTCAAAGGGTCGGTATACGCTAATTATCGGTTAGTGTAATACGCCCTTTACTTATGACTTATGACCAGCTTCGCAATTGCCAAAACCAAAACGGTGAAGGTGTACCTACTGTAGAGAAAGGACCTTTTAGTCAATCTTTACTGTTTGATTATAAAATCCTCTATGTAATGACGAATAAAACACCTGCCAAGTGCGAGTCCGACTCGCACACGAAGGGTTCCGTACCATTAGGTATCTATAAAAATCACGTTTGTTATATGGGAGCCCCCCTTAAATATTCTTTCTTTTTTAAGTAAGTAACTAAACATTTCGTGAATATTTTAAGTGTCGACGTTGTTATTAATATCGAGCAAAAAACGGCAAAAAATCACGTTTGTTGTATTAAATATTTCTTTTATTCTGTTTTTAGTATTTGTTGTTATAGCGGCAACAGAAATAAGTACATCATCTATGAAAATTTCAACAGTCTAACTAGCACCGTTCATGAGATACAGCCTGATAACCGACAGACAGACATTGGAATCTTAGTAATAGGATCCCGTGTTTACCCTTTGGGTACGGAACCCTAAAAAGTATAAATTTGTGCATTTTTTTGTTGTTTATACTAGCAACACTAGTAAATTCGTCAATAGGGAATCCCCGTTCTCTGCATTTAAAACATCAAAAATTCACTTGACTAAATTGACCAATCAGAAATGGTCGCTGATGTGTTAGTCCAATGAAACAACCACGTTATAAGTATGACATTCAAAAAACGTTCCATGATTCACTTGACAGTTCGCAAGTAAATAAATAAATAGAAACCACAAGACCACACAAGGCATAAAAATGGAGCTCATCGTAGTGATTATAATTATCTCTAGTATAATTATAATATTTCTTGTGAAAAGGCTTAGGGATTTACATAGTCTTTTAACAAATAGAGACCCTTGTCTATGTCAACAGTGGCTCGCCATGTCAAGATTGCGCTTGTCGCCAGTTATATGGAGTCAAAATTACCAAATCACTGAAGCATTTCGACACTTACAGATGACTGCAGAAAGATTTAACTACCGTCGTCCACAGAGCGTGGTTTCAGCAGAAAATATACTTTTACATGCCGCTAGACTAGTTGATGAAGATGTCTTAAACAACCTTATGGGATCTGCTATCGAACGTGAACACATTATTGTTGCGAACTATTTAAACGAGGCGTGGCCGTTGTTATCGCCAAAACTTTCTCCTGGTCGAGCATTCGTAAAACTGTTCTGTCAAAATCTTAAATTATCAAGAATTAAAAATGTCGTAGCATTGGACACTGAGATGGTAGGAGCGGGTCCGAAAGGCAACATAAATATGGTAGCCAGAGTGTCTTTAGTAGATAAATATCATATGGTATATGACAAATTCGTGAAACCAACAAGTCCGGTCACAGATTATAGAACATTTGTAACTGGCATTACCAACATCGATCTTATGAATGCGCCAGACTTTAAAACAGTTCAGAAAGAAGTAGCAGATTTAATACAAAACCGCATCTTGGTCGGACATGATTTGGAAAAAGACCTTGCTGTCTTAAATTTAGAACATCCTGAGGAAGATATAAGAGATACGGCACTGTACCCTTATTTTAGAAAGGTAAGAAGTTTTATATTTAGTAGCTTATTGTCGATGGCGCTTACACCGCACTGCGTCACACGATGTGTGTATTTTTATCGGAGCATCTTTAATATTGGCAGAAGCGCCATCAACAATAAGGTCCCTTTTCATAGATAACGCCCCATATCCTCCTAGGGTGATGGCGCCAATGATGGACACTTTTAGCTGACAGGCACCAGTAGTGGACACTTCACTCTTAATTCAAATTTCATACGGTCCTAAATTGATTGTTGCAAAACAAATGAATAACCCTTATCTTCTTTAAAATAAGAATCAATTGTTCATTATTGGTGCCTTGTCCATTACTGGTTCCATCCTCCTAAGGCCCAACGAAAAATTCAGGGGAGCGCCAAAGTTCAACTAAAATTGCAACTCCTATTATCGGAACTCCGAAAATGAATTTTTTATACCGCTGGAACCGTAAACTTTTCAGAAGTTCTGAAATATTCAATGTGTAGATAAGACTAGGTTAGGTTAGGTTTGATTTATAAAAATCCTGAAAATGTAACAGTTGCTGAAATAAATACGTTAGGAGTTGCGATAATTAGGACTTATGAGTCGTTATGAGTAAAAATAATTAGGTGAGCCAATATGGACCCAAAATTCAGCATGTAGTCACTACAGCCCGCAGTCCTACCAGTAGTACTATTGTCTTATACTCATTCAGACCCAAGTACTAAAAAGACAAAATGGCGGGTTTTCTATTGAATCCTACTGGTAGGACCGTGGTACGCTATGACTACACAACTGTCGAAGGAGCTGGGTCTGAATGACAAAGTCAATAAGTACTATGGGTAGGACCTTGGGCCTTAGGAGGATATAGCTTAAAATAGATTAAAATCCCTGCCCATATATCTCAAGAAGAGAAGTACACCAATTTTGTAAATAAACTTAAATCCTACCTTATAAATGTCCATACTCTCTTGAGGAGTACATGCAATAATTAAGATAATAAATATGTTTTTATTAGGTTAAGTAGTTAAGTTCATATAATTATAATTCCCCTTTTTTATATAAAGTTAACATTTTTAAGTAAAAGTAAAATAGATCTTTATAAATGTATATAGTTATACCTACCCATAAGTTTCCTCTGCTACACCCTAGTAGCGTCCATGTTTGTACTGGTTATTTAAGATACTAACACCTTGTAAATACCATGCTGCCCCCCTTAGAAAAAAGGGCGTATGTCTCATAGAACCATGCATGTATTAGTGACCTTATTTAATTATTATTAAGGTTTAATTTACTTTGACTAACAAATTGCGCATGCGTCCTTTTTATTTAGGAGGGCAGCATGGTTGCACAGAATAAATGATTATGATTATGATTATGATAGCTTCATGGATAGAATAATTGCCTAATATAACCTCATACCTTAGTACAAACAGGGAGTTTTTTGTCAGTGGGACTTTGAATCTACCATCAAGGCAATAAAGTTTAATTATGTTTGTTCGATATTGCCATTTTCAGTTTATCAAGATAGGAAAATAAACCTTATTCCCATTGTAACACAGTTCAAATTAAATTGCCTTGATCATGTCTCATTTTATTGCACACTGGGCCTTACGAGGATAAAGCCAATAAGCAATTTTGGCAGCAGTTCTGTTACTAACCTTTTAAGCGGCCATTGCTCATTTCTATAACTGCACCCTTAAACAATATACAGGGTGGTACTCGATAAACTGTACATATTGAAAGGGATGAAATATTAGGTTAATTTATCGGTAAAAGAATTTAAAAAAAAAAAATTGCCACTTGTTTTTTTTTACAGATTGTCAAACTTTATAATAAAGTTTGGGTGGTACACTTATTTGTGACGGTGTAACTTTTGATCTAATACCCCAAAAAAGATAAAACAAAATGCATAGTATTGACATTAGTTAGGTTTATAATAACTGATAACAATATTACACCATTTAAAAAAAAATAACTGAGTAACTGCTTTTTTTGTGGAGAATTACTGCAAAAATATCATTTTGTTTTCATAAAAACACAATTTTCTCAAAATTTTGCAGTTTTTTTTTTTTTTAATTTTTAGATCTAAAATTAAATGAGGAATAATAATAAGCAAAAAAAATTAGTGAAATATCTACAAAATTTTGAGAAAATCGTGTTTTTATGAAAACAAAATGTCATTTTTGCTGTAATTTAAAATTTAAAATCTGTCAAAAAAATGTGGCTAAAATTTTTTTTTTAAATTGCTTTACCGATAAATTAACCTAAAACTTCATCCCTTTCAATATGTACAGATTATCGAGTACCACCCTGTATACTACTGATTACCATTCTTAGCCCCTCCAGGGTCTACGCTGGCTCTATGCTAATTACGGCGCTGTTTGGTAGAGGCAACGAAGCTCCTCTGAGCAAGCTCCTTTCAAAATTGGTCGTGTATATTTTAATTGGTGATCAAATCTGATAATTCAAAGGACCAAGCGTCAAAATGGGTCGAGAATCAACAGAGCTGATAGGTCTACATTATAGTTGTAATTACCACTTATTACCAGTGATCGGAATAGGTAGAGTTTATTTACCTAAATTTCGCAAAAGGAAATAATATAGAGTGGTTACAACCGGGTGAAATATTAATTTATTATTATTGAATTCCGGATTTCCGGTATTTTTCTGGTATAGTAGGAATCTTATGAGGTGTCCCGATCTCGTTAACCTTTTGAACGCCATACGTCGAATACAAAATGTGCCACCCACACGCCAAACATGTTTGCTATGCTATTCAAATTACACCTTATAGCTACCAAATAAAGTCTCTTTTAATCATGAACTCTTGTCGGCTGTAGCCGACGTGGCGTCAGTGGCACGACTTTTAGTTGACGGCCAGAGCCGACTGTGGCGTTGATAAGGTTAACAGCCCACCTTTCGAACAAAGCCATTATATTCTATTATGCCCTCAACATAATACAATAGAATACAATAGAATGCAATGGCTTTGTTCGAAAGGTGGGCTGTTAACCTTTTCAACGCCACAGTCGGCTCTGGCCGTCAACTAAAAGTCGTGCCACTGACGCCACGGTGGGCTGACCTCATAAGATTCCTACTATACTAGTAAATGTAGTCGCAAGGAAGTCTCCAGTTTATGACTCTGTTCTACGAAGTTTAGGTAAATATACTCCACCTATTACATAATTAGATATAAGGAATGAGTTACGGGCCCCTTTTATCACAAACTAACATAAAATATCCCATACCGTGAGTAAATATTAAGTATATTTAGCATTAAAAATACCGGAAATCCGGAATTCAATGAAAATAAATTAATATTTCACCCGGTTGTAACCACTCTATATTATGTCCTTTTGCGAACTTTAGGTAAATATACTCTACCTATTCCGATCACTGCATTACTCAGTGTAACCCCATTTGCCAATACACCTGTTTTATTCTACAATGGTATTAAACTGGGTATCCATAATAGATAGAAAAGTACATAGACAGAGCTATTTCATGACATCACACCTGTTGGTTCTGGGCCCATACAAGGATCCCATAGTCCTTGTATGTATGGGAGAAATGCTAACTCATCTAATGATGTGGCTACCATTTTATATTCTCGTGGTAAGTCTGAGTTGAAGTCTTAGATGTTTTCTATGTATTTATGAATGTAGGTACTTTAGTTCCCATGTGTAGTACATACCCATAGTACCAGACAAGAGCTTACTTTGGACGAGGTCAATTTATGTGAGATTGTCCTCTGTTTTTTTTAGGTGCCGCATGAAAAAACTAGTCTCAAATATTTAACTAAGAAATTTCTTGATAGAGACATCCAAACCGGTGTACATAGTTCTGTCGAAGATGCATTGGCAGCCATGGATTTGTACCTAATAGTTTCTGGGCAGTGGGAAGAAATGTTAAAATGATGGTACGTATTACTTTTTAGCATTTGTTTGTTACGGTGTCCTTTGCCTTTCTGAGCCAGTCTCCTCCACCTACCTTTTTCAGGTCATCGGACCATCTAAGAGGTCTTCTTCTTTTTCTTTTGTAACCTCGTGGCTACTACTCGACAATGTCTTTAGTCGATTTCCCAACAACCAATAGATAATACAAATTAAAGTGAGAATCGCATCAAAATCGGTTCAGCCAAACGCAAGATAATCGCGAACAAACATACATACATACAATTCATTAAATACATACAGGTCAAACTGAGACCCTCCTTTTTTTTGAAATCGGTTAAAAAGTTAAAAATTAAAGGGGGAAATATCCCTTACAAAACACTTCTCAATCTGATGTTTATTTTCTTAGGTTCAATGTTCTTTAAACATTAAATTTTTATTAGATTTTTTTTTAGTTATATACTGTTATGTAGTCCAATTTCTTAATTAAAGCAACAGCAAGGCCGTGGGAAAGTCATAGTGTATTGTATATTTAAATATATAAACCATTTTATTGTGCTTCATCAATACTCGCTCAACTATCTTAATTCTTATCGCCACCATTGAAATACGTACCATTGAGAAGTGCTGGTGGCTGTCTGTGGTCTTCATGACTACTCCCACTCCACCAAATGATACTTTCTGAATGCCATTTGCATTCCAAAAGTATTTTGGTGGAGTTACTGAAAATACCAAATTTGCTATGCCTGTATATTTGAGAAGTTTGTTCAATTCCTCATGGGTCCCCTCGTGGACTTGGTGATAGCACGACTACCTTCAAAGTTTACTCTATCAATCTAAAAAGATTTTTTTAATCAGTCTACAATTGATGGAGAAATCGGGGAACATAAAAAATACATACAGCCGAACATAGAACCTCCTCCTTTTAGGGTTCCGTAGTCAAACTAGGAACCCGTATAGTTTCGCCATGTCCGTCCTTCCGTCCGTTCGTCCGCAGCCTAGCTCATAGAAAGCTGTAATTTGGCTTGAATATACATAGTAGTCACGCCAACAAAATGGTAAAGTAAAATCTTGTTTTTTTTTTTGCCTCCCCTATACGTAACGCAGAGATGTATTTTTTTCTCGTCTACCCCATAGTGTGGGGTGTCGTTGGATAGGCCTTTCAAAAATATTGCGGGATTGTGTAAATTTTTTTGATTAAGGGATCTGTTTATGAAATATTAAGCTTTAAAGCGCTAATTTTTGTTAAGAGCCTAGTGTCTCCCCCTCCCCCTACAGCCAAAACTACAAATACTAAAAATCTGAAAAATTTCTTAGATGAAAGCACATATAACGAATTTTAAAGAAAAACTATCACGACTAAGTAGACTTGATTGGTTCTTGAGTTACAAACGGTTTAAATGTTTATACCTACCGAAAACTTATTTGCGGTGTTGGTAAACTGACCGCAACCTATGTCGATGTATGGGGATAACAGTTTTCCAACGGCAAAGTTAAGTTTGTCGCGAGGACTATTTGTTTGTAGTAACGGCTTCAGAACCCTACACTGAGCATGGCCCGATAAGCTCTTGCCCGGTTTTTTGTAGTCGATTAAATGATTAAAGCTTGCTTTATGTTACAGAAATAATAAAGGTTTAGCAACTCATGGTACGGCGAAAGCACCAGTATCTGTGGTCTCGTCGTGTCCGGACAGTCTACTGTGAATAGATCACAGGAGATAAACGGAAATAGCGTTTACAAATTTATAGCACGCGACTTTGTACGGTCGGCCAAGAAAGTGGTCTACCGTATTGACAAAAGTTTCTGTGAGATCTAATTATCGCTAAGGTTTACACTTGTTACTATCATAATATCATAGCAAGGGAAAATCGGACTTGTTGAATTATGACGTGCAAATGAACTTCAACCGTGGGGTGATAGACCACATTTTTAGCCGACTGTACGCGGAGAATTATTGTCCCATTATTCCCCCCATTTTAACCACATAGGGGATGACGACTAAAGGATGATTTCCACCAAACGGCTCGCATCGCATCGGATCGGAAAGGATACGAACGGATGCGGCGACAGCCGATCGCGTCTGTTAAAATTATTATTGTCTATTTACGACGGAGCCGATCGCGCGTCGCAGCATACGCTCGGCTACGATCGCGTGTCGCGGAAGACGCCCGCGGTCATGCTGCTGTGCGCGGCTTGGTAATATAGACTTTAAATACTGTGTTCAGGGTTTAATATCGTTTAAAGATTGTAAAATCCGTTCCGATCCGATGCGATGCGAGTCGTTTGGTGGAAATCATCCTTAATAGAGAATTATGGAAGAAAAATACATGTTGCGCCGACCCCAAATAAGTTTGGAGAAGGGCAGGAGAATGATGAGGTGATGAATTTCCAAAAATCCCTTCTTATTGTACCTCTAGGCTAGGATATCCAAGGAAAATTCTCTTAAATTTCAAGCCCCTAGACAGTGTGGACAGCTGGGAATAATAAATCCCAGTTGTCCACACCCTCGAAAATAGGTGTGGAATGAAAATTCCCAGTTGTCCACAGTGTGGAAGGGAAATAGGGGGAGTAGCGGAAACTAATGCTAAGCGTAATTAAATATCGGAGGACAATCTCATACACCCAATAATTAATTTCGTGAAACACGATTAATGATTACGAATATAAAATTAAATCTATTTAATTATATTAAGGATGAATTAATTTTATTATGCATGGTAAATTTGTATGAAACTTTGTTAAGTATAATAAATATTATAATTTTGTATAGAACGTCGTTTCTTTCCCTCGCATTCAAAGTATTTAACGCGACACTAAACAACCATAATGACACTCGAACTATAGCCACCCTCGCTCAGCTCGCGTGGCTAAACATCTCGTGTCATTATGGCTGTTTTAGTCTTTTGTTGAACAATCTACTATTACAAGATTTGACTCAAACTTACACATACACAAAGTTAAATGAAAACGTGCAAAATGAATATGTTATTGACAATCTTTGTATTTAGGGTTCCGCGTGTCTCAATTCAGTGTGTAATTTTGTAATTTTTCCGCGGTAAAACTGTAATATATATAATATGGCATAGTTATACTTTTAAATAACGCATACAAATATGTAAAATAAAATCATAAAAAAATATTTTTAGGTACATGTAAAGCAAACGTTTTTAGGGTTCCGTACCAAAAGGAACCCTTATGGTGAGACTTCGGTGTCTGTCTGTATGTCACAGCAGTTTTTCTCAGAAAATATAGAAGCTATTAGTTGTATAACCTGCTTGGACCAAAAAATCCGAAAAAATTATTTATATTTTAAGCGTAAAATAAAAAATATTAAAAAACTAAAAATCAGTATTCAAATTTAGGCTAGTTAAAATGGACCTTATTGCATAGACAGTAAAGTTCATAACAAAATGAGTATTTTCTTTTGCGTTTTCCAACCATATTATCTTAAATACGGAACCTTCGCTGCGCGAGTCCAACTCCCGCATGACGGGTTTTGTTATTAAAATACATACATACATACATTAAATCACGCCTGTTTCCCAGAGGGGTAGGCAGAGACCACTTCTTTCCACCTGCTACGATCCTGACAAATCTCTTTCGCTTCTTCCACATTCATACATCGAGTCATGCATGCACGTCGGTTTCGGGTACTTAAGATCCGGCCCTTTTCCAGTATTTTCCAGTACGCCTAGGGCGGCCCCTTCCGACCCTCCCACTCACTTTTGCTCTTTATATCTCTTTCGTCAATCTTCTTTCTTTTTGTTATTAAAATAATTTCTGCAAATTCTCACTTTTGGCTAAATCGAGCGCGACTTAATCTCTTTTGTTTTTAAAATAACCCCTGTTAATATCAAGTTTGGTCATAAAATTCGAATGCCTGTTTTATGTGTAGCGATAACTTGTTATATACATATTTTATATTCGCTAAGAAATGTATTTCGTGTTTATTTTCGTTGCCGTGTTCTGGAAGACATTTTTATTTGTCAAAGGTGATTACGTCAACGTGGACAGTGTCACAGGAAAAGGTTGGTTCCCCTATGGAATCTCTAATCGTCATTTGTCCTAATACATCGTTTGTCCGAATTTTCTTTTATGCTAAAGCCATAATCGCTTAAATTTACAAAAAAATAGTGTTATAATACAACCCTAACCTAACCGAACCGCAGATATAATTGGAAAACTTATAAAGTTGCCTGACTCATCTGAAAACCAGTTTAGGGCAAATGAAAATTCGGACAAACGATGTGTTAGGACAAACGTCGTTAGGGATTCCGAGGGACACCCGAAAAGGTTACATCACTTTACAAGTTTTTTACAAAAGCTTTGCCCACAACGTCTCATATTTCCGTCTTTAAGGTTTCGTAGTAAACAGGAGCGCTTATTCTTTCACCATGTCCGTCTGTCCGACTCCGTGGTCTTGGAAGCTCATAGTACAGCTGTAATTTGGCATATTTATTAATTACGCCGACATAGTTGTGAAATAAACTCTTGAAAATATCCTTTATGTCGGGTAAAGAAATACACGCGTTAAGTGGGGATAATATTTTTTTCTCCTACATGCTCGGAAATATTGACCTTGCTGTTGTAAAATCAGGCCGCTAAGTTCTGAGTTCCAGGTCCAGGCTAAATTAAAAACATACAAACATATATCAGTTCTATACTAAATCGTACCTGTTTCGAATGTAAATAAAATTATGAATAACGTTGACGACGATGGCAACAATATTCTTTTTTTTCAAGGAAATTATGGGACTGTGTTTAATATTATTAACAATTGTGTTAAATTTTGTTGTTTTAAATGCGAGAAAATTTGAAAAAATCACTATAATCGCCTCATTCGGGAAGGGCGGTTGCATGACTCGTATAAAGCGCGGCCTCGACTGCTTCTCGGCCACGCTAACTCTACTCGCCCCGCAACAGCCATTTTCCCGGTCTCTGCAGTAATGTACTATGTCCTCGTCCATGTGTGCGTTTCAATCAGTTTACAAACTTTTTGACGAGTTGACGACGCGCTGGCCTAGTTGGTAGTGACCCTGCCTACGAAGCTAGCGGTCCTGGGTTCAAATACCGGTAAGGGCAGATATTTGTGTGATGAGCGCGAATATTTGTTCCTGAGTCTTGGATGTTTTCTGTGTATTTAAGTATATATTTCTCTACATAAGTATTTATATCGTTGTCCCATACTACAAGCCTAGAGCTTAGTTTGGGACTAGGTCAATTTGTGTGAGATCGTCCCTTGATATTTATTTTATTTATTTTTGCATAATTTCATTTAACTAACCACGAAAATCATAACGAACGTTTAGCATAAAAACCATTTGTATAATTTTATCTGGCATACGATCAAATAACATAACAGTCATTTAGCGTAACTATCATTTTCTAGTTATTATGCATTTTAAGTCAATTTATTCTAACTAGGTGAGGTTAGGTTAGAACTGTGACCACATTAATAATAATGGAAGCAGTTAGAAATATTTACTTTTTAAATTAATAAACATTCTTGTTTTTGAAATTATGCATTTCGTTTTATGCATCATTACTATTATATCGATGGTTTATTATGCAGATTGAAATTATGCAATTCGTTTTAAGTAAAATGATCATTATACCATTTGTTTTTATGCTTAACATTACACACCCCCTCGTCCATATCATTGTGTTTGTTTAAAGGCTATCTTGGAGTGATCCCTTAATAAAGGGATAAGTTTGCCTTTGTGTTTTTTTTTAGTTTAGGCAATAAATAATTTACATACATATACTGACCCTACCAATTATTTTCTCCAGCTGGCAGGGGTTTGACCGTGAAGATGGATGGGTCCTTGGACATAGCCAAACTACTGGGTTTATACATGAATGATAATGCGGCAAAATCGGACTCCGTTGTAAGGTACTGCAGAAATGGCTCTTACTGCTCGGAAATATGAACTTTTTTGGTCTGTTTTCTGGTCAGAAAACATCACTTTTATGACAGGCCGTTTCATTAAAAAAAATTGGCCAATTTCATATCAATTACATGGGTCTGTGGCGACCTAGCGACATCTAACGGCAACTTGAATCAACCAACTCGCTACCTCGCTAGCGCCACCAGCGTCAGACAGCGCAACTTAAGTGTTCTACAACGCGCTAACGAAGTTTCCCCAGTCAGTTGACATATATACACCTTCCAACTTCATCCCAATGGACTTCGGTCCCCAGGCATAACACCCGCCTGGAGAGAGATCTCTCTATTGCGCTCTTTTCTTACATTGGTGACCCTCGACAATGGACAATTACGCAACCTGACGACCTTCAAGCAACTATGACGCAGTTTCACAGCAAGCCAGACAACCCGCACTGTGCACCACTAGCATTCTGTCATATCTCTATGCCTGGTGTCTACAGTGTGCACACTACTCTCACTCAACAAGGCGATTCACTGCGTCCTACTACGAGTACTTCACGAGCAGGTACACGACTCACTGTGTACTCCACTCACTCCTCTTCTCCTGCTACGCTCGCCAACGCGGCTCTGAGCACTATTGGAGACATCCCTACTGCCTACTGGCACTTGCAAGCGGCAATTCAACGCACAGACTGCACGTCATCACCATCAACCTCCGGTCTCAAAGGGGGTGTGGCGACCTAGCGACATCTAACGGCAACTTGAATCAACCAACTCGCTACCTTGCTAGCGCCACCCGCGTCAGACAGCGCAACTTAAGTGTTCTACAACGCGCTAACGAAGTTTCCCCAGTCAGTTGACATATATACACCTTCCAACTTCATCCCAATGGACTTCGGTCCCCAGGCATAACACGAGAGGTTAGTGGAGAGAGATCTCTCTATTAACCTCTCTTCCTACAGGTCTATATTGACTGACATAATTATTTTTAGTCATAATGTGCTAGGTCATAATCATCGCAAGTCATAACGTGTTTTTTTTAAAGAAACTGTTACTTGTTCAGGATTTTTATATATCAAACCTAACCTAACCTAGCCTTGTCTACACGTTAGATATTTCAGAACTTCTGAAAAGTTTACAGTTTCAGCGATATAAAAAATTATGACTATCAAAAATTATGTCAACAATTACATTATGACCAATAAAATTATGGGAAACAAAGGACTCCCAATTACATAAACAAATAATTAAAAAAATATTTTATTTCAGTAGTTGTAATAAGTCTGTTAAAAATTTCATTTTTGGGACAAGATTTGGTTACCGACTGTTTTTTTTTGGAAAATCTTTATCTGCTTATCAAGACCAAACTATGGAGTCCCAACACGGTGGGTCTACGTTAAGAATAGCGGAGATCCTGTCGCCACCTTCCGGCTCCATCAGATCAGATCATCTCAGATACCATAATATTACATTGTCATCGGGTTTACATACGTGGTCCAAATTTCAACTCATTCCGATAACGGGAAGTGGGTCAAATTAACTTGCATGATTTGACCCGTACATACATACATACATAAGGTCTGTTCATCCTTACTTGTCTTATATTGTAAACAACTTTTTAACCTCAAAATGAACCTTTTTTGGCTAAAACAGCTCTTTTATCGTAAATGAATTAAACCGAGTTAACATTTTGGACATCACTTGGCCAATGTATTGTCTGTGATTGCTTTATTTTTAACCGACTTCAAAAAAAGGAGGAGGTTCTCAATTCGTCTTTTTTTTTTTATGTTTGTTACCTCAGAACTTTCGACTGGGTGAACCGATTTTGATGATTCTTTTTTATTTGAAAGCTGGTGCTTCCCGATTGGTCCTATTCTTATCAAAATGAAGATCTGATGGTGGAATCCATGAGGAATCGACGGAACTCTTTAAAATTTATGGGCACCCCTATAGCGATTTTGGTATTTTACATTGTAACTCGTGTATTTGGTCTTGCAAAGCACTATTTGGTGAAGTGGAACTGATGATGAAGACCACAGATGACCACCGGAACTCCTAAACGGTATATATTTCGAGGGTGGCGACAAGATATTTCGATTAAGATAGTTGAGCGACTATGACTATTTAGGTTTAAATATATGACTATAACTTTCCCACGGCGTTGCTTGCGGCGAGATTGAAATGTTCTATTGTTTCTTATTAATTGAGAAGTGGGAGAATAACAGCATAATTATGATCACTAAAAAGTACAAAATAAAAAAAAAAGTTTAAAAAACAAAAAGCAAAAAAATAACTTTTTTAAAATGGTAGGTAAATAGGTCAGTCCAACTGAAGTCAGCGTCCAACAATATTTTAACCAAAAGCAGACTTCAGTTGGACTGACCTATTTACCTACCATTTTAAAGAAGTTATTTTTTGCTTTTTGAAGGCGGGGTTTTGTTTTTTTTATCTTTTTTTTTGTTTAAAATAGCAGTTTTATCCAAAAAAGGTTCATTTTGAGGTATATAAGACAAGTAAGGATGAACAGGCCTTACATTGCAAGTTAAATAAAAGCTTGTAAAAAAGTTCTACATCTGCCTTGGCAGAAGATTGCAACTTATGGACTGCACACGCACACACTTTAGTGCCTCACGTTTCGGCCCACTATATGACTGTATGTATGTATGTACAGGTCAATCTTGCAAGTTAAATTTGGCCCACTTCCCGGTTTTCGATGAAGCTGAAAATTTGCATACACCTTTAGTTCTAGTGCCAATACAATAATATAGCACCATCGAGCTGGTCTGATGATGGAGACTCAGGGTGACCATAGGAACTCCTAAATAACACATTATAAACCCGTCGTGATAGGGCTCGTCAGAATCGTCGTGACGAGTAGATGACGACTGTGCAAAAAAAGTACAGTCGGCAACAAAAATGAAATTTTTGACAGAAACTTATTTCAATAAAAATATAAATACATTTATTTTTATTTCACAGAATACACGATCCCATTCCCTTGACCACCAAGTCCCAACTAAGGTATTTATAAACGCTTATATAATAGTAGATTATGTAACTGTTGCATAATGATAGACATTAAAACACGAGTGTTTATAAGCGAGTTTGACTAAATTAATTAGTTATCTTAAGAGTATCCTCTAAAGTCGGATAATTTTTTTAAAACATTTAATTATTATGTTCACAGAAAGAAAAAAATGCCTGCTATCATTAGAATTAACACAATGACGTACGTATTAAATCCTTTTAACACATACTTAAGACGCATGCTATGCTATCAAAATGTATGTACAGTGTAAAAATATGGGAGGACGCAACATATCCGGAATAATTTCGTTCATCCCTTAACCGGTTAAGAAAGAAACAGTTTATATAAAAAAAAATAGGTTACCGGTAAATAGGAAAAACGTTGAAACTGATAAACCAATATTAACCGGTTACACTCAAGACTCACGCCGTCAAATGATCCACCAAGCCAGCTAACCGGTCGAGTTTGAGTAACGTAACGTAACGTAAACGTACTAAAATTGGAGCTAGTGTGGAAAAAAATCAAGTTTAAATTAACCGGTTAAAAATCGGCTTTGAAATACCGTTTTTTCAATTTATCAGTAACCCCAACCCCAACCGTAATCGAATCAGGTTGGGGGACAATGACCGAAACCGGTTTAAATATTAACCTGAAAAGTTGCATACTTATGCAATGTCGAGCTTGTATGATGGAGACAGCAGGTGGCCATAGGAACTCTTCAACGGCTCACAGCAGACCTGTTTAGTTTAGACTCATTTGACTCGCCTTTTGAGACCTAGTCACTTAATATAGGGTGTATTGGGGTAATTCCGAAATTGGGTATAATCCGAAAGTTTATAAAATCTACCAAACGCCGTGATATTTTCTTACTGGCAACATTACTTTAGACGCCATTGTTATCGGCTTTGACGCTCCAGTCGCCATTGGCGTACCTATCTAGGGATATTTTCCAGGGGGGCCTGTCCCCTGCCTTGTTGGGATACATTGGGTTAGGCTTCATTCGGCTTCCTATTTACAAGTGATCAATGATTATCCTGGGGTGGGCACCAGACCATTCTGGGGCCTCTACCTCTCTGCAGACCTTTAATAACCGGTATTTTCGTATAACGTTATATTTCATAACGTTATCTTGAACGTATAACGTTATACTATAACGTCATTTGACGCCTTACTTGTAGCGGTATTCATTATAACGTTATCAAACAAAACGCTATACGTATAACGATACCTCGGTAAGCGCTATAATAACGTCAATAATCGTTATTTTCGTGTAACGATATTTTTAAATCTGCGTTTATTAATGCATTTTAATACTCGTAGTACATACTGCAAAGACCAGTAAGTGAGCCATCCTGGACGAGTAGGAGTTAGAAGCCTTTTATACATACGAGTCCAGGATGGCTCTTAATGGTCGAAGCATGTATGTATAGTGCTTTTCTCAAAAATAGAACAAGTAGAATGATTAAAAAAAAAGTTGTAAAATATTGATGACCACATGTACATAACCCTCAGGGCGCTAGTCCGACTCGCGCTTAGCCGTTTTTTAATTAATTTAAACGATTCACTATATGTTAGACCGGTCGCGATGTACTAGGCGCGCATAAAACGGACATGGTGCGTGTGACGTTCTTTATGTAAATAAAGAGAAATCGCGCGATGTCTGCTCTGAACGAGAACTGCTTTGGGTTTATGATGCCCTGGTACTTTTGTGGCGAAATTGTTTTACGCGCACTTTTTATTTTATTTTATTTGTATTTATCTTCTAGTATCAAACTGCCAACTAGAGCTGATTATTCAGCGTTTCATGCCTAAATAAAAAGCATTTTTTTTTTAAATAATGGTGCTCTTTGCAGAAATCCTAATGGAGTCAAAATAGTTTTCGCAATCATATATTTTTTTGTGATGTGACCTTTTCTTGCTTACTTCTGTAGTCTTTTTGAAGGCTGTCCACAGGTCTGTACCGATAGTTCCAAATTCAAATAATATGATATGTTATGGATTTTCATACTTACTTACTATACACTTTTTGGTTTCCTAATTCAAAATCACTCTACTTACTGGACACTTTTGAGAGTGCTCCAGGAACTTTAACCTACTGGCTCCTATTTGATGATGTTATGACAAGATTACATAGCATTTTTGAGAAAAATGCTTTTTTTGTGATAAATCAAAGTATTTTACTGGCTATTTGAAAAGGGACGGAATATATGAACGGACATCGAAAGGACGTTGGTTGCGATGTCTAAACGGACAAAAATAGTCTCTTCTGGGACGTCTGCCAGTCACGCAAAATGCATACCTAAGGAGTGGCAACAGCGCGTAGTTCATAAGTTTCATAACGTTATTATAACGTTATTTAAGTGTAACGTTATTACGATTTCGTTACGGTGGAGCGTAACGTTATGAAAAAAAATCGATATACTTAAACGAAATTTTGAGCACTAACAAATATAACGTTAGGATAACGATATTGTTCATAACGTTATAAAGGTCTGCTCACTGGTAGGTTGGTTGCGGGCCGTATGGTCGAAATAGTGCTTAAGATATTTATCAGTGTATTAGTAGGTAACAGGTTGCAAGCCCATCGCCTAACAGTACTACAAGCCTTTATTCCCGTCGCCTCTTACGATTTTTTTTTAAGACAACTTCATTAATATTTCAGGACTAGCGTGGATACCTTGATGACTCAGATCGAAGAAATGGCTGTGACCACTCATAAAGTGAAGGACAGCAAGATGGTCCACGAGTTCACTCTCCACGTCTACAAGCAAGCAATGAAGGTAAAAAAAACCGGGCAAGTGCAAGTCGGACTCGCCCACCGAGGGTTCCGCACATGACACGGTTAACTCAATTCAAAATTTGCACAGCCGCCGTTCCTTGCATAAAGACCCTGTTTTTTTCGTGATTTAATTTAAAATGTTGGGTTTCAGATTGTTTCGTATACTTGTAGTATAAGACGGTGTTACTTACCAAATTTCATAGTTCTATGTCAACGGAAAATACCCTATAAATTTTGATTCCCTTGAGAGTGTCGAAATATTCGTTTACTGCGGCATAAACGGCCGTATCTTTTTTTACGTTAACTTAGAAGTTTGATTTTTTCACGGCTTCAAGGGTCTGTAGACTTGAGCATATGATTTTAATTTCAACTCGATACCTCCACGCATTCCTGGGATAAAGAGTCTTTACAGACAGACGGACAGGCAGACGGACAACAAAGTGATCGTATAACGGTTCCTTTTTTTCCTTTTGAGGTACGGAACCCTAAAAACGAGTCGGACTCGCGCACCGAGGGTTCCGTACCGCTGCACAGTAGGTATTATTATATTCCGATTTGAATTCCATTTCGAATCGAATCAGCGCAAGCGCAACCCTCACTTGACCATTTTTTGTTTTTCTTCAAATAATTATACTAAATTTGACGCTTGTATTTTCTACCGTTTTTATGATACAACGAAAATAAAAATATGTTGAAAAAGAAACGTTTCTTATGTATTTGACCTTCTTTTTTCATTATTTGTTTGTAAATCTACCGTAATAACACATATACTACTGAAAAAAAATCAACCCGCTATTTATTACGGTTCAAAAGAAACAGCTCTTTAAAGTCAGGACGGACGGACGGACGGACAGCTGAGGTATATTAAAAAGGGAACTTCTGATACGGAACCCTAAAAAGAGCAAAAATGTATTATTTACCTCGAATATATCTAGATAAGGCAATTAATTTTCTTTCAAATACCTACCTACATACATATAAAATCTACTTATTTTAGTAACCTACAGCACAAAAAAAAAGACCACACACACACACACGCTTAATATGTTTTTGCTATGAAAAATTCCGCCAGTTTCAGCAATTTTTTTCATGATTCCTAATACACGTGTGTCAGTCAATACATTTTCATCACAAAAATTGCTTTAGCATTTTTGCTGAAAAATTTCACCTCTTGCACTTTTTTCTAGAAACTTCCGATTTGATAATCTGGCGGATTCAAAAATAAAGCACATAAAATTAAAACTCTATGACCGTTTAGAAAACATTTAACCTGATATCGAATTATGTATATCCATGAAATGTGGCCGGGATAAGGTCGATTCATGCACACATACAAACCACGCGATATACCGTTGTATATAGTCGAACTACTGTGTATACTGCGACTGTTCATATTATTTATAATTCCAGGTATTCGAGAACATAAAGCAGAAATACAAGGACTCCGAAGGCAAAGCACAAGTAGCGGTGTTAGCGAAAAGTTATCAACAGAAATTCACTGAGTTCGTCCAGCGAACACGAGAATACGACGTCCGAACCGGGCTCGGCGACCAGAAAGTTGTTCTAAACACAATTGACACCTCTGTTCTGATTCTTCAAAGACTAATAAACTTTTTGAAGTCTGCATCAGGCGGCTCAGGAGGTGCCAATGAGGACAGCGTGCCAGAAGTAACCACAGACACTACAGGAATTTCTGACGAAGTGTTACAAAAGGAAGTAGACGCGGAGAAAGAACTGGAATACCATCATGTTTGTGTGAAGTATAACTACTGTAGGAGTGCGTTTGGCTTGAAGCATGTTTTACAGAACGTGGTCAAAACACTGGCAACAGCGCCGGATGATAAGCTGATTCAAGCAGTTGACGCGATTACCGAAGTTCTTAAAGAAGCGGACTTTAAAAGGATCATTGATTCACGATCAGAAACTGCTTTTAAACATAAACTGGACCGGTTTGAGAAGACATCTACGGAACACGCGAGACTTGGTAAGTTCTCATGTTTTCTATCACCAATCGGCCCCTGTGCACGGCAAAAGTGCCACTTGGCTAGCAATTTGTATGGATTATGTCATTGTGACAGCTCTGAGCGTTTCTGTTCGATTCGATATATTTAAGACGATCGAAAATAGGACGTTGTCTAGCACTTAGCTTTTCGTTTAGATAAACCACGTGATCAATTTGTGATCCCATATATTTCAAGACGATAGCAGAAAAACGTTAGCGGCCTTGGCATCTTCTCTAGGCTCTCTGGTTCGATCGTACTTCTTTATTATATTAACACAATTACGGTGATGGAAACAGTAATGGACACGGTACCAATGATGGACACTTGATTCTTATTTTACAGAAGATAAGGGTTATTCATTTGTTTTGCAACAATCAATTTAGGACCGTATGAAATTTGAATTAAGAGTGAAGTGTCCATTACTGGTGCCTGTCAGCTAAAAGTGCCCATCATTGGTGCCGTCACCCTATATTAGCTTCATTTGTAACTTACAAATAATGTAATAATATCTTAGATGGATTTTAATCTACTTCTAAGGGCCCGTCCAGAAATCATGTGATCATATTTGGCCTAATTTTGACCCCCCTCTCTCTTTCTTTGGCCTAATCTTGATCCCCCTTGGTGATATTTGGTGATTATAACGCTACCCCCCCCCATTCAAGATCACGTGTAGTTAATATAAATAGACTATTAATATTATTAGGTGTCTAGCGAGCCCCGACCTAAAGTTGGTACAGTCAAGGAATTTAATTTATGACCCACCTTAGTTCCAAAGTCAATCTGACATTCTACAGCAATAAGGTTGAGTTTCCTATCAATTACAAATGACTTGAATAATTATTATTTGGATAAACACGCTCAGAGCGGATTATTTTGATATAAGAAAATTATTGAGTAATTTCGTTACTTTTTGACTTTTCTGTAAAAAAATTACACGTGATGTCTTTTCGGACCCCCCCTCCCCCATCGTGATCATGTTTCATATTTTTCTGACCCCCACCCCCCCATAAACGATCACATGATATTTGGACGAGCCCTAATGGTTGAATTGACTTACGCAATTCCGATCACAATACAATAATATGGTGCCATCGAGCTGGTATGATGATGGAGACAGGTGGCCATAGGAACTCCTCGATGGCTCATAGTAGATCTGTCGAGTTTGGTCTCATTAGACTGGTCTTTTGATAGTGGGTTTATTACCAGTGTTAGTAGGGGCAATCAACTTTTTTACCCACACATTTCTGTCTGTTGCCCACCGTTCAGATCTTAATAAATAAAATAAATATCTGGGGACTTATTGTAAGTGAAATTATTTTATATCATTTACTTGAAAATGTATTGTTTAAAAATGTATGTAATAAAAATGTGGTAACGTGTGGTAATGGTGGTGGTGGTGTGGTGCGGTTGACAATTAACTATTTATCACACTAATTCGCGGACAGTAACTCAGTAGACACGTAATTACCCAATTTTCACACATTTTAGAAATTATGATATGGGTAGGTATTTGACAAAGATAGATTGATAAACTAGTAAATTGACTACATCATTAAAAACGTAAATAAGCAGTGATATTATATTTAAAAACAAACATGTTTGTTAAAATCCGGTAAAATAAAAGTGTGGGTAAAAAAGTTGATTGACCCGGTAATGCAATCGGCAATAGGCAAAGTATAAGAAATATTTTTTTATTGAAAATGCCTCTATCTAGCAATGGAAACGAATTATTCTGTACCTATTTTACCTATAGCAAATTAAATAATATTTTCACGTTGTATTTATATACCTTTAATTAGTCTATTATGTGACTGGTGCATAATGAGAGGCATTAATACACGAGTGTTTTAATGCCTGATTATGTGTGCTGTCGCATACATAACTTTATCACATGCATATCATAAGTCTTCTACAATATGTGTGAAACCTGTACCTGTCGTTTCCCTGTATCTTAATGTTTACATTAAAGTATCAGTCACCGATACTTTAATGTGAACATTAAGATGCAACTACGTCGACTGCGGTTTTGCTTGCGGTGCGCTTGAAATGTCTTAATGTTTCATATTAATTGAGAAGTGGGACTACATAACAGCTTATTATTATGTTAACTAAAAAGTATAAAATAAAATCAATGTTTCAAAAAAAAAAACCGCCTCCAAAAATTTATAATTCTTTTAAAATGGTCGGTAATAGGTCCAATCCAACTGAAGTCGGCGTCCCACAATATTTTTACAAAAAGTCGACTTCAGTTGGACTGACCTATTTACCTACCATTTCAAAAGACGTCTATTTGTTGCGTTTTTGAAGGTGGTTTTTTTGTTTTTTTAAATATTAATTTATACTATGTAAAGATTAAAAATATTAATCTCCACTTCTAGCTATTAACATTCTCCTGGACGCCCTGACTAATCTCAACGCTCCACTCGAAGTGGCTCCTGAGAACGCAGCCATTGCAAAAAAAACCACAGCGTTCTACAACATCGTCAATGAACTAGACACGGCTATACCATCCAACGACAAGAATAGGCTGGAATGGGATGACGTCGAGAAGAGCATACAGCAGTGGTCCAATAGGGAACGGTTGGTTTTTTTTATAGCCCTTACGAGCAATTCACATCGAGACGCGACGCGACGCGACGCTGCGTGCACATACGACTCAACATATAATTTATTTACTACACAAAAAGGTACACATTTCATTGTGAGAATTCAGGATACGTTCCACCACGCGGCATGAATTCTCACAATGAAATGTGTACCTTTTCGTGTAAGGTCTGTTCATCCTTACTTGTCTTATATAGTAAACAACTTTCTAACCTCAAAATGAACCTTTTTTGGCTAAAACAGTTATTTTAAACAAAATAAAGCAATCACAGACAATACATTGGCTAAGTGATGTCCAAAATGTTAACTCGGTTTACTTTATTTACGATAAAAGAGCTGTTTTAGCCAAAAAAGGTTCATTTTGAGGTTAGAAAGTTGTTTACTATATAAGACAAGAAAGGATGAACAGACCTTAGTTAGTAAATAGGTAAAGTATATTTTGAGTCGTATGTGCGCGCAGCGTCGCGTCGCGTCGCTTCTCGGTGTGAATTGACCCTTATAAGTGCCCCACTGCTTAAAAAATACAAAGCGTTTCCATTCGTTTTGTTTTTAAACCAATCGCGTCACTGGTAGATCACGTGACTCTTCGTATCACATCATCTACCAGTGACGCGATTGGTTTAAAAACGAAACGAATAGAAACGCTAGTGAGCGTAATGCATCTTGGCTATAGCCTAACACCGCTTTGTCCTTATCTGTCAAATTCAAATGTCACAATGACAGATAAGGACAAGGCATGGTTTAGCTACTCCATGGTTACTCAACGATTATAAGTAAGGGCATTAGCCCTTCATAGCGTTATAGGGAAGCATTAGCTTTGGACTAATTTTTTGGTTAAGAATCAAACAAAAGATTTAGATCCCGTGTCAATAAATGAGACACATATATTAATAGTTGATCGCTAGCTCTACTCGTTTTTCGCTCATCGTCGGCGGTGGGGGTGCCTTATTTCGTTACTGATTTGAATTCATTTAAATATAATGATATGTTTTCATATTAAACGAAGCTTATTTAGGTAATTTTTTTAATATTAACTTTACTTAAGTTCCCAAATGATCACAGACTCAAGTCTGGGTACCTATTATTATAACGAAACGCCTTTAATGCAACGTAATAGGTACTGTACTATCCCCATGGGGTAGGCCTTAAAAAATATAAAAAAAATATTTTATTTATTTATTTAATCTGTTTGGCCGGCCGGAAGACAAAAGAGATTTGCCAAACGGAATAATGAAAGCTACGTTGTGTGTTTTTTTTAATGTTTTAGTAACCCATGGTTCCTAGGGCGAGAATGAGGGATAACAGATTCTTCTGATTAAAGAGATATTCAAGAATAAGGGAATTCAAATAATTGTATTAGTTGAGGAAAAGAAACGACTAGGGAACTTCAGTTTATGGAAATTCGACAAGTTTCTGAGATCTGGTAAAAGCAGAGCCCCTCCCCGCTCTTGCTCATGTGCTCGACTCCAGACTGGTCACACTCCGCCAGCCTGTCTCGAACTTGTCTGGGGAGAGCTTCCATTACGTCGCCAAGTCAGTCTAGGTAAGTCCTCGTAACCAAGAGAGCAGAGGGCCCGACAAATTATAGTCACTCCAAGAGACAGGATTTTATTTCTTCTCCTAATAATTTAGATGGAGAGACTATTGACCTAAACTACCCCTCTTGTGTCCTCGGATATTTAGGACGACGGAATGTGTGTGTTTTCTGCAATCCAGTGTGACAGGTATCAAAGCAAACCCAGAATATTGGAGGTCTCCTCCCCTTCGAATCCGTCAAGGCACCCGATATCACACGCTCAGCTTTCGCTTCGCTTAGTCGAGTCCCCACGAACCGACATGAGAGCCGGGAGTAGAAAGCAGTTGCCGAGCTAAACTCGCAGGCATCCTTGCCGACATGAGATCATAAAAACCAAGCCAGCAAGTCACCTCAACTAACTAACGTCTTTCGACCAGAGGTGAGATCGACTCTTGACGCAACTCAAATCCGACCCCCGGTTCCCCAAGATAAATATTGAAGCTTTTAACCTTGAACCTTCAACACACTGAAGCAGTCTGTGAAGTCTGTATGGATACTGAGAGTACACTGTGTAGTGTCTCTGCTTGCTATTTTAATCCAAGATGTTTAGTGGCGGTAAGATGTCATCGACGTCTGTGTCCCGCTGATAACTTTCACCAAGACACTAAACCCTCTTCGACTCGAATAGAAACATGTAAAATATCCGATGCTTTAAACGGAAAAGGTAAAGATAAATTGTAATTTAAATTGCCAGGACACAAGCAAAACTGTAAACCCCATTATAAGAGCCGAAAGAAAATTAAATAATCTTAGCCAAACAGCATGGGAAAAAATTTTGAAAAGTTCTTCCAATAAACTGAAGATTAGACATGGAGTCCTAAAAGGTACACAAAATCCAAAAGAATTAGATCAGTCTTGAATTATTAATAATCCTTTGAATTCCCTTGGTTAAAAACATTTATAAAAGAATATCAAATGAACAATAAAATTATTTACCTTTAAATAACTATTAGTTTCGCAATAGAATTAAAATCCCGTGAAATAATTCAAAGAAATTTATCACTAGTTTGGTTTTCCGACGACCAGCGTATATCACTTTTAAATTCAATATGATTTGCTTCTAAGAATTTATTTTTTAAAAATTGTTCTGTTTTTTAAATAAATTGTTCCTTCCAAAAAAATAAAATTTCGAAACTCAAAACATTTTGAAAATATTCGTAAATAAAAAAAATCAAAATCAAAGAAAAAATATTCAAATAAACATGTTCTAACAAGGACAGCTTTGCTACGAATGATCTAATAACCTTGTTGTCAAAATTACAATGACATCTTCCATAATTCAAAATATTTTGAAAATGACGACATCAAATGTCATTCGTAACCAACTGCATTACTACCCTAAGTGCAACGATGCACCCATCGAGTAACCACTAAAAGACAACACTTAGCTTCGGGTCCCGACGAGGTGTCAAGGGCGCGCAGCCGCAAACCGAACTCTCACGACAGCGACTCCAAACCGCTTAGAAGCCCTCGTAGTAAGCGACGGAGCTCACAGGATCATGCTCCCGCGTGAAATGTATTAAAATGAAAAGTTAAATATGCAACTAAGGTTTCCCTGTACTACGAAAGTTTTCCCTACTCTGTTACTATACCCTGAAACACAACAAACATTCACAATAAATTAAACACCATACGGAACCCCTTCTAAACAACGACTATCACCCTTCTATTCGTCTTTCAGATCCTCAACCAGAACACTCATCCCCAAGTTTCCCTATTCTAAATGATAAGACATATACGAAAGATTAAAATACCTATGAGAAATCACTAGTTCGATTTTCTTGTTCTCAAACCATAAACCAAATTATTCGTGAACATGATTTCTTATAGATAAGTGTTTCCAACAACGGTAGGACTACAATATTTACCTTTTTAAGTAGACTTTGTCTACATGAACTTACGAGAACCTTCTAACGTCTCCTTGCAATAATCCCATAGATCAGCTTTCCATAAGTTATTTTCCATTAAACACTCCGCACATTATTAATTTTAAAAGGGAAATTTTGTAGATACAACACTATTACTATCAAGAAAAAGCAAATAAAAATTTTAAGAAAAACATTTTTACAAGCCCGTCGATCACTCCCGTCCACCCAACATCCCGTCTCCTCACAACCCCCCACACTCTCTCTCGCCGTTTTCTAACCAGTCAAATACCAAAGACAATTTAATTCTTGTTTGAAGGTTTGACTCGAGATGGGGTCAGTACAATACTTAGAATTTTCTTGTCATCAAAATTTTCTCGGTACTTAGAATTTTCAATTTAAGTCGCGCCACTGACGCCACGTCGGCTACAGCCGACAAGAGTTCAAGATTAAAAGAGACTTTATTTGGTAGCAATAAGGTGTAATTTGCATAGCATAGCAAACAATAAACATGTTTTGTATTCGACGTATGGCGTTCAAAAGGTTAAGAGCTGATAATGTCTTAAAAAGTCCAATAGATTTTCTTGAACCCTACCTAATAACCATCTTCATTAAACTAGCTTAAGCAGCAGCAGAAGCTAGTTTAAGATAACCTGAAATCAACACAGCTTCAGCAGAGTATGGCTTTCTATTAAACGAAAATTCTGCGAAGTGATCGTTCTTGAAATGAGTGTCGGTGAAACATGGGGACACCATTTTGAATAGTTTATTGTCTGTTTTTAACCGACTTCAAAAAAGGAGGAGGTTATACGTTCCACTGTATGTTTTTTTTTAATGTATGTTCACCGATTACTCCGTCAATTGTCGACCGATTTCAAATTTTTGGTTTGATAGAGTATACTTTCGAGGTGGTCCCATTGTCACCAAATCTGAATCTGATGAGAGGATCCGTGAGGAATTGAGGGAACTCCTCAAATATTGTAGGCAAACATATAGCGATTTTAGTATTTTTAGTAACAAGTCCAGCATTTGCATTCAGAAAGTATCATTTGGTGAAGTGGAACTGATGATGAAGAGACCACAGATGGCCACCGGAACTCCTCAACGGTACCGATTTCAAGGGTTGCGATAAGATATCTCGATTAAGATAGTTGAGCGACTACAACGAAGAGTATTTACTTGTTGAAATATGACTATGACTTTCCCGCGGCGTTGCTTGCGGCGCGCTTGAAATAACTTAAAGTTTCATATCAACTAAGAAGTGGGACTACGTAACAGCGTATTATGATCACTAAATAAAAAGTATAAAATAAAATAAATTTAAAAAAAAACAAAAAACCGCCTTCAAAAACGCAAAAAAATAACTTCTTTAAAATTGTAGGCACCTAATACGTTAGTCTAACTGACGTCGGCGACCACAATATTTTCAACAAAAAGCCGACATCAGTTAGACTAACCTATTAGGTGCCTACAATTTTAAAGAAGTTATTTTTTTGCGTTTTTGAAGGCGGTTTTTTGTTTTTTAAAACATTTATTTAACATTGGTATTTGGTCTCCAGGTCCGACATCCAGGACATCCTGCAGAGCCTGATGAACAATATCAATACAGGCATCAAGGAAATGTCTCCCGAAAGCGCTCTGAAAATCAGGAACCAATTTAATACAAATTAAGAAATATGAGTTGTTTTTTTTAACCAAAATGATTTTTTTGGATAATGTTGCCAACGTGAACAACATTAATGTCGCTATATGGATAGTGCTATCTTTTTACAATCTTTTATTTAACTTGCAATGTACGTGTGGCGATATTTTTCCAAAAAATCTTTATTTTCTGGTAGCAATTTTTCAAGTCGCGATTTTTCCGATTCGTCATTTTACCGAATGTCTTTTTGTCCAATTCTTAATTTTTCATGGTCACATATTTACCATTCTGGATTTTTTCCAGTCGCAAATTTCATCATTGTAATTAAGCTGAAATGATTGTGATGAGGTAGGTTTAGGTTATGTCAGTTTTAAAGCATGCCCGAAGGGCCAAACCACCCAGAAATAGGAGCTCCGTGCCAGCGGAGCTCCGTCGACTCTGATATAATAATCTTTGGCAAAATAAGCTACTGACAAAAATAAAGACTAGTTAATTTTACGAATGGAAAGATTAGCAATCGTCGTATTCTGCCGTTCGCGGCAAAAAGTTTCTTCTAAAGCGCATAGTGATAGACTGCCATCCATCGATGTGGCGGGGATGAAAGACCAGCATATAGAACGTTAAGTCCAGGGTAATGAAATTATTAAAGTTTAAACTTAATTTTGTATGCTATAACGCCCATTTTGACTATAATTTTTTTAACCCGAAATTTCCAAGTTTTTTGTTTACTCCTTAAACACTGTTTATGTTGAAAATTCGTTTTTTTGTAAAATATTCGTAAATAATAATATAAATAATGTATGGGGTATTTGATTATTTCAGATTATTCGGCTCGTAGACTTTGGGCTCGTCCAATCACGTGATGTTTTTTAGCAACATTTTAAATCCCCCCTCCCAAGATAAAGAGACATTTATTGGCAACAATACAAAATTACATTACATAGATACAAAAAGAATGAGACAGAGAAATTGTTGCGAAACGGTCCCAACTCAGCATTCGCTAGCCGTAGCCAGCGCTGAACGAGATTGTGATACGCGGTGAGTTTTTTGACTAATATAGAGGTAGATAAACACACATGGTATTCTCACTACACCTACCACACCCACTTGTTATTTTTAGGGTTCCGTGCCCGAAGGGAGGCCAAGAGGGTATTAATATGCCTCCGCTGTCCTCCTTTAAACAGAGGGCTCAGACAAGATGCACTACGCTAACTAACGTTTCTATTCGATTCGTTTTTAAACCATTCGCGTCACTGGAAGATGACGTGATACGAAAAGTCACGTGGTCTACCAGTGACGCGATTGGTTTAAAAACGAATCGAATAGAAACGTTAGTTAGCGTAGTGCATCTTGTCTGAGCCCTCTGATGTATCTTTTGCACTGAAATAGTAGCAGGAAAGAGGTCCCATAAAAGAATAGTACATTACTACAGAGGCCGAGAAGTAGGGGGTTGCCGGCCGAGTTTATATAGACGAATAGTTACGAGACTGGCAACCCCTTTTCACGACGAGGTATGTACAGTGCTTTTCTCAAACACACAATTCATTAAAAAAAACAAACAAAACGTCAAATACTAGGAGTGCATAAACATTAAAAGTAACCTACAGTGCTCAGTCATCCGCGCTGTGTCGGGTGCGCCGCACCATGCTCTATCGCCTCTGATCTAAGTTGCGCTACGCACCCCTAATAACCTCTGCCCTCCTGGGGCCTGTTTTACAAGGTATAAATTACAATTTACAGGTTACAAGTTTCGATTTGACACAACCTCGACCAATGACGACCACCCATTTGCGCAGCGTTGCCAGTTTAGACTTGTAAAATTGTAACTTGTAGCTTTATAAAACGTGCCCCTGGTACCTGGTGCCTTTATTTAAACATGCAAACGCTTTGGTTGGACGCATGGCATAGTATATTAAAAAAAAAACAGCTATTTAGCCTGTTCATAAACACAGCCGCCATGGTGTGAGACGTCACTTCCCTCAATTCGTGATCCCGTCGTAATCGCTTTACAGTGACTCATTTGAGCGATTTTATTTCAATTATTTCTCGAATTTATTTTTATATCACGGTTCGAGCGTAATGATAACTAATATTATATTTCTTGCTGCGCCAATCTTTGACATCCCCTAAAATGTCAATTTGACAGTGACGTAACCTTGTTTACATTTTTTCTGTGGGAATAAAAAACCGACCTTACTGTGCGGCGGTTCGGAATCCTCGGTGCGCGAATCCGACTCGCGCTTGACCGATTTTTGCGACGACTCTAGTCACTCGGAAGCCTATCCCAGTTTGGCAAAAAAAAATGCCCGATTCCAAAATAGAGGTGTTGGCCCTTCGAACTTATTACCCTAACTCTTACGGTGTCCAAATTCCCCACACTGACCCAATATCGCCCACCGTGTAGCGTGCCTTTATATTAATTACTAGCTGTTGCCCGCGACTCCGTACGCGCAAAAAAGTAAAATATAGCCTATGTTACTCAGGGTTAATGTAGCATCCTAATGGTGAAAGGATTTTTGAAATCGGTCTCGTAGTTTTTGAGTTTATTCGTTACAAACATACACACACACAAATACAAATCTTTCCTCTTTATAATATTAGTATAGATTGGTTCTAATTCAACCGCAATTTATTTTCAACTGAACTGAGTTTTTTAATTAACTTACACTACGTTATTCATTATAATAAACAAAGACTCGAATTACGTGAGTAGCGAAACCAATTTCACGGTGCAGTGTATTTTTAATAAGGTGTGTACATATATATTCTACCTACTCCAAGGATATAGTTTACGCAATCGACTTTGCTTGTTTTTTTTCCGCCTTGACTCAACACACACTTAACAAAAATTTGCACTTTAAATCTATTTCACAAACGGAACCCTTAATCGAAAAATTGTTTTACAAACCTGTAATATTTTTAAAAGACCTATCTTCCGACACCACATACCATGAAGTAGACGAGAAAAAAAATACACACGTTACGTGTAGGAGAGAAACCTTATAGTACATTGTGCATCAAGGGCGGTAAGAAGGGGATTGCTAACGAGAGACTACTAGAATCTCGACGCCGAAGGCGGAGGGCTTTTAATGAATCGAGTTTGTGATTCCCTTAATGCCCGTGATACACACAATGTTTTTCATCATAATTGCGAGGAAATAAAAAAAATATACAAAACACGCTTCAGAAACAACAATCAAACAAATGAACTCGACTCGCTAAAAGAGTTTGTCAACTTTTTGCAATATAGTCTTCCACAGATAATGCTTAGAACTGCTTTAGTTTTTAAATTTGACAGGCCATACTGCCAGATTATACCGATTTTCAAAATGAAATTTAATAAAATAATTGCTAATGTCTCTGAAATCATTGTAAAATATAGATATAATGCAGATAAATATACCATGTAAAATTGGTTTGTAGCCAAGTTTTGAATATAGGAAATAAACCTTGGCTGATTTTACACCTCCTTAGTCTGAAATTATGTACGAGTGGATTCTATATTTTAAAACTAAACTCATAACTCCCTAGGGAGCTAAATCGGCTATAACTGTCCTATACGCCTGCGTGTTATAAGACCCTTTCCGAGAAGGTGTGATGAAAAAAGAATTTTGACCTGTTATCGTATTGTCATCATTTTCATAGCTTTGACAGTAATGGCTAACGAGTTAAAAAAATACCGTATAAAAGACGACATGGTTGTTACCGCCAAGAGTATATAAAATTTGACTTCCATCGATTGAGTTGCACAAACATACGAACATTCTCATGTATAAGTATAAGGATTACGTTAATGAGGATGTGACAACAACACAAACACGCTTATTTTCTTTTATTATTAGCGTCGTTACTTCCGTAATAAATTAACTCGAAGTCATAGGCCATTGATTTGATTGCCAACGAAACGGATTGAAACGCGGACATTATGATTTGAAAAGAGAATGATACTCAGAACCTACTTCGTCTTACTAGCTTGCTGGTTAACTGGTAAGTTTTTTTTATAACCGAAAACGGCAGAGCATCACGTCTGCCAAGGCAGCATCAGGTTAGAGGAGGTTCTATCAAAGCCAACGACCAGACCTAAGAAAATACGGGGCAAAATTAAATGACAGCTAGGGATTGCCCATATGGATAAAGTCAATTATCGATGCTTTTTCCATATACTAGTGATCGCTCCAAAATTTGTTAGTCAAAATATTTTTTTATTGAAAGTATGCAAATGAAACAAAATAGCAACATAATTCTGGTTATTCTTTATTTTAAAAGGATTTTTTAACCTTCGCTCATAACTTCATCATCATATTTTTTCGTCATTGTGTATTTCAGAATGACTGTCCCATTTACTATTGTTAAAATAAACGATCGCATTTGTGAGGAGTAAAAAGCTAAAAATCCTTTTAAAATAAAGAATAACCAGAATTATGTTGCTATTTTGTTTCATTTGCATACTTTCAATAAAATTTCATTTTGACAAACAAAACTTGGAGCGATCACTAGTAGGTATATGGGAAAAATATCGATAATTGAGTTTATCGATAGAGGCAATCCCTAGCTGTCATTTAATTTTGCCGTTAGGTGTAGGTATACAAATTCAACGATACCCCACACTTCAAATCCATCAAGGTGTTTAGCCTGCGAGGTCATAATAAAGCCTGGATACAATGTCAAAACTTTATAGTACAAAAGAAATACAAAAAAAAGATACAATAAAGATTTCAAAAAAGGAAGTATCAAGGCGAACTTATCCCTTTAACGGATCTCTTCGAGCTAACTCTTGAGAGATTGAGAAAAGTAAAAGGTTGTGCATCGAGTAAGTGTACAATTTTTTTCATCATTTAAGAAATGAGCATAAAAATTACCAAAGATTGAAATTTGTTTTTTTAAAGATTTGCTTACCGCATAGACTTGTTTAATTAAGTAATAGCTTCAATTAATAAGTAATTGTCTGTTGGTTGTTCTAGGTCATTCGGCGGATGGAATGTATTTGAAATACAAATTATCCCCCAACATCAGAGAACTAACGATCGAAACAGTCCCGCGCAACGAAAATGCTCGGTTCCCTCGAGACGTCGGACATTGGATGCACAGAAACAGAAAGAAACTAGTGGTGCTTGATCGAAAAAACAAATTTGTCGCGGCGTTTATACAGAAATTGATTAAGTTAATAGAAAAAGAGAAAAATATCGATAAACCGAAATCGATCAGTAAATTGAGCAACGCCCAGAACATTCCATGCTACAGAAGTTTCGGACCCTTGTTTAACTCGAGATTTAGGAAGTGTGAGCCGAGCGGTCAAGCGACAACGAAGCCAATTTTGAAACTAATGACAGTTAATGTGATCCCGCTCAAATCTGAAAATGTCTTCGTGGATTCTACCCGTCAGGGCTCTGATGATGAGCTTGAAAATTTAACGAGCAGTGATACTGACAGTTTTTCTGATACATCTGACTATACAGATGATGATGATTTTCAATCAAGAGCAAGGGTTGTTCAAAACTTTCGAAGACAGGGTCACCCATTATATAGAGTCACTCCTGACTCGTCTGATGATGACAGCAGTAACAGCATGGACGTTGTCCAATCAGGAAAGAAATCGAAGAGATTCGAAGTCGTTACTCATGGAAAAGTGACTAAACAAAAACCTCACGTTAATAGTGATTCTGATAAGGAAAGAGTTCTGCAGGCACATACACATTTTGCACAAAAAGTTGAAGCACATGATACTGATGACGATTCAGATATCGAAGCTTCAGATGACGATGAAAGGAAACCTAAAAAACAGAAAATTAAACCAAAAGTTATTAAAAAACCAAAAAATAGCGGCGAGTTAACTTCACTTGAAGATGTTTCTGAAGAGAAAACAACTAAGAAGAAAAAGCAAAGCAATAATTATGTCTATTTACAAGGGCGGCAGCCTGTAAATTCAGACATGGAAAGTGACGATGATGCAAGAAGAGACGGTAATAATAGGTTAAAAGATTTTTTCATGCCTAAAAGAAATATCTGGGATAGTAGCGAGATTCATCATCTGAGCTACTATTGGTTCAACGGCCCGCAAGGACACATCTTGTATTCTTAATTGAGTTTCGAATAAATTTTGATTAGTATTCCTATCGGTGTTCCAAGTTATTAACTTAATTTCTTTGTCTGTTAATGGCACCACAGACTAAGGCCGGAGCCCCACTGCTGCGCACGGTCACGCTACACACGTGGGTACAAAAACGCTTTGTATGAAAATGTAGGTAGATACTTCCACAGTAGTCCACGAGCACGGTGCGCACGAAATGACGTCACTGATACACGCGTGATCTGTTCCGAAGTGCCTGCCACGCACACGCTAGCGCGCGTGGCAGGCTAAGCCCCACCGCGACCCACGCTGCCCGTGTGTTGCAGTGGAAAGATGGCTTCAAGGACGTCGCACCCCCAGTGCGCGCGTGGATGTGCGTGGCCCGCAGTGGGGAATGTAGACACACGCAGCTGACCAACATAGCCACGTGGCCCACACGTATTACGTTTGCGTGCATTGGTTGCTGTGAAAATGTTGAAACACGTGTCCAGACCAATGGACCCACGTTGGCGACGTGTATAGCGTGTCCGTGCGTAGCGTGCGCAGCAGCGGGGCTCCGGCTTAAGTGGTGGTAGAACCTTGTCCAGTGTCCGTCCAGACCGCTACAAACATATCCTTTTACCCACCGCCAAGCAGCATTCGCATTGTTATGTTTCGGTGTGGGGACAAGACAATCGGTGAAATTACTAGCTTAGGAGTATTTCATCTCAGTCCTGGGTTGGCAACGCATTTGTGGTCTTAAAAAAAATACTTATACAATTATAGAACTTAACCTAGCATTATATAAAACAATGAATTTAACATTAAAATATATATATCATGCGTAGTTGAGCAGGAAAATGTGTCAAAACTCAGTATGTTCAGATGAACTCTTAAATAGTAATAATAATAATTATATATATATATATATATACATATACTTACCCATGACGGTGCAAAACAACCACATAGTTTTGATACATTCTCCTACAGAAACCGTGTCCCCTAGACAATAATTATACCTACAATGTTTAGATATTTTCCTGACTAAGCTATTACTAAGTTATTTAGGTGTTTAATTTAGGCCAAGCATTTTTATCTGTTAGATAGTCCTCGACCCTATAATAAGCGTTCGACATCAACGACTTTTTCAAGTAATTTTTAAGTGCTGGAAATGATAACCTTAAAACTTCGTCAGGTAATTTATTATAGAAATGAATGCATTGACCAACAAATGATTTATATACCTTACGGACACGAATTTTTTTAATAGCAATTTTATTTTTATTTCTTGTATTCAAATTATGTATATCACAATTCTTAACAAAAGAGTCTTGATTTTTAATGACATAAATAATATTCTCATAAATAAATTGTGACGCTACTGTCAAAATACTAATTTCTTTAAATAGTAATCTTAAGGAATCACGGGAGTTTAGGTTATATATGGAACGAATGGCTCTTTTTTGTAACACGAATATAGTCTGTATGTCAGCAGCTTTTCCCCAAACCAGAATACCGTACGACATAACACTATGAAAATAACTATAATAAACTAAGCGAGCTGTCTCAACATTGGTAAGTTGCCTGATTTTCCTAACAGCATAAGCTGCCGAACTTAATTTACCTGCTAGTACTGCTATATGGGGACTCCATTGCAAGTTTTTGTCTATAGTTATCCCTAAGAAAAGCGCCTTGTCCACCATCTCCAAACACTCATCATTTAGAAATATACTAGATTCTACCGGTCTAACATTAGGCAAAACGAACCTAACACATTTAGTTTTCTTAGCGTTAAGTAGCAAATTGTTAATAGTAAACCAATTAAGTACTTTAACCAGCGTGGCGTTTATCCTACTGTAATCGACGGATTTTCGGTCCACCTTGAAAATTAATGAAGTATCATCAGCAAATAGCACAATATCACAAAGGTTATCTACCGTGGGTGGTAAGTCATTTATATAGACCAGAAATAAGAAAGGACCTAATATAGAGCCCTGAGGCACACCTAATTTAACAGTTGCTCCAATGGACTGTGTTTGGTTTACAACAACCGTTTGTGTTCTATCACTAAGATATGAAGACATAAGATTTAGAGAATTATTTGACAGACCATAATGTTCTAATTTTAATATAAGAGTCGCATGATCTACGCAATCGAAAGCTTTGGAAAGGTCACAAAAAATTCCTATTGCATCACAGGATTTCTCGCAAATATTGTATATATATTTAATGAGTACAGATGCTGCATCAGTTGTGGATCGTCCTCTGGTGAAGCCGAACTGATTACTGTTAAGCAGTTTATTTCTATTGAAGTGACCTAACATATCTTTTAACATTAACTTCTCAAAAACTTTACTTAAAACCGGTAGAATAGAAATGGGACGGAAATTCGTTAAATCACTCATGTCGCCCGATTTAAAAAGTGGTATGACTTTACTATATTTCATAAGATTTGGAAAAACCCCCTCTGAAATGCAATTATTGTAGATTAAAGCTAAGTGAGGTGCAATTATATCTATGACATGATGGATCGCCTGACGCTCCCCATAAATCCTCAGTTTTTTTTAAACTGAGCGATTTAAATACCTTTACAATAGAAATTGAATCTACATGGCTAAAATCAAAGGTTACATTACATTTAGTAACATTATCACAAAGTAGTTTTTGAGCTACAATCGCAGATGATTGAAGACATTTCGTTGTATTAATAGCTATAGTGGAGAAATAATCTTCGAACGCTAAGGCCACGTCTTTGTTTGACGTGATTTGTTTGTCACCCTTGTTTAGGGTGACTTGATTATCACGAGTTTTAGATTTACCCGTTTCTCTATTTATAATTTTCCACGCCGTTTTTACCTTATTATCAGAAGCTTTGAGTTTAAGACTTAAAAAGTTTGACTTAGCAGTTAAGCAAACTCGCTTGAAGGTTCTCGAATAATTCTTAACGTAAACTAAGAAGTCAGCATTCTTGTTCTCCTCCCTCTCTCTATATAGTTCATAAAGCCTATTTCTACTTCTATGGATGCCTACAGTAGCCCATTCACTAAACTTAGTTTTTGACCCAGAAACAGTTTTCATCTTAAAATTGTTGTTAAATTGATGAAGAATTACATCAAACAAATCTTTATAAATACTATTAGAATCATTATTTGAAAAGGATAACCCACAGAGATTGCTCTCAACTTTATTTTTGAATAATTCTAAACGATTGCTAGTTATGGGTCTGTATGTTATTGCCTGCGGTTCTTGATGAAAATCATTTAAAAAAGAAGCCTTCTGGCCACTATGATCAGAATTAAAGCAATTAAATATTTCCTTATCCAAACACTCGCAATTACAATAAATATTGTCTAAACAGGTAGCACTTGAAACTCCTATCCGTGTAGGTTCAAAGAACAAATTACCTAAGTTAAAAGATTTAAATAAACTTCAGATCTTAATAGTATTATTTGAAGATTCCAGTAAATTAACATTAAAATCTCCACAGACAATAACATGCTTTTGGGTTTTACATACTAATTTTAACACATTTTCCATACTGGATTCAAATGTGCTAAAATCAGCTGACGGTGGTCTGTAAACACAGATAATTATGTAATTTTCTAATTCTATGCATGAGATTTCTACAAGCCTCTCTATGGATAGCCTAACAATATCTTTCCTTTCTTTGGATTTAACGGTACTTTTAACAATTAATAAACGAACCACCATGAATGGCGGATTTTCTGGCAAAAAAACTAACTAATTTAAAATTAACGAAATCAAAAATTAATTGATCTGGTCTAAGCCAATGTTCAGTAATACACATAATGTGTACATTCTCAGTATCTAAAAATAATCCTACTTCTAATTCTTTGCTGGAAAACCCTTGAATATTTTGATGAACTATATTTATACTCAAAGGTGTTTCCGCTGTCCTATACTTTAGTTTAAATGATTAGGAATGGAATTTGTACCACTGTTATATCTATTTGGTTCTATATTAAAAGCCAAAAGTTCTACCAAAGTCAAAATATATTTCTTTGGCAAATGAATTTTTTCAGATGTTAGCGTGAGGTGCTTAATAAATTTAATGCTAATAATTGAACCGGTTGTCTTATCCCACATTGGCACAATAATGCGAATGCTGCTAGGCGGTAGTTGAAGAGGCCACCTAAGGTGCCACGCCCCCACAAGAATAAAAAAACAAAAACCCGCCTTCAAAAAGCAAAAAATAACTTCTTTAAAATGGTAAATAGGTCAGTCCAACTGAAGTCTGCTTTTGGTTAAAATATTGTTGGACGCCGACTTCAGTTGGACTGACCTATTTACCTACCATTTTAAAGAAGTTATTTTTTGCTTTTTGAAGGCGGGTTTTTGTTTTTTTTTACTTTTTTTTATTTTATACTTTTTAGTGATCATAATTATGCTGTTATTCTCCCACTTCTCAATTAATAAGAAACAATAGAACATTTCAATCTCGCCGCAAGCAACGCCGTGGGAAAGTCATAGTCATATATTTAAACCTAAATATGCTTCGTCATAGTCGCTCAACTATCTTAATCGAAATATCTTGTCGCCACCCTCGAAATATATACCGTTTAGGAGTTCCGGTGGCCATCTGTGGTCTTCATCATCAGTTCCACTTCACCAAATAGTGGTTTCCAAGACCAAATACACGAGTTACAATGAAAAATACCAAAATCGCTATAAGTGTGCCTATAAATTTTGAAGAGTTCAGTCGATTCCTCATGGATTCCACCATCAGATCTTCATTTTGAAAAAAATGGGACCAATCTGGAAGCATCAGCTTTCAAATAAAAAAAGAATCTTCAAAATCGGTTCACCCAGTCGAAAGTTCTGAGGTAACAAACATTAAAAATAATAATAAAAAAAATAAAAAAATACAGACGAATTGAGAACCTCCTCCTTTTTTTGAAGTCGGTTAAAAATCATCGTTAAAGATGATAGCAGGGTTTCGAAGATTCAACCAAAAACATGCAAAGAAGGTGTCATGTTTGAAAAATAAAAGTATCGAGGATTTTATTTCTAATCGTGTTTTCACGTTTGACAGTCTCAAGCAAATATGGTCAAGTTTAATATATCAAAAAAACAGATACAAAGGCGTTATGGTTATTGAGATCCAGATCTCGGAACACTCCAGACTTTACCATAGGTGGCCTCTTAAAGGACCAGAGGGCCCTGCCAAGATGCACCACGCTAACTAGCGTTTCTATTCGGATCGTTTTTAAACCAATCGCGTCACTGGTAGATGACATGATACGAAAAGTCACGTGATCTGCCAGTGACGCGATTGGTTTAAAAACGAATCGAATCGAAACGGTAGTTAGCGTAGTGCAACTTGGCAGGGCGCGTACACATAGCGATCCGTTTTACAGGTCCGTTATTTGATGGCGTATCTAGTTGTATGAGCGAGTTCACACCCAAAACAGTATTCTGGATCCAGTAAAAAAGAAGATTACAAGGTGAAAAGATCCGTTAAAACGGATCCTGTAAAAACGGACGTTCTATGTGTACGCGGGGTCTATATTGACTGACATAATTATTTTATAATAGTCTATATTGACTGACATAATTAATTATTAATATTAATTATTAATATTATTATTTATTTTTAGTCATAATGTGCGTTCATAATCATCGCAAGTCATAACGTGTTTTTTTAAAGAAACTGTTACTTTTTCAGGATTTTTATTAATCAAACCTAACCTAACCTAGCCTTGTCTACACGTTAAATATTTCTTAACTTCTGAAAAGTTTACAGTTTCAGCGATATAAAAAATTATGAGTATCAAAAATTATGTCAACAATTACATTATGACCAATAAAATTATGGGAAACAAAGGGCTCCCGGGTACGCGCCCTGAGATGGTGGTACCATGCACAAGGTCCTAGAACTATATAAAGTTCTATTATACTATAAATATCCATACTTTACTAGTATTTGTTTATGGCATTTTTATCACTTTTAACCGACTTCAAAAAAAGGAGGAGGTTCTCAATTCGTCGGGGTTTTTTTTTATGTATGTTCCCCGATTACTCGAAGACCACTGGACCGAAATGAAATTTTTTTTCGTTGTTTGAATGGGTATACGTTCTAGTTGGTCCCATTGTCAACACGTCAGGATCTGATGATAGGATCATGTAGAAATCAAGAGAACTCCTCAAATATTATAGGCACACCTATAGCGATTTTGGTATTTTTCACTGTAACTCGTGCATTTGCTTTTGAAAAGTGCTATATGGTGAAGTGGAACTGATGATGAAGACCACAGATGGCCACCGGAACTCCTTAATGGTACCTATTTCAAGGGTGGCGATAAGATATTTCGATTGATTGATTGATTATACTAGTGATCGCTCCAAGTTTTGTTTGTAAAAATATTTTTTTATTGAAAGTATGCAAAATGAAACAAAATAGCAACATAATTGTGGTTATTCTTTATTTTAAAAGGATTTTTGAACCCTTATTCATCATCGTCATATTTTTTTCCTCATTGTCTATTTCCGAATTACTTACTGCCCCATTTACTTTTGTTAAAATAAACGATCAGAATGTGTTCCAAATTTTCGGGCGTTTAACTTCTCCATCTCGACTAATGATTCCATTTCAGGTGGCTAAAAGACTTCAATTTCTGTGGAAGTAGTAGGGGCAAAACCAAATAAAATAAAAATACACACAACAAACAATGCTGGAGGCGATCACTAGTATATGCGAAAAGCATCGATAATCGAGTTTATCGATATAGGCGATCCCTAGCTGTAATTTAATTTTGCCCCGTAGATTCCTAGCTCTGAATGGGTGTCGGTCGTTCAAGGGGATCCTCGAGTTAACTCGTGATAAATTAACAAAAAGCAAGCTTTCAAAACCCGACTGTTGCTAATCAACTTTAAATCGTTATAAATCCTAAATGATCATTCAAAATGAAAAATGACGAAAGAAACCTAAACCCCACCGTCATACTTGGTCGACTTTTTATTTTAATTTGCACAATATGGCGTCTGGTTGACGCCATATTGAATTTTGAATACTATCATATCTTCAGTGACACTCACCAGATTAAGACAAATCGATTGACATAAGAATCATCAAATACGGACAACGGGTTTAATTTTTATAGTGCCACAAAGGAACAAACATTCATATATAGGCTGTGAAACACATTACCCTCCTCCTTCGGCAGTCGGGTAAAAAGGGTGTAAATCATAGACAAAGTATACCAAACATATACCCTTTTGGCTTTTACACTTTATCTTCATAAGACTTTTACTATTTTTCACTACTTCACTACTCCTGTCACTACTTAAGTCTGTGTCCGCTCACATGTCTTACAAACGGAGTTAATTATATTAGAATAATCGTAATGGCTTGAGCGGTTGTAGCGTGGGTATTGGTGCTATAGGGCGGAAGTTAGTTCGCAGGTTAGGCGCTGGATTATCGCAGCCATCTCCTTCACATGTACATTTTCCATTGACGCAGCTTTCTGAACGGCGGTAGGCGGTCCCCGGCGCCGCTCCCAGCAAGGCTAGCATCAGAACTGCGGAAAAGAACCCTCTTTTCAGAACTGCGGAAAATAACCCTCAGCTACCCAGCTGAGGCACAGAAATAAATAAACCGAAGGTCAAGGTCTAAAATAACCGGGGTTTAGGTTAAATATGCCATATCCTGCCTTCTTTCTCTGTTACATAATTGTATTTATCTACATCCATATCATAACTTCCCTACAATATGTTCAGACGCGATAAGCAAATCGCCTATATTAAGAAACCTGTATATGTGGTTGCATCTTAATGTTTACATTAAAGTATAGTGCATCGTAATGTTTACATTAAAGTGTCGGTACCTAAACATTAAAGTATCGGTAATACTGTAACACTAAATTGAAAACCTATAATTCGCCATACACATGTGCATGCTATTTAGATGTAACTAATAAATTTAAGGCTGGTTGGTTTTCTGAATAAATAAATAAATAAAAATGCAAGCCATATCTGTACATTATAAATAAAGTTTTTTTTTTAAGCTTTGGTACTACAAACAAGTTAACAGTAACACTAACTTAATAAAAATACAGGCCATATCTGAACATATTAGAGAAAACTTATGATATGCATGTAGATAAAGTTATGTATGCGGCTATACATAATTAGGCATTAAAACACTCGTGTGATCTTATTATGAAACCACACTCGTGCTTTAATGCCTCATATTATGCACCAGCCACATAAACTACTATTATTTATCAACCAACTTATAAAGGGTTTTTCTAAAGGAATCTATGTTTTGATGTGTGTGTATGTCATTCTATTTCTCCCCCATTTGATAACAGGTTTTTTTTCAAAAGGTGTTCTGCTAAACGTCGAGCTTATAGAAGTTTGTCTCAAAATCATATTTTTTTTGATAAATATTTACTGAGAAAAAGTATTGAATATTATCAGTGGTTACTTCGCCTGCTTTGGACTGGTGGTCGGAATGACGTAATTTTGTTTGTAACCGTAATACTAGCTGTGACGTAGGTCCATGTGGTGGTGCCCTTTAGCCATTAGCAGTTTTTTTAAATTTACTATCGCAGCAAATAACAAACAAAAAAAAATTGTATGTTTTTGAGACAAACGTCTACAAGCATGTTCTTTTTTTGAACCCCTATAAAGAAGTTTCTATTCTCAAATATGTACCCAAATGAACAATTATTTGTTTAATGAGTAATTATTTCATTTCGCATTTGTTGAAGCAACATATTTCCATGCTGGAAATGTGGATAACTTCTGATATACCGCACTGCCAGATCAATACAGCATTAACTCAAAATACGACTACATTTTAAAATCGACTCTACTACATTTCATTTGAAACAAAACAAGCTAGTTTTTTGAAATGATACTGTGTTGATCTGGCAGTGCGATACATATATCCAATTAGGTACTAGTTAAACCTTTTTTGAAAATAAATAATTAAGAATTATAAATAATTAAAAATACTTACGAATAACGAGGTATTTCATGTCTCTAACGATCCTTTATATTTGATCCGAGGCTTGCTGGCACGCGGCTTATATACCGAGCTATATCGCATCGATTCACCATGCTGTACATACTAGTCGTTGAGCGTGACTTGGTTCAAATGATAAAATAAGGTAAGCATTGGTTTTCTTCATGTGTTACCAGTGGTAACAACTGGGAAAAAGGAAAGTTGTTACCAGTGGTAACAAAGCGGTAACAGGTGGAAATATCTCACAGAATCAACGTCAACTTTAATTCAAGGGAATATGCATGGATTTTAAATCGCATTTCTCAACAAAATATAAAAATACCCTAAAAGAGATGACCCAAAGTGAAATTAAAATTAAAATCGGTCAAGAAATACGGATGATACAAGCATTTTAAATTGCTAATTAGACAGCGATTAGACAGAGAGATCAGAGGGCCCTGCCAAGATGCACTACGCTAACTAACGTTTCTATTCGATTTGTTTTCTAACGAATCGCGTCACTGGCAGATGACGTGATACGAAAAGTCACGTGATCTATCAGTGACGCGATTGGTTTAAATATGAAACGAATAGAAACGTTAGCTAGCGCAATGCATCTTGGCAGGGCCCTCAGACACGCACTGTGAGTGACGTCAAGCCCGTCAACATAACACACACGTCAGCCATATAAACTCCATGTTAAATTCTGTTTTTCTAGAAATAGAGAGGAACAAATCTTTGTTGGCTTATATCTTGGTTATTTTTATAGCTATTCAAAAAATGTTTTTTCTCGACTGTTAGTTACATTAATCAGCTTTTATTGAGGCTGTGAGAGTCATAAATATTCCCTATTGTGTCCGAACAAACTGACTTTATTCCCGAGTTATTTATATCTTTGGTAACGATAGCTATTAATTATAATTCTTTAACTGTGGAACTAACTCTTAGCCATGGTTATTATAGAACTCTAAACATACTTCACTTTTATCAGCCTAGACGCGTTTATGGATTATTAAAAGTAATAAAAAATCTTAGTCATAATTAAAATTCTTTGAAAATTACAGAATGACGTGTTTTGCTGTTTTACTCGAGTTCCAGAAATGAGGGTAACGCTTCTGACGTATGTATGTAGATAGGCGTATCTGTAGTAAAAACAAATGGCCCAATTTCGACGAACGATGTGTCATTCGATTGATATTGCACCCGATTCTACGTGCACATCGCTTAAATAGCCTTAAACTAAATTGTCTAATTTTGAGACATAGTTTAGACGGCAGATTTAACAAGTGCTATTCCAGAATGTCAATATATAATATTTAATGGACCGCCTAAAATAAGAAGCGTCAGATTCAAATTAGCGCTGTCATTTTATTATGACAGCTGCTCATAGAATAGCATAGTGTTTTAGCGACACCTAAATAAATTTAGGAAGTTTAGAGGCCGCTGTAGAATCGGGTCCATTATTAGCGTAGCGAGTGCCATTAGTACTTTTAAAAATGCTCTATTGGCGGGATTATAAATAAAAAACATGATTTTTTTTTTTATGCAGACGAGTCCTAAAAGCTTTCTTTTTGTTACTTATTTACCATTTTAAAAGTCGTCACAGTCTAAATCGCAGTCGAAAATAGTCGCGCGATGATGTCAGACATGTTGAGCGAAGTTTGGCAACGTTGCAAGACTTCATCTGACACGTGTTGGGGGGAAAAAATGGACCGTATTGCCAATTTCACCTCGTACAAATCATTTTTTGACCCAAGCTAAAATTTAAGTTTATTTGGATAACGGTTAAAAAACTGTCATAATTTTATTTCTAGTAATCTAACGTATGGACAAATAAACATATTATTACATTATTTAATGTCGTCAACAATTCACACTAGATTGAAACAAATCACCCGTAGTGTAATCTTCGATTATTTTACGACGGCATTAATGACATATTTAGCTAAATCAATTAGTAATCTATTGAAGTTACACGTTAAGTTTGCGCGAGCGCACAGTATATTGGTAAACAAATATCAAATGATTCATGATCGTGCCCGGCACGTTTTGAATTATTGCTTTTGTGATAACTGCGACATGATAAGGTAAACGATAACTTCTGATTTTGCGTACGCACGTTAACTCTTACAATGACAATATGTAAAAAAGGAAATCATACAAAAGTTAATTGTTTTTACCGCAATAATGTTATTCATATTCAAATAACTAGTTTTTTTTCGTATAATTAGTGCCACTGCTGGGGCCTGTTTTATAAAGCGACAAATTACAATTTACAGGTTACAAGTTGCCATTTGACACAACTTCGACCAATGACGACCAGAGGGCCCTGCCAAGATGCACTACGCTAACGTTTCTATTCGTTTCATTTATAAACCAATTGCATCACTGGTAGATCACGTGACTTTTCGTATCACGTCATCTACCAGTGACGCGATTGGTTTAAAAACGAATCGAATAGAAACGCTTGTTAGCGTAATGCATCTTGGCAGGGCCCTCTGGGGCCTGTTTTATAAAGCTACAAATTACAATTTACAGGTTATAAGTTTCCATTTGACACAACCTCGACCAATGACGACCAGCCATTTGAGCAGTGTTGCCAGGTTAGACCTGTAAAATTGTAACTTGTAGTTTTATAACACGTGCCCCTGGATTTAATGTGCGAGTGTCTTTGCCTTGTCGTATTTATAGAAACATCGGGAATTTTACGTTTACCACATGACTGTTTGGACAAAAAAAAACAATTCTTATAAGTAATTGTAATTGTAAGTAGTGTGTGTTTTTTTTTGATAGTTAATTCTTGATGGCTTTTGATCCAATTGAAGTTTTTTATAGCAAGGAGTAGGTATTTCACAGGCTACGTTATGGTAAGTGGGGACATTTACATACATAGATACCAACATGCATGTCTTCCAATGGGGTAGACAACTTTCACTTCCTCTAAATTCATCAACCCCTTGCACGTAGCTTAGTTTCGGGTGCTTTTCATTTGTCCCAAACATTTACATTCAGACTACAATCTGAAGACTGGGATTCGAATGTGTTGCCAACCTTGAGGACTAAGATGGAATGCCTCGAGGTTTAGGTTATGTTTGTGCTTCTGTCGGCACGAAGGGTCGAGCACCCAGAAATAGGAACTCCGCAAAAGCGGGGCTGTGGTGATCTTCAGCCTGTATAAGTAATTGGAATATTTTTGACCACACAGTCCATCGCCTATGGAAGTAATATTTAGAATAGGATGTCTTGGTAGGTATTAGAAAACCATTACTTATTGAAGATCAGCCAAGCGAATCCAATGGTTAGGGTAAGAAACAAAAGGGATTTACTAAAAAACATTTCAATAATAGAATCTGGTTTATTTATTAACAATTTTCACACTAGCAACATTTAAATATACAAAAGCCTTATTACAATATCTACACTAAAAGGGAATACTTATGACAACCCTCTCAAGAAAATAAAACGGATTTATTTAGGAAAAACTAATTAAGATTTTCCGCTGCGGAAGATCTCCCTAGTTTGGCGCAGTTCGTTCGTGGAACTGATCTTTTATTAGGCTCACAATTTATGACTCACAGGGCTAGGACAAGATAGCCACCGTTTTTTATACGCTCGAAACTCCTCTAACTAGATTTGAGAAAAAAAATGCACGTTAGGAAGACTGAGACATTTTGTCGAAATAAAAATAATTCCCGAAGTCCCCTAAAATTGTTCCGTGTGATCGGTATAGCAAAAACCAAGACATTTTTCGGGAACAACACTTCAAAATTTTTTGGGCAAAATTGGGTCATATTGCCAATTACACTCCCAGCAACGACTTTATTTTTCAACTTCTTTTTATCTCCCAATATAAAAAAGGAGGTTTATAAATTTAACGTGCATATCTATGTCTGTGTCTGTTTGAAGCATCGTATCTCCCAAACGGATGGGCCGACTGAGACGCAGTTTTTTTTTTTTCAAGAAAGCTTGTTTAATCGTGATGGTTCTGAGCTAAGCTTCATGAAATCGGTTGGGCCGTTTAAGAGATATCAGCTCTGAAAGAAGGGATCGCCATTATATCGGTTTATTACCAAAGCTTTAACTGGTGACTTGAAGTGAGACGTAAACTGTGAGTCTAATGTAACGTGACTTTATTTAAGAAAACTGTACATTTTCGCTTTATTACATTGGCAAAATTGAAGTTTGTGGTCCACTATTGCACTAGCTGGGGTTCTATTTCACTTGGTAAAACAATATTGCTTTTGACATGTTGTTTTTAAGTCTGCCATGGTACTGTAGAGTAAATACGAACTATTATAACGTTGACATTGCGATAGGGTGTCAAAAGCAATTGGGTTTTACAGAGTTAAATCCCCAGATTTGTCCCTTTTAACACCATAACAAATACAAAACTTGACTCATTGACAGTTGAAATGCGGAGCGAAATTCAACTTTATAGGCATATTTCTGGGTTCCTAGAGAATTGAAGATCAAGTGAAAAAGGGTTTGAGTGTAGTATACTCTGTTTATGTATATACCCTTTATATTACGAGTTAAGTCGACCTTCTTTTTGCACTAAGTCTCCAGATTTTACCTTAACAGACTAATTGCCGTCATTAATATTTAAAGATTTAAAGAAACCTTAAAATCATCGCAACAAAAAATAAATATCGCCAAACCAAATTGATGCCCTTCATTCTTTCATTTCACATTGCACTAACCCATGCTACTTCGATATCGTAATAATATCGTTGAAGTTATGAGAGTTCGTCACTTGACTATACGAGCTATAAAGTCAACAGATATTAATTTATTGATTAGTCATGACGAATAACGCTATCGAAATTTTCAAAAATCGACAAGCTTGTCAACTTTATTCTCTAGGCCCACCATACCACAAACAGTGAGTTTTTTGTGAGTGGGACATTGAATCTAACGTCAAGGCAATAAAGTTCAATTACGTTTGTTTGATAATGACATTTTCAGTTTATGACGATAGGAAAATAAACCTTACTCTTGTTGTAACACAGTTCAAATTAAATTGCCTTTATTATATACATCCTACGATCATGATTCAAATCGATAGAAAATAGTAAGGCTAGAGTTGCTTAACGCTAACTTAAACGATTATCGAAAGCTGACAGAATTTATGGAATTGACGTAGGCGCTCACGTCAATCCTTTAGCGAAAGGAAATTTCTTAGCTAAACCTACTAAAAGTTGACGCACACATTGGCACCACCTCAACTCGAGCCGTTCAGTATTCTATGTAAGAAACTTCATACTGTAACGCACACATATCGACATCCGAACGGCAACGCTTCGCCTCTGCACAAGCTGGCAGTCGTCCACTGAAAAATGTATCGTCCTAACAGATCAAAGCCCACTTTTCAATATCTCACTTTGAGCTGATGCGGTGTCGAGCCTTTAAACATAGCTACAGTCGGTCAAAAATGTCGTCTACCACCCTACGGTTGAAGTTCATTTGCACGTCATATACAACAAGTTCTATTTTCCCTTGCAATAATATTATGACAGGAACAAGTGTCAACCTTAGCGATAATTAGATCTCGCAGAAACTTTTGTCAAAACTGGTAGACCACTTTCTTGGACACACGTCAATAGAAAACGGTTGTCATGCGATTTGAGTGACGAATTTTGTATTTATCACAACATTGAAAAGGACATTTAAAATCTTACTGTATACTTCAGTTCACCTTTATTTATTAGCAGGCACCGTAAAATGGGATGAATAGAGATTCGCGGGGTGAATAGAAATACAGCCTAAAATAAAGCATATTCTACTAATTATAAGACTGAGATTTTAATGTAATTTTCCAAAAGACTTGTCAATGTAATACTTGTAAGAAGAATTAGTAACAAGTTATGACTTATTTTAGATTGTATTTCTATTCACCCCACGAATCTCTATTCACCCCATTTTACGGCAATTAATTTACCCCTCGACTTAAGTGTAATTCGTCCACGATAGCATTTGGACTTATTTATATAATTAGTATAGCAAACGCATCACATTATTGCATCGATGCCAAAGTATATCGACCCATCCTTACAATAATTGAAAATTTAAATATACAGGGTGACTGGATATTCGATACAATCCTTTTATGGAGGCTAGGGAATGCAAATAACCGGTTATAACCGGTTTTAACCGGTTATTTTCATACAAAAACATCTATTAACCGGTTAAATTTCCTAATGGAGGCATAGTAGAGTTCATTTGAAGCAAATTAGGTCATGTAGTAACCCTGGCCGAAAATGATTACTTTCTGAGGTATTCATATTTTTAATTTGAATTTTAGTGATTTTCCCTTATCTCCATGTCACGAAAAATCCATAATGTCATGTTTTATTTTAGAAGTTTTTTAATGGTAGTTTACATAAAGTTTGTTTCTCCAAACTAAGTGTCCAAACAAACACGGGAACACCTAGTATGGAGAGACAAACTTAATGTGATTACTTAAAAATTAAAACTTAATAACACCCCTCTTTTTTGTTGGAGGTTAATAATAAAACTATTTTGAATAATTTTTAACGCATTTACCGCCTTTCCTTTGTCTCTATTTCACACTGACAGTGACAGCATTCGGTGTACATTGCCTAGCTAACATGAAGCCAACTGATGAGGGAACTCGTCGACTTCGCAATGTATATCGAATTATCATCTTACCTGTTACATTCGGCTATGTAAAAGTGACTACTAATTTCCTCAAGTGCCGAATTACTATAAAAAAGGCACATAGAAGGCAAGGCACTCGGTAAATCAAGAAAACAATTATATGCCTGGCAGTAAATGCGTTAAATAAAGAATTAAAAAAAACTTGCTTGCAGTTTCTTCATAAAAAAAAAACCAAATAAGGTAAGAATGAATCGACATAATCAATAGTTAACGATAAAAAAATTACTTAGGTAAGTATATATTTCCATTTGTGATCGTAAAAACAACTCGGTATAGGTTGGTTTTCATTCGCGATCTATTGTTTTGAACAAATTGTCTCCTTTAACTATAAAATCCTCAATTAAAAATGAGAGCAAGTATAAGACAAAATAGACCAGAATCACGACCTTATAACCTAAAGAATAAGGTTTAGTTTAATATAAACTTGTTCGGAGGTAATGCTTTTTGGAATTTATTGCGTCACAGATAATAGTCGCACTCAATTCCAAACAGTATTCGTTTGAAGGTTGGACTTTTAAGCAGATGGCACTAGTTTAAAAAAACACAACATACTTAATTTGTTTAAGTATTTAACTAGAAGTGAACAAAAAAATCACGTGATAATGATAATATACACTCACAGGCGAAAATAAATATTGCTCGCACAATTGTTAACAAGCATTCTTAATCAGAGAGTAACTTCAAAAATACTGAACGAATTTCGATGTAGATGTACCCCCTTACTAAACGTTTATTAACGGTGGTATAGCTATACAATGTTTTGTCCTTATCTGTCATTGTGACATTTGAATTTGACAGATAAGGACAAAACATTGTATAGATATACCACCGTTGCTCAACGTTTAGTAGTAATGGGGTTAGTGTTTTGATGTTAATTAAAATAGGTCCAAAATGACCAACAGATTTTTTTAACGGTCGTGGCTCTTTACAAACTAACGATATAAAAAGAAAATTTAGCCATTTTGGACCTAAGTTAATTAATAACAAATTCGATTTTTATAACTTTTATGTCAATTGATTTGCCTTAAATCTTGAGTGTCACTAAAGATGACAGTAATCAAAATTCAATATGGCGGCAACCAGACGCCATATTGAAAAAGAGAAAAAAAAAGTCAGTGAACTATGGCAAGTTGGGTAGGATACGTATTTAACAATCATCTTTAGGTTTCTTTCATAATTTTTCGTTTTGAATGATCATTTAGGATTTATAACGATTTAAAGTTGGTTAGCCACTGTCGGGTTTTTTAAAGCTTGCTTTTTGTTATTGTTGCCGGTGAGTATAGTTCGTTAGCCAATAGAAATAGAACACTGATACGTCAAAGTCCAACTAAACAGTTCTGATTGGCTAGTTAACCGAGCCACGTGGTTTCATTGTTTACTTTTAGTTCAATAACTAAACCAATGGAGTATACGCGTTGAAATTCCACATTTCCCAAAGATGTTTGCCCATAATTTTAAGTAACACTGGATAATTACTTACTATTAAATAACATTCAAACAAAATAATTATTAAAATATAATTATTATTCACTATTACAATACACAAATCCAAATCAAAAACATTGTATTGCTTTTTTCAAACAACAAAAAAGCATACATGTAATAGTGACTGGGTACCCTATATACATTGTCTTTAAACGCTGTTAACAGATTTTTTTATATTAAAGCGAAATTATATTTTATTCATAATTATAATAATGGCATTATTTTATTCATAATCATAAGAAGCTCAATATTTTACGTTAATACCCGCAAGTGTGTGGCATACATATAAAACTCATGAAATCCCGCGACATCGGGTGGGAACTGTCGAATTTTCCAGGATAACAAGTACCCTATGATGTTCTCTAGGATTCAAGCTATCCCCATACCAAATTTCATTAAAATTGGTTCAGTAGTTAATAGGGAATGCGAGTAACCGGTTATAACCGGTTTTAACCGGTTTTATCTGGTTATTTTCATACAAAAACGGTTAATAACCGGTTAAATTGCATTCCTTAGCAGTTTAGCTGTGACAGCGTAACAAACAAACCAACAGACAAATTACAGCGGATGACTCGTGGTCACACCAGTTTGTCACCCCAGTGCTATTCGCTTTAGTCGGTTATTCGTCAGAAATAATTTTTATTCCGCAAAAGTAGGTAGGTTAGGTTCGTTAGGTATCTTAAGATGCCCGAAGGGCAAATCGCCCAGAAATAGGAGCCCTGCCATAGGCAGGGCTCCGTCGAAAGGCACTGGGGTGACAAACTGGGGCGACCACGAGTCTGCACCCCAAATTACGCAAGAATTTATGTCACAGTCATATCGTGTGCCGCACACTTATGCATATTCAATATACAAGGACATTTCAATTAATTTAAATAACATATAATAAAATAATTGATATCAGAAAACATACCACAAGTACCTATTTAACATAATGTAAAACATACAACAGTATCTCCGGAGGGGGGGGGGGGGGGGGGGTCTGAGGGGGCCATGCCTCCCACCACACAAAACGAAAATTATTCGATAGGAAACCTAAATTAAAGGCAAGTTTACCACTTAGGTGTACTGGCTCGACGGTAATGCCCTCCCCCCCCCAAAGGGAGGGGCCTAAATGACCTTTTCAACGCCAACGACGAATATATCCGTCATGGCTGCCAGCGCAAAATAAACCTGAGTATCTATGAGGGAAGGTTCATATTAGCTCTGGTTGAAAAGTTTAAGAAATGTCTCAGCATACGTTGTAAATGTACATGACTTGCATTTCATTCGTTTAATATCCCCTACAATTATCACATACTAGCCTTCCCTTTTTTTTTAGCTACGGTCTTGAGTTATTGCGTACGACACGCAATACGGTTTAAAAAAAAAGAGACTATATCTATATTATATTGATTATTTTACAACTATGACTTTTTGATTACTATAATATGTTAATGACGTAATTTGCAATTGGAAAAATAACATCCACAGACTTACTTTTTTAAGGGTCCGCACCCGAAGACAGCCCATCGGGACCCTATGAACCTCTTGACCGCCAGTCATCTTATCATGACACCCAATGACAAGGCTCACACGCCAACGTCATCTATACATGACCAACATTCAACTCGAAAAACCTCCTACGATGTAATTTTAAGTTCCTATTTATCTACTAGACGGTTTGTTCCGTGGCGTACAAGCACCACACTGTTTACATTCATCTGGCATAACTTTTTTTGTCATAATCATCATTTGGCATAATCATCATTTGGCATAACCATCATTTGGCATAATCGTCTTTTAGCATAGTATTTTTTTCTGAAACCGTATACTTTTCAGGATTGTTATAAAATAAAACTAACCCAAGCTAATGGGTTCTATGCAATATTTTAAATAATACTGAAAAGTATACGGTTTCAGTTAAAAAGACTGTATGCTAACAGATGATTATGCGAAATGATGATTATGCCAAAAAAAGTTATGCCAGATGAAGGGTACGCGCACCACACTTCATTCGTAGGGTCGCGGTCAAGAGGTTAATATGCCCACGTCGTCCGTCCGTCCGTCCAAACTTTAAAAATCTGTATCTTTTACTGTAATAGATAGCGGTTTGTATGTTTTGAAATGTTTATTACGGCGGATGTAATTACAAAAAAAGTGAAGTAATAAAGGGGTACTTGAAACGTTATTTCTCAACATATTCTTTTTTTGTTGTATCTTATAAACAGTAAAACATACGAACGTCGAATTTGGTATGATTATATTACAAACCCTGAAAAAATCAACATATACTAAAAAATGGTGAAGTGTGTGTTGGGCTCGCGGTGATCATTCGAAATCGAATTAAAATTAGAATATAATACCTATTGTGCGGCGGTACGGAATCCTCGGTGCGCGAGACCAACTCGCACTTCACCAGTTTTTCTTACTATTAAAATTATAAAGCTCATATTTACGTAAATCATGGGTGCTCCATGTGACAGCTTATATTAACACATTAACTACCCTCATAAGAAATAGGTGGTATCTCAAATTCCATAGCCAAAGCAGATTCAACCTTCTCTTATTAGTACTAAGGTTACATCTGCTACAGGAGTTTTTTGTCACAGCTGGGCAATATAGTACACTTGTTTCTTTGACGTTTCATAAATACACAAATCAGTGATCCTTTTCAACAATAGTCGCCACGCACGCCAAGGACAGCTAAACACCAAAGCTAATGTCAACCTTACCTTACAGACATTATGGTATATTTTTCGCTATCAACCATGAGGGATATAAACGTCTTTGGCGTTGAATCAGTAGTGCGGATATATCCGTTATGTCGTTGAGAAGGTTAAATAAATAATCAGCTATTTTTAAATCTCAATTAGAGTTGTGTTTAACATTACGAAATACGGCTGTCAAAAGGATCACTCTACATTGACCAAACTATAATTAAATTAATCAAACCAATTATAATTGAATAAAACATTTTTATTTTACATAGAACAAAGCATTTATAAAACAATTCAGTTTCTTAATCATATTTACAAATAAATTAATTGAAAGCGAAAAATATTCGAACCCTCCAAGACTCGTGAAATTCAGCGTTTTTTATTACACTACTGTAAAAAAAAAGTACTACTAGTTTCTTAATAGCCATCGGTAATCTTCGTTTTTATAAACACGAGTGACGAATACTGTCAGTTGCACAAGTGCAAGCGTGACAACAATATCCAGCCGAACGCTATCAACAAGCTAGGAGTACTGCCCCTATACATGTTTTCTGATACCAACCATACAACTCTCAGGCAAGGATATCGACTAAAATCACTTTATCACCAAACGACTAAGTGACAAAAATGACCAAACGTGGACACAGATTTAAATGTCGAAATATGAATTTAAACTCTAAACGAGTTTAGTAGTAGTTTTTTGTGAGTGGGACTTTGAATCTACTATCAAGGCAATAAAGTTCATTTACGTTTTTCGATGCCATTTTCAGTTTATGAAGATAGGAAAATAAACCTTACTCCATTGTAACACAGTTCAAATTAAATTGCCTTGATTATATAAATTCTATTGCGCACTGGGAAAATATACAAGGATAAAGTGACAATAATTTACGTAAAGAGATCTTTGCTAGTGGGACACTTTTTTACCCGACTGCCGAAGGAGGAGGGTAATGTGTTTCACAGCCTATATGTGTATGTTTGTTTCTTTGTGGCACTATAAAAACTAAACCCGTTGTCCGATTTTGATGATTCTTATGTCAATCGATTTCTCTTAATCTGGTGAGTGTCACTGAAGATATGACAGTAATCAAAATTCATTATGACGGCAACCAGGCGCCATATTGGGCAAATTAAAAAAAAATCGACGAAGTATGACAAGTGGGGTATCATTGAATAGGGATTTAAAAATCATCTTTAGGTTTCTTTCCTCATTTTTCATTTTGAATGATCATTTAGGATTTATAACGATTTAAAGATGGTTAGCAACAGTCGGCTTTTGAAAGCTTGCTTTTGTTAAAGTTATTTAAAATCAATAATGGGTTTGCGTTCCTCAGTCTCACCTGATGTTAAATGACGAGGTTCATGTCTTACATAGGCTAAGAAAAAACAGTAAAAATAATTACGTATATGATTAGTACGTTCATGTTTCCTTCATCTATGATGATTTGAGGCTATTTATCTCATCTCGTTGGCCTTACTTTATTTATGTATGAAAATATATGCAGTTTTTGTTATAAATCAGTAGACAGTTTATATATTAAATTATTACTGAAGTATTTTTCAGGTCAGGTCATTTTCCCTAGTGGATAGTGGGCTATAAAAGGAACTGACTGAAAATACGTAATATACAAAAATAAAAGGGGTATACAATATATTCGGTTACCAAAATAGACATTAAATTAGCTTGTAAGAACTTGGTTACCAATCGTCAGTTCGAGAAAAAAAGAAAAAAATAGGCAGGGAGTTTAACGTAAGAAAAAAATTTGATAAAAAAAAGTTTGACAAAAACCAAGTATATCTTTCATATTTCCACTCGTTCCTTAAGAAACCAGAAATAACTTCGAAATACCAAGCATTAGAAAACATTATATAATTTAATCAGTATTTTAATTGAAATCCAATTTTATTTTAATTTTTAATTAAACTATACTCCCTATACTCCGTTCCTTTAAGAGTTCTACTGAATGTAAATAAACAAAACCACGTGGTATACTTCGATCGCCAATAGGACCATTACACTAATACGTCAAAGCTCGACAAAACACTTTAGTCGCTTAACTTCAAACTCGGATATGTCCTTGAAATTTGGTATACGAAATTAAAACTTAATTTGTTTGAAAAAAGACGCAAATTCTGTTGTCCTTTTGCATGGACTAGTTTGAAGTAAAGCGACTCAGTTATGATTAGCTGTTGAACAGAGCCGTTAGTTTGGCATGTTTACATTTCAGTACCTACAGAAATCGAGTATAGTAACATTTAATTCATCTGACACCAGTTTTTTTAAGTAATCTGGTGTGTAAAGGAACGAGCGTATATTTGTTTAAAGACACCTTGTGTTTTGTGGGCAAGCCGTGTTAGGAGGATCCATTAACCCACCGCGAAGCAGCAATGTTCGCATTTTTGTGTTCCGATGCCGGTAGAATCAGATCCCACTTACCATCAAGTAAGTTCCTTCCCCTTGCCATTTAAAGAAGGAATGCTACGTATATTGTACTGAGCTTGTTAAAAAAAACCGGTCAAGTGCGAGTCGGACTTGAAAAAAACGGCGTATGTCTCATAGAATCGTGAATGTATTAGTGACCTTATTTCTAAAGACATTGGGTTCTATTTGCTTTGACTATCAATTTGCACTTGCGTCCTTTTTTATTTACAAGGGCAGAATAGAAATACACACTGGGAAAATTTCAACTGTCTACCTATTACGGTTATGTGGTACATCCCGCTGAATGCCCTCCGTCCACTAAGATCCATTGATAGGATCCGTTAAAGGCGTTAAGTGGACTTTTTGTACATCCAAATCCATTAATGGAGTAGAGTGGACTTTAATGTACACTTAAAACCGTTTGGAGTCGTATACACTTTTTAATACGCTGCGATCCATCAATGGATTGTCGCACTCATAATTACACTTCAATCCATCAATGGATCCTAGTACACTACTATGTATATGAGTATCCATCATTTTTTTTTTTTTAAATGTTTAATACTCTTGCATCCATCAATTGATGGATACTCGTGGACATTGTAGTATACTAAAATCCATTGATGGGTCCCGGTATATAAAAAGTTCAATTGAATCCATTCATGGATCTTTGTAGACTTCATAGTATATTTAAATCCAATGATGGAGCGTATTAAAAAGTGTAAACGACTCCAAACGCATGTAAGTGGACATTAAAGTCCACTCTACTCCATTAATGGATTTGAATGTACCAAAAATCCACTTTAATGGATACTATCAAAGGATCCTAGTGGACGAAGGGGCTGAATGACGGACGGACAGCAGAGGCGGTACGGAACCGGAAATAGGACCTTTTCGACTTTATAAGACGGACCTTCTTGGTATGACACGTTACATTCTGAGAAAGGCGATTGCAATAATTAAAAAATACGTATAAGTTTTACGTAATCTGTGGCACGTTTGTCCATATCATGAAAAAAAAACAGATTCCTACAGCTACCTATACATTTTATAATTTGAAAACGTTACACAAAACTTAATATCGGTATGCCATTTTTCACCGACAAAACTTTCATCGAATATCATTTCACAGAATTTCACTTCATACAAATTTCGCGTTTTCCTAAATATGATAATAATTTAATTAGGGTCATAATCGCATAACATTGGGAAGAGTGGCATATCATAGGTCCCAATTCAATTACGGATGCCCGCGATTTCGTACGCGTAGAATTCATTTCCCGCTACTCCCCCTATTTTAACCGCTTAGGGGACGAATTTCCAAAAACCCCTTCTTAGTGCTCCCCTAGGATATGCAAGGAATATTCCTTCCAATTTTCAAGTACCTAGGTCTAGCGGTTTTGGCTGTGCGTTGATCGATCAACCAGTCACTTTCTTCTTTACCTAATATAACACAAAAGTCGCTTCCCGCCGTCTGACCCTCTGTATGTACGCGTAGATTTTTCAAAGGACGCAATTTCAGAGTAATTCATGATGAAGGTTTTATGTATAACATATAGTGTTAGGACTTTCGGCAAATCTTGGTTCTAGAATCCATGGAGTCGCTATTTCCTATTAATTATAATACTACACTTTGATTTTGACCTTCAGTATTTTAATATTTCAAAATTCATTCATTAAACCGCTAAACCAATTTAAAATAATTTTGGTATGGAGGATATCTCTGCGGTGAAAGCGTTACAAAGAAGCAAATATTAGTAGGTATGGAATAACCGAACTAAAAATGTATTTAGTTCATTTTCAAATATGACCTTACTGAAGGTCAAAATCCAAGTGTCATGTATTATAATAATTAGGAAATAGCGACTCCATGGTTTCTAGAACCACGATATGCCACCAAAATCCTAACCCTAATAATACAGGGTGGTACTCGATAAACTGTACATATTGAAAGGGATGAAATTTTAGGTTAATTTAAAGGTAAAACAATTTAAAAAAAAAAATTAACCACTTTTTTTTCTTAAATTTTTTAATCAATTACAGCAAAAATGTCATTTTGTTTTCATAAAAACACGATTTTCTCAAAATTTTGTAGATATTTCACTATATTTTTTCCTCGTTTAATTTTAGATCTAAAAACGTTAAAAAAAAATGTAAAATATCTGCAAAATTTTGAGAAAATCTGTTTTTATGAAAACAAAATTATATAATTTTGCCGTATTTTTCCACAAAAAAAGCAGTTACTCAGTAAATTTTTTTAATTGGTCTAATATTGTTATCAATTATTATAAACCTAACTAATTTCAATACTATGCATTTTGTTTTATGTTTTTTGGGCTATTAGATCAAAAGTTACACCGTCACAAGTAAGTGTACTACCCAAACTTTATTAAAAAGTTTGACGATCTGTAAAAAAAACCAGTGGCTAAAAAAAATTCAAAAAATTGTTTTACTTATAAATTAACCTAAAATTTCATCCCTTTCAATATGTACAGTTTATCGAGTACCACCCTGTATAATATGATTTATGTACGGGTAGAAAACTCTGCTACAAAAGCCTGTCGACGAAATGAAACTGCGTACTGACGTTCTATGGAGTGTCGAAAATGGCAACCCACTTAATCTATCACATTTCAACCCAAATCTGCATCCAACGAACCAGCTCAGTCCCGCCTGTAAAATATCCAGTTAAGCAAACCCTGCATGACCATTGCGAGGATGAATCCGCCGAAGATGTCCCAGTTGTGGGAGGTGGAGGGGACCCTGGCGACTGGCTGGAATCTGCCCTGGGTCGCGTTGAGGTTCTCGACCGCGGCCGTGAGTCGCTCGAGGGTGAGCGACTGCTCCCGGAGAGACGAGTCGAGGGAATATAGGGTTTGTTTGAGAGTTCGTCTGTAACAAAACGAGGGAATAAATAACAAAAACAAGCTCTAAAAAAAAAAACCGCCTACAAAAACGCAAAAAATAACTTCTTTTAAACTTGTAGGTACCTAAATAGGTTAGTCCAACTGATGTCGGCTTTTTTGTTGAAAATATTGTGGTCGCCGACTTCAGTTGGACTAACCTATTTAGGTACCTACAATTTTAAAAGGAAGTAATTTTTTACGTTTTCAAGGCGGATTTTTGTTATTTTTTAAACATTTATTTTATTTTATAATTATATGTGATCATAATACGCTGTTACGTAGTCCCACTTCTTGGTTGATATGAAACTTTAAGTTATTTCAAGCGCCGCAAGCAAAGCCGCGGGAAAGTCATAGTCATATTTCAACAAGTAAATATTCTTCGTTGTAGTCGCTCAACTATCTTAATCGAGATATCTTATCGCCACCCTTGAAATCAGTACCGTTAAGGAGTTCCGGTGGCCATCTGTGGTCTTCATCATCAGTTCCACTTCACCAAATGATACTTTCTGAATGCAAATGCTGAACTTGTTACTAAAAATACTAAAATCGCTATATGTTTGCCTACAATATTTGAGGAGTTCCCTCTATTCCTCACTGATCCCCTCATCAGATTCAGATTTGGTGACAATGGGACCACCTCGGAAGTATACTCTATCAACCTAAAAAATAATTTTTAAAATCGGTCCACAATCGACGGAGTAATCGGTGAATATGCATAAAAAAAACATACAGTGGAACGTATAACCTCCTCCTTATTTGAAGTCGGTTAAAAAAACTGTTTCTAACCAACTTTAAATCGTTACAAATCCTAAATGATCCTTCAAAATGAAAAATCATGAAAGAAACCTATACGTGATTTTTAAATAACCATTCATTGATACCCCACTTGTTATAGTTCGTCGACTTTTTTTTCTTTTTTACAATATGTCGTCTAGTTGCCGCCATATTGAATTTTGATTACTGTCATATCTTTAGTGACACACACGAGATTAAGACAAATCGATTGACATAAGAATCATCAAAATCGGTCGACGCGTGTAGTTTCTAGAGTCGCATGGCTTTTGATACTATGTCATTGGGTGTTGTGGCGTAGCATGCGTTGTAATGGAACCTCATTGGATCTTGTATCATATTATGAGTTTTGTGGCATACGCTTTAATGGTACGTCACTAGGTCTTGTTTCATATCATGGGTTTTTATGCTATGTCATTGGGTCTTGTGCATAGCATGCATTGTAATGGTGTGTTATTGGGTCTAGTGAGTTAGCCTGCGCTCTAATGGTACGTCATTGGGTCTTCTATCAATCATGTCGGTTGATGCTATGTCATTGGGTCTTGTGGCATAGCATGCATTGTAATGGTGTGTTATTGGGTCTAGTGAGTTAGCCTGCGCTCTAATGGTACGTCATTGGGTCTTCTATCAATCATGGCGGTTGATGCTATGTCATTGGGTCTTGTGGCATAGCATGCCTTATAATGGTTCGTCATTGATCTTGTTTCATATCATGGGTTTTGGTGCTATGTCATTGGCTCTTGGGACATAGCAATAGGACGTCATTGGGTCTTGTTTTATATCATGAGTTTTTATGTTATGTCATTGGGTCTTGTGGTATATCATGCATTGTAAGAGTGTGTTATTGGGTCTAGTGAGTTAGCCTGCGTTCTAATGGTACGTCATTGGGTCTTGTATCATATCATGGCTGTTGATGCTATGTCATTGGGTCTTGTGGCATAGCATGCATTGTAATGGTGTGTTATTGGGTCTAGTGAGTTAGCCTGCGCTCTAATGGTACGTCATTGGGTCTTGTATCATATCATGGCTGTTGATGCTATGTCATTGGGTCTTGTGGCATAACATGCATTGTAATGGTTCGTCATTGGGTCATGTTTCATATCATGGGTTTTGATGCAATGTCATTGGGTCTTGGGACATAGCAAGAGGACGTCATTGGGTCTTGTTTTATATCATGGGTTTTGATGCTATGTCATTGGGTCTTGTGGCATAGCAAGCATGCATTGTAATGGTGTGTTATTGGGTCTAGTGAGTTAGCCTGCGCTCTAATGGTACGTCATTGGGTCTTCTATCAATCATGGCGGTTGATGCTATGTCATTGGGTCTTGTGGCATAGCATGCCTTATAATGGTTCGTCATTGATCTTGTTTCATATCATGGGTTTTGGTGCTATGTCATTGGCTCTTGGGACATAGCAATAGGACGTCATTGGGTCTTGTTTTATATCATGAGTTTTTATGTTATGTCATTGGGTCTTGTGGTATATCATGCATTGTAAGAGTGTGTTATTGGGTCTAGTGAGTTAGCCTGCGTTCTAATGGTACGTCATTGGGTCTTGTATCATATCATGGCTGTTGATGCTATGTCATTGGGTCTTGTGGCATAGCATGCATTGTAATGGTGTGTTATTGGGTCTAGTGAGTTAGCCTGCGCTCTAATGGTACGTCATTGGGTCTTGTATCATATCATGGCTGTTGATGCTATGTCATTGGGTCTTGTGGCATAACATGCATTGTAATGGTTCGTCATTGGGTCATGTTTCATATCATGGGTTTTGATGCAATGTCATTGGGTCTTGGGACATAGCAAGAGGACGTCATTGGGTCTTGTTTTATATCATGGGTTTTGATGCTATGTCATTGGGTCTTGTGGCATAGCAAGCATGCATTGTAATGGTATGTTATTGGGTATTGTGGCATTGCATTCGTTCCAATGGTATGTCAATGGGTCTCATTTCATATAATGGATTTTGATGCTGTCATTGGGTCTTTTGGCATAGCTTGCGTTCTAACGGTAAGTAAGTCATTGTATTTTGGGGGCATATCATGAGTTTCAATTGTAATAGGTGATGGTGATGAGTGTGTTGGTACTCACGTGTTTGTTTTAGATCGGCTGGCTAGTTCGCCGCGACTGTCCGTATCGGAGCCCAGCAGCCGTGTGTCCGAGACGCGCGACGTGCCAGTACCGGTCTGGGATTTTATCACGAACTCTTCCTCAAACTCTATTACCTCTGCGGGCTGCCATGCACTGGAAGAATAAACAGGTCAACTGTCAGTCAGATCATTATAAAACGAACGAACACGGGCTACCTGGGGCACGGTTTATAAAACTACAAGTTACAATTTTACTGGTCTAAACTGGCAACACTGCTCAAATGGCTGCTCGTCATTGGTCGACGTTGTGTCAAATGAAAACTTGTAACCTGTAAATTGTAATTTGTAGCTTTATAAAACAAGCCCCTGATAGTAAGCGGGCGCTGAGTGAGACTTTTGGAATCTCAAGATTGTAATCCCAAGTGCTTAGGGCTGGCATTTGTGAGGACTACGATGGAATGCCTCTATCCCAATTATTTGAGTTACACAACATATCCGACGAACATGATTAGGTTTTTTGTCCCTTTATAGCGAATACTGTTGTTCGTCGTTTGTAGTTACGCTTTCACGGCTAAAGCATGGAACCGATTTAGATTAAATTTGGTATGGAGGTAGCTTGAGTCCCGGGGTACATAGAGTACTTTTAACTCCCGAAAATTGGAGTTCCCGAGAGATTTACGATTAACGATTTAGCGCACTCTTTTATAAATTAAATTTACCTGAAATTCGAGTGATTGTATTTCCAGCCTTGATCGATGATACCTGTCAAAATAAAAAAAGTATAAATAAAATAAAGTGCGTTTTTTGGTATTTTTGGACACGGACTAACTCTGGATTGAAAATGCCTTATTTTCATCGGTTCTTGTGGCATACCATGGGTTCTAATGGCACTACATACCTGGGCGATTGGAGGATTTCTAGTGGCAGACCAATGTCTCAAAGGCATATCATTGGGTCTTGTGGCATACCATGGATCTCAATTACATATCATTGGGTGTTGTGGCACATTTATAATGAATTTTAATCACATCGTTGGGTCATGTAGCATGTCATGTTTTTTTAATGACATAAAATTAAGTCTTATGGCATAACATGGGTCCTAATGGCACTACATATCTTCTGGGAGATTGAAAGGTTCCTGGTGGCAGATCAATGTCTAAAGACATATCATTGGGTCTTGTGGCAAATCATGGGTCTCAATTACATATCATTGGGTCTTGTGGCATACAATGGGTTCTAATGGCACTACATAACTGGGGGTCGGAGGGTTCCTGGTGGCAGATCAATGTCTCAATGACATATCATTGGGTCTTGTGGCAAATCATGGGTCTCAATTACATATCATTGGGTCTTGTGGCATACAATGGGTTCTAATGGCACTACATAACTGGGGGTTGGAGGGTTCCTGGTGGCAGATCAATGACTCAATGACATATCATTGGGTCTTGTGGCAAATCATGGGTCTCAATTACATATCATTGGGTCTTGTGGCATACAATGGGTTCTAATGGCACTACATAACTGGGGGTTGGAGGGTTCCTGGTGGCAGATCAATGTCTCAATGACATATCATTGGGTCTTGTGGCAGATCATGGGTCTCAATTACATATCATAGGTTCTAATGACACTCACTACATACCATCTGAGGGATTTGAAGGTTCCTGGTGGCAGAGTAATGCCTTACTGGCATATCATTGGGTCTTTTGGCAGATCATGGATCTCAAGTACATATCATTAGCTCTTGTGGCATATCATGTTTTTTAATGACATCATTGGGTCTTGTGGCATACCATGGGTTCAAATGGCACTACATACATATGGGGGTTGGAGGGATTCTGGAGGCAGATCAATGTCTCAATGGCATATCATTGGGTATTGTGGCAGATCATGGGTCTCAATTACATATCATTGGGTCTTGTGGCATACCATGGGTTCAAATGGCACTACATACATATGGGGGTTGGAGGGTTTCTGGAGGCCGATCAATGTCTCAATGGCATATCATTGGGTTTTGTCGCAGATCATGGGTCTCAATTACATATCATTGGGTCTTGTGGCATACCATGGGTTCAAATGGCACTACATACCTGGGGGATTGGAGGGTTCCTGGCGGCAGATCAATGTCTCAATGTCTCAATGTCTCATTGGGTCTTGTGGCATACCATGAATCTCAATTAAATTGGTTCTCGTGGCATATCATGGGTCTTGATGGCACTACATACCTTCCGGGGGATTGGTGGGTTCCTGGTGGAAGAGGGTCGGCTTCCAGGGTCCCTGGAGACCCTTGGCCCGAACACGCTGCGCCTCTTCGATCTCAGTCTTATGCTCCGTGGCTGCGATCTGGCAAGAAATATGTAATTGGAATGACGGCTCATATTTAACTTCACTATACAGGTGTAACATTTAAATTGATCAGTATGGGAAAGTCTAAAACTATAAGACATACGAAGACCTGATCTTCGGAACCCTGTCATTGATTTTAGTAACAAGGAAAACAGCATTCATACATTTTAAAAAAAACTTGTACCCAGCTCGGGAATCGAATCCGGACGTTTTGAAAAATAAAACTATATAACACTATTTCTATTTTGATATCGATTGTGTAGGTCTTAAGCAGTAAATTTTACTAAGAAACATGATGTCTAAAATTAATAAAGTGTATTGTTTACTGCTTATCTAGACAATCGATATCTAAATAGAAGTAGTGTTAGTTTTATTTTTCAAAAAGTCCGGGTTAGATTCCCGGGGTCTATATTGAGTGACATAATAATTATTTCACTTCTCATGCTCCAAAAGTCCGTCTTTATGTCGTGCGTAGGCGACATAAAGTCGCTTTTTATGCTCTAGTGCATAAAGTAAAATCTTCGTCGAAGGCCAAGGCAATCGGTCCAACAGCCACACGACCAACTTTAACTTCATAGAATAACCTCTTTATTTTATTTCGTTTCGTTAGTATTCTAAGACCAAGGCAAGGATACCAACAGCCAAAGTACACGATAAAACTTCATGAAATAAACTTATAATTTTTATTTTGTCGCATTTATTATTATTATTATTATATTTGAGTAAATCAATATATTTAAAGCATGACAATAAGTTATCATCGATATAAAAAACAAAATGTTTTTATAACTGAGCGGTATGTAACGACCTAAGTCAGATGTCACGTACCTAATGAAAAAAAAAAAGTTAATTGCCGGGAACCGTACTTATTTTGTCATTGTCAATATTTGTGTTACAATAATTTACATGTTGCTGTTTCATTTCCTCGCAATCGAAGTGAAAATTAGAGTGTACAACTCGTCCATAAAACCCATTTAACACTCTACTTTATATCCATCCAAGCGAGCTTGCGAGCGAGAAACGTCTCGCGTAAAATGGTGCGTTTTATGTACTTGTTGTACAATCTACTATGTGCTTTAGGTCATAATCATCGCAAGTCATAACGTGTTTTTTAAAGAAACTGTTACTTTTCAGGATTTTTATATCAATCCTAACCTAACCTAGCCTTGTCTACAAGTTAGATATTTCAGAACTTCTGAAAAGTTTACAAGTTCAGCGATATAAAATATTATGTCAACAATTACATTATGACCGATAAAATTATGGGAAACCAAGGGCTCCCAGATTCCCGAGCTGAGTAAAAGTTATTTTTTAACCGACTTCAAAAAAAGGAGGAGGTTCTCAGTTCGTCGGGGTTTTTTTTTTTATGTATGTTCCCCGATTACTCGAAGACCACTGGACCGATTTGAAAAATTTTTTCGTTGTTCGAATGGTTATACTTTCTAGTTGGTCCCATTGTCACCACGTCAGGATCTGATGATGGGATCTTGGAGAAATCAAGAGAACTCCTCAAATATTACACCCAAATATTGCACACCTATAGCGATTTTGGTATTTTTCACTGTAACTCATGCATTTGCTTTTGAAAAGTACTATATGGTGAAGTGGAACTGATGATGAAGACCACAGATGGCCACCGGAACTCCTTAACGGTACCTATTTCAAGGGTGGCGATAAGATATTTCGATAAAGGTAGTTGAGCGACTATGACGAAGCACATTTAGGTTTAAATATGACTATGACATTCCCGCGGCGTTGTCTGCGGCGAGCTTGAAATGTTCTATAGTTTCTCATTAATATTTAGAAGTGGAGCTACGTAACAGCATAAATAGGATCACTAAAAAGTATAAAATAAAATAAATGTTTAAAAAAACAAAAACCCGCCTTCAAAAAGCAAAAAATAACTTCTTTAAAATGGTAGGTAAATAGGTCAGTCCAACTGAAGTCGGCGTCCAACAATATTTTAACCAAAAGCAGACTTCAGTTGGACTGACCTATTTACCTACCATTTTAAAGAAGTTATTTTTTGCTTTTTGAAGGCGGGTTTTTGTTTTTTTAAACATTTATTTTTTAAATGTATGAATGCAGTTTTCCTTGTTATTAAAATCGATAGCATCGTTCCTAACAACAGGGGCCCGTTCCAGAAAGCCACTCTGCAACTCTGCACTCCACAAATCCCACTCTGAAAACGAATTTCTGTTCCACAAAGCTATCGAAGAGTTGAAGAGGCAGAGTCAAATGCAGAGTGTGGATTTGTGGATTTGCAAAGTATTTCTGTTCCACAAGACAATCGCAAAGTTGAAGAGGCAGAGTTAAATACAAAGTGTGGATTAGTGGATTTGCAAAGTAGGTTTAAGGTACAGAATCTTTGCAGTTTGCTAATTACGCAGTGTTTTCTGGAACACGTTTGCTCTGCACTTTGCATTATCGTGGATTTGCAACTTTCTGGAACGGGCTTCTTCGTATTACAGACTTTCCCATACTGACCGATTTAAATGTTACTCTTGATACTCTTGGATTTGCAAAACTGGAAATTATCATAACCGGGCGTTTTCGCGTATCTGATATTGAACGATTTTTTTCCAAAAGGGACGTTTTGCAAATGGGTTTTTTTGGGGAAAAAATAGATTTTGAATAAGGGGTGTTCTGATTAAATGACATTTGAACGGATTTTTCCAAAAGGGACGTTTTGAAAACTGTACTTTTTGCGAATGTGACATTTGAAAATGGGATTTTTCCAAAAGGGACGAACTTATATCTATCTTCAGGTGCGTACCTGGTCATCGTTGGCGATGGCCTCGGAAACCTTGGTCCAGAGCCGCTGGGACTCGAACGGGGTCTGGTGCTCGAGGGCCATCAGGTACCGACGCAACCTCTGCTCCTTCAGCACCGCCACGTCTAGAAGGTTCGATTCCGTCTGTGGATCGAAACAGATCAATAAAATTTGTCCTATTTTTTTAATATTAAATAGATTTAAACACTTTCAGAACTGATATCTTTTTAAAGGCTTCACCGAAATCTAAGAACGTATTTTTTGTTGATAGAATTCTATTTCGTATTTTTTTTCGAAATGGTCAATTTTCGTCTTCTTCTATTAATCCATTAATAATAACAAAAATATATTTGAGATCCTCATAACGAGCCCTTTCATTTGATTTGTAAGGTATGCAAAACTTTTTTTAATTTCCTTATTTGTCCCCCGAAAATGACCCTAATTTAAAAAAAAGTGTTTGTGTCATAGTCATTACACCATCCTATCAAATTTCACCTGATTTGGTCCAGTAGATTCGGAGCAAATTGGCTGTGACAGACGGACGGACACACAGAGAGATGAACGAGGGATCCTATAAGGGTTAATTTTTTAATTTTTTTTTACGGAACCCTAAAAATCGCGTCCAAATCGGTCCATCCATTTTTAAGATACGATGCCACAGACATAATACCCACAAATACACACATACACAGACACACGATAAATTTAGAAAACCCCACTTTTTTCATTGGAAGTTAAAAATAAAGATTAAAGAACCTCCTAGTACGTTAGTTTCTATATAAGAAATAGAATAAATAGGTATGGCAAACTATATAAGTATGGAACCCGTGGGTTCGTCCACTCCGGAAACGTCAATCATATAAGGATGGATGAAACCCTGGTACGTCAAATGTTTAATGCTGGAATCCTTGGGTTCATTAACTACTTAAGGATGGAACTTTCGGGTACGTCTACTATGTAATGATGGAACCCCCAGGTACGTCAACTATTTAATGCTGAAATTCTCGAGTACGTCAAACCACAGGAAACGTCTACTGTATAAGTGTGGAACCCTAGGGATAAGTCAATTGTATAAGTATGGAACCCCTAGCGTGAAGTTTTACGATAATCGAAAAACCTAAATCCAATTTCACGTAGCTCACAATAATGGCAGCAAGTAACCAGTGTTTCTTATTTGATAACTTATTAAAGGTAAGAATTGATAGACAATCTCACCCCATTCCTCTTGTCTTTGATCTCGATCTTGCCGTCCCAGTATCCTTCGAGGTAGGCGATGGTGTCCTTCCCCTTCCTTATCCGGCCGGATATCGCGTTAGTTTGGTCCGCGCCGCCAAGGAACGACTATAAAAAAACACATTACACTATAGTGTTTGGATCGAAAAAGCATTTATGGCCTTGACCTTACAGTCGGCCAAAAATGTGGCCTACCACCCTACGGTCGAAGTTCATTTGCACGTCATGATACAACAAGTTCTATTTTCCCTTGCAATAATATTATGACAGTGACTAGTGTCAACCTTAGCGATAATTAGATCTCACAGAAACTTGTCAAAACTGGTAGACCACTTTCTTGGCCGACTACGTAAACGCCGTTTGGTATCTTACGATTGCCATCTCAAGACTGCAAATGCGTTGCCAACCTAAAGACTTAAAGATGAAATGCTTCTAAGCTAATATTTTTTCCGGTTGACTTACCCCCGCACCGGAATACACTGGTGCTGTTTGGGTCGTCAAAGTGAGATTAAATTATTTTAGATCTCTTACTTTTTCGATCAGTGTAAAGTATGTTTGTATGTATCTACTTTTTTAACTGCTAAATTGCTTTTAGCCACGACTCCGTTTATCTGTATTTCACCAGGGATTGGGTTGCATACCATTTATTGCTTTCCTTTCGTTTAGGAACTCATCGCATAACGACTCAACGCATTCACTGCATTGTATTTTTGTGCTGCATCTTTTGTTTTATACAAAGCTTACATACTTTAAGAACGCACATGAGCTTTTAAGGCACTTGGGGAAAGTGAGGGAAACGGTTATATGCGTTGCCAGCAGTAAATAAAAATAAAACTTACCCTCAATTTAAACTCGACATCTGCAGAGTAACCAGTCTCGGCACACATTATATGAATCTAAAACAAACAAACATCCAAAACTGTAATATAAATATGTTACTTTAAATGCCGCTAACTTTTTTATTTCGATGCAACCACCATTACCCTAAATGTAGCAAAGGAAAATGCCAGATATTGGCTTAAAACACTTTTTTTTAAAAGCCCGCGGATACGAAGGATATGACCTGTTTTGTATGAGATTTAAATTCAGTACCTATTTTATTACTTACACGTTTAGGGAACTTATACGAAAAATAGAGCCATCTATTAAGATACTTGTAATTATGTAATTATGATGACATGTTTGAATTGAATTAGTTAATAACGTAGTTTTATTGATTCGATTGCAGCGCCCTTACAGGGTTTATGTTTGGACTAAATATATTAAGATCATAATGTACACGTAATGCAATAAATAAATGAGTATGAGTACTTTGTAAATTAGACATGTTGCGAGTAACGTGTTGTTACGGTTATTTGCAATTATTTTTTTTGGCAACTTCATCAGAAAAACGAACACCACAGCATTGTTTTAATATTTTTCTACATCAAATAAACCCAATTCTATAATTATCCGTCACAATTTTTTCTTAGGCCAAAGCTTCGATGGAGTCCTGGCATTGTTCTTTGTGTATATTTCGCTGGTTCGCCGAATATACAGTTCTATGCCGTCCGTGTTCTATTTATATCACACCGCGTGTTCCACTTCCAAACCCTTCCAGCCGTTGTTTTACTCCCGATCGCCCATATTCAGGCATAGTCACTATAGTCATATTCTGTTTAAGATTAAATTTTCTTTTTCAAATAAAAACTCGTTTGCTGCAAATGCTCCTGTGTCAACTATTTTGTTTAATATATTTCTATAGTCCCCGACTTCATTCCCCCTCGCGGACTCACCTTCCCCCCCAGTTCCATACTGAGCGTGCCGATCACGATCCCCTTGCAATGCGCGTACGGCGCCGTCGTAATGTACGTCTCTTTCCACGGCAATAGGTTTACTCGTGCGCAGCCCTCCAATATGGCCGACGTAGAGTTACCTGGAATAGGGTATTATTGTAGAGGCAGAAAAGTTGGCAAAGGATGGATGAGAAGGTATGAAATGAAAGCCAATGGCACGTCAAATATATAACGATGGAACCCCTGGGTCCGTCAACTAATTATAATAATCGAAACGCCTGGTGTAGTCGACTACAAAGAGATGTATCCAGGATTTGGACCTTGTTACGGACCGATCGGACTATATTGGACGTTACTAGTACTCTACACGTCAACTAATTATGATAATGGAACCCCTAGGTACGGCTACTAATTATAATTATGAGACCCCTGTGTACGTCAATTACATAAGGATGGAACCTCCGGTTACGTAATTAGATAAGTATGGAACCCCCGAGTACGGCAACAACAAGGATGGAACCCCAGGATACATAAAGTCTAACGATAATCAAAAGAACTTCTATTTTCAAATTTTGACGGTAGCAATAAGTAAAAAACGTTTCATATTTCACTACCTACGTTTTGACTTATTAACTTAATCGATCTTGCTAAGAAAGCAAATTACAGACAGAGACAAAAACACACTTACCGTAAAACTTAGAGCGAGCGAGCAGGCTGCCCTCTATGACGAAACCTTCTTTCCTGTTTGAAATGTAGAACGCCGACACTGGCGGGTGATGAGACACCTGAAAAGAAAACGACATTACAGATAAATAAAATAAAAAACCTGCCAAGTGCGAGTCGGTTTCGCATACGAAGGGTTCCGTACCACCTCACATTAAAAATCGAGAAAAAAACACGTTTTTTGTGCGGTACTCAAATCACTTCAACTCATTTTTTGGATTCCATACAAACAGAAACTTCACGTGAAAAAAATATTACTCGTTACCGCCTTTTTGTTTATGACTAGGAGAAAGGCCAGTCTGATTTAAAAAAAAATATGTTTCAAACAAAATATGGATGTATAAGACTTGTTCCCCCATTTAATTATGGCCCTTTTCACTTTTTAAAAAGTTACAAATTAGACAGTAATGAAATTTGTATGCAACATTGCGGGCTTGTGTAGCGAGCCCGCAATGTATTTATTTTTAATTTCAGAACTGTCCGTAATCTATGCATTTCGCGTCCAAATACGTAGATAGCAATGTCAACTTTCTCGTCATTTTTGAGAATATATCATTTAAAAAAGTACTCGAACAGTTTCCACTGCGCTTCAAACACATACTCAAAAATGTTTAACAACTCTTGGACTATACCTGCTCAGCGATGTAGTAGGTAGTAGTATGCGAGTCAGGATGCTTCCAACAGCAGCGAAAGACCTCGCCCAGCACCGGGTTGTACGGCTTCTTCAGACCCTTGGGCTTGCGGTACAGCCCTGACAGGTACCAGCGGAGCACCAGCTTGAAGCGGAGGTACGAGTCCTCCACGTTCTTGGCTCTGGAGGGATGGTAACAGATTTGGATAAAGGGTAAATAACAAAAAGAAAGCTTTCAAAACCCGACTGTTGCTAACCAACTTTAAATTGTTATAAATCCTAAATGATCATTTAAAATGAAAAATGATGAACGAAACCTAGAGATGATTTTTAAATCCCTATTCAATGATACCCCACTTGTCATACTTGGTCGATTTTTTTTTAATTTGCACAATATGGCGTCTGGTTGCCGCCATATTGAATTTTGATTACTATCATATTTTCAGTGACACTCACCAGATTAAGACAAATCGATTGACATAAGAATCATCAAAATCGGACAACGGGTTTAGTTTCTATAGTGACACAAAGAAACAAACATACATATATAGGCTCTGAAACACATTACCGTCCTCCTTCGGCAGTCGGGTAAAAAACGGGGAAGAGCATCTCGGACCATACTCAGTGTAGGGTTCCAAAGGCGTTACTACAAACACAAAAATGTACCTTAACAAATAAGATGTGAAAACCAGCCAAATGCGAGTCGGACTCACGCACGAAGAGTTCCGTACCATTATCTATACAACATTAGCAAAAAACGGCGAAAAAATCTGACAGTGATGTCTTATAGTAATAGGGTCCCGTTTTTACCCTGTACGGAACCCTAAAAAGGGCAACAGCAAAAGAGCATATCGTCATGGCACTTACGTCCTTTTGTTGCGAAGCGCAACGCTTTGGAATCGCTTTTTAAAATAGATACGCGCCGCACCCAGCCTCCGCTCACGGTACATTTGCGGCTTTATAACAACTTGGTAATATACATAAGTTTCTGTCAAAAATTTCATTTTTGGGACAATCTTTTGTTGCCGATTGTACTTTTTTGCACAGTCGTCATCTACTCGTCACGACGATTCTAACGAGCCCTAACACGACGGGTTTATCATGTGTAATTTAGGAGTTCCCATGGCCACCCTGAGTCTCCATCATCAGACCAGCTCGATGGTACTATATTATTGTATTGTCCAAAACTAAAGGTGTATGCAAATTTTCAGCTTCATCGGAAACCGGGTCAACTTTAACTTGCAAGATTTGACCCGTACATACATACATTAAATCACGCCTGTTTCCCAGAGGGGTAGGCAGAGACCACTTCTTTCCACCTGCTACGATCCTGACAAATCTCTTTCGCTTCTTCCACATTCATACATCGAGTCGTACATGCATGCTATTAATTTGATTTTCATGTCTCATACTCTGAAAGTAGGCCTTTGTTTATCTTAGAAGCGGGTTGAAAGTGATACATGTCCACCCTAGGGAAGAAAAGTAATATAAAAAAAGAACTATGTCTATAGACCTGTGCAGTAGCAGAAACCTATACAGCCTAGCCTCTCTGTAGTAAGATTATAAAAAAAATACTAAGTTTGTGCTGAGCCATGGTAAAATCTTATACAGCCACTCTTTGGTAAAACTACCGAATCTTACTTTTATAAGTTTTATAATCAAGTTTCAGAATAAAGCACCAGTTATATATTTAAATATTTTTTTATTTTCATATTAACTTTATTTTTATGAATCACTTTTTATTTGATTCCTATTAATTGTTTGCGGTTTGTAATAAAATAACCGCCTCAAAACCGCACCTAATAAATAACCCTCCATGGCAGTCGGGTAAAAAGGCTGGCACTAAGGTGCTCTAAAAAAAGTTTGTGTCAAAATCAAGAGCGGGAAACAAGATACGATCTTCAGCACCTATCTAGTTGTACTACGTAATATACAGCGTTCACTATATTTTTCATAAGTTATTAGTGTTATCACAATTAATTCCTCGTCTGATTCGGAAATACATTTAACGCCAGATTTGATATTAGGGAATAGGCTCAAGCAGTGATGGAAAATCTTCTACCACCAAAATCAAAGGAAATATATTTTCCGTAACTAACTTTTTTTTACTTTCCTCATAATCGAAATGAAAAGTAGAGTTTTTAACACGGGTGAAAGTCCCCATTTATTTCAAACCCGAAATATTAGCGATCTCGCTTTGCTCGAGCGCCAAAATATCTCGTGTGATATATGTGCATTTCATCCCTTGGTGAACAATGTATTATTCCCGCATTCACCCTGCTCTCGACATCCTTCATGCATACATTGCAAATTAAATAAATGTTTGTAAAAACTACTCACTGCGCCAGTATATCCGCGTGGTAATAATTATCAGAGAGCTTGTCCAGGAACGACCGCGGCTCCAGGATGAAGGTCGGCAGCACCACCTTGCTGAGGTCCATCCCCGGACGGACCTGCTTCAGGAGGAACCAGAGGAGCGACTTGTTCTCCTCCGCCACTTCTTCCACCAGCTCTCCCGCCTGGAACCAAAAAGGAAGTTTTAAAAAACCGTTGCTGACCAACTTTAAACCATTATAAATCCTAAATGATCATTCAAAATGAAAAATGATGATAGAAACCTAAAGATGTTTTTTAAATACCTATCCAATGATACCCCATTTGTGATAGTTCGTCGACTTTAGTTTATTACTGTCATATCTTTAGTGACATTCACAAGATTAAGACAAATTGATTATCTTGGTTTCTTGCATAGAACTTGTATGACGTAGTACTTTATAGCGAAAAAAACAGAGCATAGTACTCTGCCCAAAAGTGATCTTGGTTTATGATATCGAAACTAGCAAAATAAATGTCAGATCTTCTGGACTCGAGCATCTCGCGTAAAATCCGTTGATTAATACGTCTTTATACGGTTTTTAAGATAATAGTACATTATTGCCTAGGCATGGAAGTAGGCAATTGCGGGCCGAGTATTGGTTTAAACGGACGAGCTTGCGAGTCCGTTTAATAATACGAAGCCCGCAATTGCTGTTCCTGCCGAGGCAAATATAGCGCTTTTCTCAAAAATCGCAAGTTTTTTTTTTGTGTTGGAGTAAAATCTTCATCGCTTGAACTCATTTTTTTAATTGCATACAAACAAACTTCATGTGAAAAAAGTATCACTCTTTACCTCCTTTTTGTTTATGACAAGGAGAATCGCAAGCTTTGTTTTTAAAAATAGCATAAGCTATTCGAGACACAGATAAAAAAGTTATGTTTCGAATAAAATTTGGATGTTTCAGACTTGTGCCATCATTTTATTATGGGCTTTTTCACTTTTTAAAAAGTTACAAGCTAGATAGTAATGGAATTTGTATGCAACATTGCGGGCTTGTGTAGCGAGCACGCAATGTTTTTTTTTTTTTAATTTGAGATCTGTCAGTAAACTATGTCCTTCGCGTCTCAATATGTAGATAGTAATGTCAACGTTTCCGGACATTTTTGAGAAAAATAACATGTTTTACAACATACTAAAATTTGGTGCTGGTATCACAAAGTGAACTATGTTTCTCCTAACAGAATGAATAATGACCAAAACGCGCGTTGGAGTACACTTTGCGGCGCTGGTACGCCAAAACTATTGACTTTATGAAAAAAAGGTTAATACATAAATTACATACATACATAATCTCACGCCTTCGTTCCCAGAGTGGGGTAGGCAGAGCTACAGAATTACAAACATCTCTAAAAACTTGTTGATAATTCTATAACCACAATTTGCACAATTAGGCTAAGATTTTTACCAGCGTATTAGTGACAGGTTGCAAGCCCATAGCCTAACAGTACTACAAGCCTTTATTCCCTTAGTCGTCTCTTACGACATCCACGGGAAGACATGGAGTGGCACTATTCTAACTCGGCAACCACACGAGGCTAATACATAAATTGTAGGCAATTATCTCTAGTTTCAATTTGTATTCGTTGCTTTTATCGTAAAATGAGTCAAAAAGGAGAAATTGTCAAAAAACTGCTTTTGGGCGCCTTTTTTCCAATATGGCGGCGCAAGTGGCAAAAATACGAGGTGGCAAAATTGAAATTCGGAAAGAGCATATCAAAATCTATAAAATCACCAATTTTCAAAACTCCCGGAAAACTTTCCAGGTAAAACTACCAAATGGCTGTTTTCAGGAAATCATAAACATTAATTACGTAAGTTAGGTTAGGTTAGACTTGCGACTGCCAAAAAAAAACACCTAACCTAACCTGAATACATAGATTTCAGTAGAGAATAAGTGTTTGATGAAATGAAATTCGATGAAGTCAAATTGGATAACCCTCATCAGAAATGTGTACTGACCGCGCCCGTCTCGCGATCCATATCCTCGACATAGCAGCTGTCAGAGATGGGAGCCACGTCGGGTCGGCGGCGCGCGTCCAGCGACCCCTCCATCATCCCGGGCCGGGAGCCCTCGCTGTCCGTGTCTGACGCTGCTCCCGCTAGCTCTGTGGGGGGAAACTGTGCTGGGAGCTGACTACTGTACGACTAGCATTTTACAAGGTACTTTTGCCTCCTAGGCATTGCACTTGAGCTGTAGTGTTTGTAATTACGTTAAACTAGAGAAGGCGCCTAACTGCATAGTAATAGTTTAATCGTCTTATTCATAAACTTACAATAGTTAAAGTGGGCTGGAAATATGCTTTGTCCTTATATGTCATTGGGACATTTCCATTTGACAGAAAGGGACAACGCGTACTTCAACTAAAATAGGTTTATAGTGCACGTAAAATTGCAGAAGTTTCATTGCTATCCTACTTTAACTCCTGTTCTAGAGCAAGATTTTCTAATTGTTTAATGAATGAGGGGTATTTTGAATTTTAATGTATTGTACACTGTTTAATAGACAATTTTTGTATAGAATTTCGGTTCATAGAAAATGTTTATCATATTATTCGTTCATAGAATTATCAGTACGCATAGTAATTACTTTGAAGATATTTAAATCATACATTTTATTGCAAAAAAAAATGCAATGTTTAGATATTCATTTCAAAAAAGAAAGAAGAAGAAGAATTACATTTTGATCTGAAACTAACCTAACCTACTTTTTTGGTAGCAAGTCGTTTCTGACGGGGTCGCAGTTCTAACCTAACCGAACCTACTTTTCTGTTAGCAGCTCATTTCTGACGGGGTCGCAGTTTTAACCTAACCTACTTTTCTGGTATTCTGCCAAACAAATAATTTTCCTTTAAAAATAATTCTACTGTTTGATAAGTTTGTTAAATAAAAAAACGAGATTATAAAATTCATTGAATTATGTTTCTGTGAAACATGTTTAATTCAAGTAAACAGTCGTTGAACCAATAATATTGTAAATAAAAATACAAGGACCTAATATTATATGAAACATTTTCTGCGAAACGAAATTCTATGAAATTTCTGTCTGCGAAACAAGGGAACACCGTAGTTACCAATAGAGTATAGATCTATAGAATGCTTCGACTACTACATTGCTGTTAGCTACCTTCTCTGATATTATGCTCGTAAGGCCCAGTGTGTAATAGGATGTACATAATCATGGCTAATTTAATTTGAACTGTGTTGCAATGGGAATAAGGTTTATTTCTATATCTTCATAAACAGAAATTGGCGTTATCGAACAAACGAAATTGAACTTAATTGCCTAGATGGTAGATTCAAAGTCGAACTCACGAAAAAACTCCGTGTTTATAGTAGACCTGACGAGGTTAATCCAGAAGTTTTCCATCATCATTTTTGGCTAAAACGGCCGTTGTTTCTTAAATTAAGAAACTAATGACCACGCTTTCACACATCAAAAATGTCTACGGATCTAAAATATTCTTACAAAATTTAATCGCAATTATTTCAACGCAGTAAAGTCAAGGGTAAAGATAAATATCCGCACGACGTTGCAAAAATATGTACACATAGTCATACAAAAACTATGAGTGGTTGGATACAATCTCAAAACGACTTGTTAAAATTTTCCAAGTTATTTCGTAATGGCTGTATACAATTCTTCCATGGTCTAGAAAAGAGTCAAAAATTATTATTGATTCAAAATCACTTTCCGCCCAAAGGATGGATATATTTAAATAATGTAACGATATTCTTGATCCTTGGACATTTTTGATGTGTGTATTTTAGCCAAAAATAAGCATTTTAAGGTTATGAAAGTGTTTACTAAATAAGGCAAATAGAGTTGAATGTAGTTTAGCTCTTTACTCAAAACAAATATTCTCTAGCTCGCTAAGCTAATATTAAGGTAGTCTACTGTCACTACGTTTTTTTTTTTTAGTTATTCAATAGTAGATTGTGTCACAAGGGAGCAACATGACATTTACGGCGAGGGCGTACATTGAATCCTGAACGAAGCTAAGGATTCTAAAATATAATCCTGAGCCTAGTGAGGGATTCAACTGTTAACGCCCAACGTGGAAATAATTTTGCTACCGTGTGACACATACTGCTTTTCACATCACCTATGAGGAAAATAAAAGATCTTAGTGATGAAACAAATTTAATTATTTACACTCTTTAAAAGTGCTGAAATTATCAAATTTAACAACAATTATCACATTTGGCAACAAAATTTCCTTGAACAGAAAAGTGTCACTTTGATCCCTACTAGCAGGGAAGAAAAGTCCTCTTTCCGAACAGGTGATGTGAAAAATTATTTTCTTAGCATTAAGAATGAAAAGAGCAATGAAAAATTGCTTACGTAAATTTAAAAGCGCGGTAACGAGTTCATTATCGTATTTTTTAATATTTCAGACCAATTACTCTTTGAAAGTGTAAGTCACCAATCACTTGATAAGGTATTTAATTTCTGAAACTAGAAGAATATATTGATACCCTGGTGATCTGAACTTACCCCCATTCCCGTTACAAGCCGTCAAGTCCTTACTACTCTCCAAAAACATCTTGTACCCCTCATCCACCCTTCTAAAGTCAGACAGAATAGCTGAGTCCACTGAGTACTTCCTCAAGAGATGCCCAGGCTCAGAATTTTGCCTCGAGATCTTCTTCTTGCTTTTCAGAAGAGAGAAGATACTTGAACGACGTCGCGTCTTATGGCTGTCTTTCATCTGAGCCGAGAAGAGTATGTCTGAATCGTGCTCCATTGTGATGAAGAAGATAAAGAGTCGTCTGTCCGTTTATCGTTTTATACCGTTGAAGGACTAGGAACTCATGGCTTTCAGCAGATCTTGAAAATATTAGACGTTCTTTTGTTTCTACGGTAATCTTCTTTGGGTTGCGGAGTTGTTTTAAGGTAGCTTCATCTTCTAGATGTACTAGGATATCATGTTTTTTATTCCACGCGTAGACTGCATCGTTTCTTCTTGTTATAAAAATTCCTTTGTATTGTTTTTGTAATTGTGAATGGTCTTAATAATATGAGTGTCGTTGATTGTTAATTATTGATAGGCTGTTTTAATCATGATGAATACTTAATTATTATTGAAAAAACTTATTTACAGGTTTACAACATAACACTAATTAAGGTGGGTTAGGGGTAAAACTTATTGTAAAACTAGGATATTAAGACGAAGGGCAGGGCAATCGTCTTCTCATACTCTGCCCTACTAAACTAATAAACAGTATACCAAATTTAATGACCAAAGCAGTTTTAATTCTCGTCTGTTTGTAATAAGGTTGATATTGATACAGGAGTTTTATCTGAGATACTGCGTATTGGATTAGCAGGGCTGTACTATCATTGTGCATATTTTTACCCGACTGCGGCAAAACCCAACAGGAGGGTTATTTGTTTATTTATTTAAACTTTATTGCACAATACAAAAGTAAGAGCAACTGGCGGACTATCTGGCGGGTTATGTGTTTGACCTGTATGTATGGCCGACTCTATGTTCCCTCGTAACTACTAACCGGCTAAACCGAATTTAATAAATTATACGAGGTTAGATTCGCCTTAACCACAAAAACTTTATTTTGACAAAAACTAACATTATGTTGACAACATTATTCAAACAGCAGTTGGGTTTTCAAAGCATGCTTTTTTTTAAGGATAATTTACACCAAACGGCTCGCATCGCATCGCATCGGAAAGGATACGTACGGATGCGTCGACAGCCGATCGCGTCCGGCAGCATGTCGACGCATACGATCGGGCGGTAACAGCCGTTCGCGGTCGAAAGGATGTCGACGCACACGATCGGCACCGTACGGTTGCTTGCGAACGTATCCGCACCCAGTCAAATAGTTTCGTTCCTACCACGTATTTAAGTGCACTTTCGAGAATGAGCGGGCTCGCCCGACGACAAGCGAAAGGGGCCGATCGCAAGCGAACGGAGCCGTACGCGTGTTGCGACACGCATACTTTCGATGACGTTCACATGTCGCGGAAGACGCCCGCGGTCAAGCTGTTGTGCGCAGCTTGGTAATGTAGACTTAAAAACAGTACATTATATGATTCAGTATCGTTTGGTGGAAATAGTGTTTAAGACTTGTTTTTGTATTGGTAAAAAATCAATGCTAGCTTCACGGATCTTTCTATTATCTGTTTTATTATTGCGTCTATTTATTTGATTTAATGTTCTGCGAAAAGAATAATTTTTTGTACTGCCACAAAAAAAAACCTGCACATAGTAGACAGACATTGCCCTACCCGTCTTAATAGTACTCGACCATATACATACATACATAATCTCACGCCTTCGTTCCCAGAGTGGGTTAGGCAGAGCTACTGAATTACAAACATCTCTAAAAACTTGTTGATAATTCTATAACCACAATTTGCACAATTAGGCTAAGATGTTTACCAGCGTATTAGTGACAGGTTGCAAGCCCATCGCCTAACAGTACTACAAGCTTTATTCCCTTAGTCGTCTCTTACGACATCCACGGGAAGACATGGAGTGGCACTATTCTAACTCGGCAACCACACGAGCCCATACCATAGCTCGACCATATAAAATATAGCTATTATGACAATGACTGGCCTATAAACGAGCATGACAAGTTGTCAAAGCCGGTAATAATGTCACGTTTGTTATATCACGTGTGTATGTCAAATTAGGTTGTCATTAACAGCGTATACGAGCCGATGCTATTGTAGGCAGTAATTTGATCCCAATGCCATTGCTGCAATGTGCGACGCATAATTCTGATCTAAATTTGCGTTGTTTGCATTGATTGTGTATAAAAATAATGATAACTTGATTGATATTAGAGATGCCGCGAATATTCAGTTAGTATTCGGTAAGAGAAAAATAAATCTTTTCAAATTTTTATTTTACAAATTCGTCGGCGTAATGTTAATGTACTAGCTTCTGCCCGCGACTTCGTCCCCGTGGAATAGTTACTTTGGGCTAACGCTAACTTTAATCCGCGACTTTGTTTACGTAGAAGGTAGAAACATTCTTCATTGGTGCTCCGCTCCTATTGGTCTTAGCGTGCTGATACGTAGCCTATAGCCTTCCTCGATAAATGGGCTATCTAACACTGAAATATTTTTTCAAATTGGACCAGTAGTTTGAGATTAGCGCGTTCAAGCAAACAAACAAACTCTTCAGCTTTATAATATTATAGTATAGATAATTATGCCAAATTACAACTTCGTCGTCTCAGAGTTAAACTGTTGGCAGACGGACAGCCGAACAGACGGATAGACGGACATTTGACGCCACGCTGGCCTAGTTGGTAGTGAGTAGTGACACTGCCTATGAAGTAAGCAGTCCTGGGTTCAAATCCTGGTAAGGGCAGATAATTGTGTGATGAGCGCGAATATTTGTTCATGAGTCATGGATGTTTTCTATGTATTTAAGTATATATTTCTCTATATAAGTATTTATATCGTTGTCTAGTACCCATAGTCCAAGCCTAGAGCTTAGTTTGGGACTAGGTCAATTGGTGTGACATTGACTTCTTATATTTATTATTATTTATTTAAATGGCAAAACTATAAGGGTTTCTTGTCCACGGAACCCTACAAAACGCACACATTACTGTAATAGGTAAGCTTTTGGCGAACAAACAGTGATATTTTTTAGTAATGAACAAATTATGTGTTCTTTATCGTGACGCTATCTACTCGCAAATGAAACAAATACTACTCGTACCTACCTACCGCACGCACCGCAATGAGACAGATATGATTCTACCTCTTCGCTGCCATTGACTTGACACAAAAGTCGTCCTGACATGCCAATGACAGCTAAAAACCACAGCAAATTTCAAGCTTACGTCACAAATACTCAGGTCTATTTTGCACTGTAATTCTCGACTTGATATGAGGTCATGGCGTGTGGGGCACTAAATGTACTGACTTTATATCAAGTCGATGGCGGCGAACAGGTTAAGCGTATCACTTGTTAGTTAAAGTGTACAAAATAAGCGTGTGCATTCTCAATTTGGTAGCTTTATACGCCATTGAGCTCTCACTTCACCCACACCCAATTCACATTGCATTTTGTAACCTGCTACCCGCGAAATATACACATAATCGCACCTTCAGAAAAATAGTGACCTAATCCAGAAATTTTAAATTTCGAGTTCGGTCTCTATAATAATAAATTTATGACTCGAAGTTTGAAAGCTGAAATTTTGAATTAGGTCACTATTGTTCTGAAGGTGCAATATTATGCCGAATATTAGGCGCTTCGGCCGAGGGTAGTCGAATATTCGGTATTCGGTAATCGGCAGAATTACTATTCGTGGCATCTCTAAATTATATCGCGAATACAAATAGGTTTTCGTTAAACGTGCGATGTAATAGGTATTAAATAAAAAAACTCCCGATATAAAGCGATCCCTTCTGTCAGAGCTGATATCTGAACCAGATCCTGAATAAACTAACTTAAAAAAAAACCGCATCCGAATCGATATATCTATTCGGAAGCTATGGCACGTGATCTTCCCTTGATGGTTGGTAGGAACTTGCGCAACGGACACAAGAATGGCGTAGCTCTGGTCAGAAGGCTGTAGCAAAGGGGTTTGGGTAAAAGTGTTGTCATTTGTAAAATTCATACATTTTCAAGGTGAGCGGCCATTCGTAAAAGTGGTAAATTATGATATAATTATTAAAAATAAACATATTTTGTTATGTAGTGTAATACTCTTCAATGAATCGGAGCCGAGATATTTAAATATTCATACTTGGGTGTACTTTTGTACTAAAAACTGAATACTTAAATCTTTAAAATCTCCACTCCGATATTATTTACCGCCATAAATTATATATATCTATGTGTATTTAGAGGTCCTCTAAATAACTATGTAAAAATCATCCGTGGCCGCTGAAAAAAAAATGACAATATTCTTCAAACAAATTTACCCAATGCCCTTTGAAAGATTTCTTGTCGAAGATCTCGAAATAAAACGCCTTAAAGAACCGTCCAAAGACCTCCTATAAATACCCAAAGACTTCACCAGGGGCCCTTGCCAAGATGCAAACGCTAATAACGTTTCTCTTTTCTATCGCTCAAAATGTATGCGACGACATTCTCGTGCGATACGATAAACAACGTGGTCAAATGCCATGCATGTTGGCTACGGCACCAGGTCAGTTGTATTTTACGCCTTGCTACCGTACCTTTAAGACCAAAGAATGATGGGCAAAAATGTATGAACGCTGGCCTAGAAACCAATAACAATAAGCACTATATCATCGGATATCCTTTTTAATTCTACAACGATTTTGTGTAGCGGGAAACCTCAAATAACTGGGAGATATTTTTTTTAATCTGGATCATCGGGACGCCTACATAGACGACTTTAGCATAATTACTATGAAATGCTGCCGTCTTTGCATGGCGATAATTTATTTCGCCCAAAGATTTCGAACTACCTGCCATAGTAATAGTTTTACAACTTAGAATTACCTATCCGGTGACATATCGCTTGTCCTTATTGGTCATATAGGCCAATCTGCCCATCATTCTTTGGCTTTGATAGTCACCTTCGCTCACACCTCCGGAAATAGCTGGGTTCGCTATTGACGAAAACGTCTAGGAGGACATCGTCATCATAAAACATATAATACCATACGCGTTTCTAATAACAGAGAGGAGTCACATACTTTTTAAGTCCAATATTGGATAGTATATTATAGCTGGGAATACAATTCAGACTTGACATGTGATACCAAAACATGGACATTTCATCGCTATACATACATACGTATCTGGTTACACTTTATCTACATACTAGCGACCCGCTCTCGCTTTGCTTCGTTTTATGTGATTTTTTCGTAACACCCGTTCATAAACCAGAATCCTTAAAGAGATTTTATAATATGTATGTAGTGATAATACACGTGTACGTACATATACATTTATAAACGTACGTCATAGTAGTTTACGTGACGGTTTCGTAATGCCAATTACGCAGAGTCTCGTACAATACTTTATCTACACACATATTATAAGTGCTCTAAGATGGGTTAAGAAACCGAAAGGCAAATGACCAGCATTACCTTGCCTGTGGTAGTAGGTGACAGCGATGACAGCTGTAACGTAATTTTGAAATTACGTTATCGAATATCATAAGTCCTCTATTATGCGTTCAAAACCCGTAGGAAATGACCAGCATTACCTGTGGTAGTAGGTGACAGCGATGACAGCTGTTAATTTTGGAAGATGTTCCAAATTTGGATCTCATTACTTTACAATATTCGAGAACGTAATTTCAAAATTACGTTACAACTCTCATCACTGTCACCTACTACCACAGGTAAGGTAATGCTGGTCATTTGCCTTTCGGCTTCTGAACCCATCTTAGAGTACTTATAATATGTGTGTAGATAAATTATACGCGACTCTGCGTAATTAGCATTACAACACTCGTGTGATCTATTCTGAAACGAGCCGCAAGGCGAGTGAGATGAGCGAGCGAACCACACTCATGTTGTAGTGCCTGTCATTACGCAACCGTCACGTATACTACTATTACCTGACAGTAAATGCTGCTGTAACGTAATGTTTAGTGGTGGTAGGACCTTGTGCAGGGTCCGTTTGGATCGCTACCACCATCTTATCCTTCAACCTAAGCAGCAGTCCCCAATGTTGTGTTCCGGTGTGGGAATAAGACACAAATTAAGGCCTATTCCCAGTTGTCCACACCCCCTTTGTCCACACTGTGGACAACTGGGAAAAAAAATCCCAGTTGTCCACAATGTGGACTTAGGGTGTGGGTTTATATTACAAAAAAATATTCTACGAATATGAAAATAATCACGAATACATGTATTTTTGCTAATATTATCTTTAAAACTAGACCAGATATATAAACCAGATTTTAAGTAAACGTTTGTTAGGTACTCTTAAATGACTCTTTGTATTTTCCTGACCCTGTGTATAATATATAAATACGGATATATCTAATTAAGTACATTAATAAAAACTAACACAGTTGATTCAAATTAAAGAGTGTGGACAACTGGGAATAAAAATTCCCAGTTATCCACACTGTGGACAACACTGTAGACTCGTTACAAGTGACACGCTGTAAAGTGATCACTATCACGCGCGCTAATCAAATAGTGATAGTTTTGACGACTGCGGTCGTTACGCGGCACTATCTTGACAGGTCGAATTCAACACGAGCACTATCACAATATAAACGTCGGTATCCAAGGGCGGTAACTATGCGAAGAAACTGTCAACTGAGTCAGTGTCATCACAGGTGATCACCTAAAGCTAGCGTTCGTATTCGATGGCAACTCGTCTAGCCCCGCTTAGGGCTAAATTAATTGACTTTGTTACTATATACATTTGACATTATGTTCACTCATTTTAATTTAGTTATAAGGACTAAAAAACTGTATGCCACTAAAGGCTGAGCGGCTGTACTGTATGACATAAATAATAAGACCATGATGTAACCATTCAATGCAAATATTTTTTTCTCCCTCATGCTCGGAAATGTTAACCTTACTGTTGTCAAATCAGCACGCGAAGTTGTAAGTTCCAGGTCCAGGCAAAATTTAAAAAAAAAACAAAGTTATTATTTACCAACGGCAGCGGCCGCGAAAATGTATGAAATTTCATTACGTACCGGGTGTTTTACTTTTTAAAACCATGTTTGGACTAGGATAACTACTTCCAAACAGCCAAACACTCGTGCAATCAAAATTCTTCCTTTTATATTTTACTTTTTAAATGTCATAGACTAAAAAGTTAAGCCTTTTCAAACAGCGTTTACAACGTATTTAAAAGTGTATCAAATAGTTTGACTTTTTAAATAGAAATTGTGTTCATAGACGAAATAAATTGCCTAAATAACATAAACGCGTAATAAATGTTATAGTTTAAACAATATTTTATTCAAATTGAATTTATTACGTTTAAATTTGAGATTTTATTTAATGCTTTATTTCAGTGTCATACTAAATCGTACGTTTCTGTTCTTTTTTTCAAGGAAATGATGGGACTGTGTTTAATATTACAGTGTTAAATTTCCTCACATTGTTGGAGAAAAGCACTATACAAGCCTCGACCGGGAAGGCCGGTTGCTGGACTCGTATATAGTGCGGCCTCGACTGCGTCTTGGCCACGCTAACTCTACTCGTCCCGCAACAGCCTATTTCCGAGTCTGTGCAGTAATGCACTAATTTCATTTCATTTCATAAAGTGGCAACGCATTTGCAGTATTTGATTTGACTTAGTTCTCAGATCCAACTTAGCATCAGGTGCCCTGTGTGCTCGTCTACGATACGCTCGATACACGTCATACTAGTGAACGGGTGCTGTCTGTGGGGTCCGGTCTGTTCACGCTTGCAAGGACGTGTTTTCCAGTTACTTATTTTAATTATCGTTCCTGACGTAGAGACCTCGTCATGTTGTTCTCCTAGTCACTATTTTTAATTTAAGTAATTTAGCTTACATTTGTAATGATTTTATTTGTGTTAGTTTTAAAATAAATATTTTATTACTGTATTACCTTGTAATGTTACTTTTAAGTATTATTGTATTTTATGATTGGAAACTTGACCTTCTGCTGGAGTTTCTTGCGGCGCTTCTTCTCCGCAATGATGGTCTTGTCCGAAGCGCTAGTAGATTCACTCCATGTTACCGACGTGTAAAAGAGCCCTCATGTGGCCAATTTGCTGAATAAATATTTTGAATTTGAATTTGAATTTTTGTCTGCCTTCACCCATACAAAAAAATTACGATACAGAAGCAATATGGGATGAAACAAAGTGTTCTAGAGGCCCTTGAGAATATAAATATGTCGCTGGTTAGCAATTAACAGATGTCAAACGCGCCAAGGTCGAAACATGACTTCTCACACCAATTTCATCTAAGTGCTTATAATGAATCGCGCAAACAGTTTTGTTTGATCTATACAACAGAGGGCGCTGGAGGTCGAGGATCAGAGGCTCTTGTTTTTGTATGATTTTGAATGAATACAACGAATAATACCCGTTTTAATTACAGTAATATTATAAATGCGAAAGTAACTCTGTTTTTCTGTTTCGCTTTTCCGTCTAAACTACTGAATCGATTTCAATGATATTTGGTATGAAGATAGCTTGAACCCTAAAAATCAAAAATCAAAATATTTATTCAGTAAATTGGCCATATACGGGCTCTTTTACACGTCGGTAATATAGAGTGAATCTACTAGCGCTTTGGACAAGAGCATCATTGCGGAGAAGAAGCGCCGCAAGAAACTCTAGCAGAAGGTCATTTTTTCAGACATAAAATACAATAATACTTAAAAGGAAGTTACATTACAAGGTAATAAAGTAACAAATATTAATTATTAGAACTAGAACAAATAAAAACATTATAAATGTAAGGTCAAAAACATTAATCTAAATATAATGACTAGGAGAACAACACGACGAGGTCTCTACGTCAAAAGCCATAACCGGAATAATTAACTGAGCAACAAGTCCTTGCAGACGTGAACAGACCGGACCCCACAAACAGCACCCGTTCACGAGTATGACGCGTATCTCAGCCATCGCCTCCCTCAACCATGTGTTCGGGAAGGTGGCGTGGCGACCCGATCCACGACGCCGCCGTAAGCAAAGACCTTTGAGCGAGCATGACGTGCTCATGCTGCCGGACATAAAAGTAATATTGTGTGAAATAGCTGTCCGGCGAGAATCATTACAGGAACTAGGGAAGGACATACACTATTTTTAACCAGGTTTTTTGAAAGATTAAAAAATATTTGAGGTGTTTAACGTGTAAGTTTTGTAAGTGTTGAGGTGTTTGGTGTGATTTTAATATTCATACATTATTATTAATCATAAGTCACTAGGAAAGTTTTAGTGCCACAAAAGAAAAGGAGTACCTTAAAAGTTGATTCACCCATAAACCGAAGCGAAACGAGGGCGGGTCGCTAGTTTTAACCGAAAGTTAACGTATGCGGAATGAAATCTGGACAAGTTTTGAACCTCTGTTTAAAATATTAAAATTCCTTAAAAAAGTACAAAAGTGACTTGTTTTTTGTTTAACAACTCATCTTCACATAATTACGACAAATTTCATGGACGTAGGATTTTTTTAGCAATAATTATGGCAAATCGCGAAAAAGTACGTCGCGAAACTGTTTGTAATTTCTCGATACACATCCCCTCTGGTCGAAAGCGAAGGTCGTGGAGCATTTTACACAAAGGGTTTAGAGTCAAAGCACAGTATATAGTATTTTAGCGTCCTACCGACTCAGAAAAACGAATACAAGGAAGCCCGGTTATGGAAGACTATCCAGTTTAAGCCAGTCTACTGAGAGGAGTCGTTGAAAGAAAATGACCGCCGGCCTTTACGCAAAATCATATAGAGAGCTAGGAAGAAAATCCAAATGCGACGGCAAATTCATTTAAAAGTATCTTAAAGACATGTGTATTGAAAAACAATCACGAAAAGTTAAGAGGACAGGGTCTGAAAATCAAAAATTTACTCAAAAAATCCGGCTTTGCAATTTGGTCAAAAATAAATTCCACGCAAATAGTGACGTCTTGTGCGTAAAGAACGACGAAACACATTAGACGGAAGTTAACGGCAAAGGACTTATTATTTCAAAAACACCAATGGCCCAACTGAAGAAAACGTGAAATATGTGGACGTACGTTCCCAAAAAAGTTTTACTGTGTCTTGCGATCAGCCCTCGCGGTATGTCTAAGGCAGTTTTTTTTAATCTGGGTTAGCGTTTAATGCCGACCGATACATGGAGCGATGTTTGCCAATTGTGCGAAATTTTATAAAATCGGAACATAGAGAAGCTAATTTGGTGTTTTGGCCAGATTTCACTTCCAATCACTACTCAAAAAAAAGCGAAGCAAAATGAACAACCTAAAAATCCCGTATGTCCCCAAATTAGCGTATCCACCTAACGCCCCAGAACTTCGCCCAATCGAAGATTTTTTGGGCAAATCTGAAACGGCGAATCTACTCGAATAATTTTCGTCAAATAAATGTACAAAGTTTAATTCGAAATATAAAATTAGAATTAAATAAAATGCCGACATCTGTGTTTACGTCAGCCATGGACAAAGTTCCACGGAACTGTCGCAAAGGAGTAAATTGTTTTTTGCATTAAACATTTTTAATAATACTATTATTTATTATAAACATTTTTAACAAAACACATTTTTTATTACATAAAATATTGATTTGAACTTTGTCCAGATTTCATTCCGCATACGTTAAATAAAAACTTATCCAGCGAAAAAATCAGCTCCGCAACAGTGCCAGACACCGAATATGTTAAACATCTATGAACAGGGGATTATTGTATTTACATACAACTGTTTTGCGTTTATTTACGTTGTCTTTTAACTAAATGCTATCTCATAGATAAGATAGTGTACACTGCTGAAATTTGTCGCATAAAGTATTCGAGAAAATGATTCAAGAGTATGTATGGGTGGTATAGAAAACTTACATAAACCGATGGGAAGCGTCGGCGAGTCGCTAGTATACATATAAAACTTGCTTTATTTACTGACTGACTGACAGACGGACCACGTACGAGCTAAACCTCTAAACCTACTAGGCAGATAAGAAGTCATCAAGTTTCTGAATATTAATAATGTTGACAGCAGTAAAACAATGCTGAAATTATTCGTTGCGTGTGAAGGAATAGCAATATAATAATTATTATTATTATTATTGGCCAAGTAACAATACATTACATTTAGCAAGTCAGGTTTGATACATATTTTCCTTAAAAGTAACATGCATCTATATTACTTATAACATTTATAGCTCTAGACATTTACTTCTAAGTAGATCCATGTAGATATTCGTTGATGGACATTGGATTGAAATGGGTGTTGTTGACAGAATACTTTCATTTTCAACCGACTTCAAAAAAAGGAGGAGGTTCTCAATTCGTCTGTTTTTTTTTTTAAATGTTTGTTACCTTTCCTACTTTCGACTGGGTGAACCGATTTTGAAGACTCTTTTTTTATTTGAAAGCTGGTGCTTCCATATTGGTCCCATTTTTTTCAAAATGAAGATCTGATGGTGGAATCCATGGGGAATCGACGGAACTCTTCAAAATTTATAGGCACACCTATAGCGATTTTAGTATTTTTAATTGTAACTCGTGTATTTGGTCTTGGAAACCACTATTTGGTGAAGTGGAACTGATGATGAAGACCACAGATGGCCACCGGAACTCCTAAACGGTATATATTTCGAGGGTGGCGACAAGATATTTCGATTAAGATAGTTGAGCGACTATGACAAAGCATATTTAGGTTTAAATATATGACTATGACTTTCCCACGGCGTTGCTTGCGGCGAGATTGAAATGTTCTATTGTTTCTTGAGAAATGGGAGAATCACAGCATAATTATGATCACTAAAAAGTATAAAATAAAAAAAAGTTTAAAAAAACAAAAACCCGCCTTCAAAAAGCAAAAAATAACTTCTTTAAAATGGTAGGTAAATAGGTCAGTCCAACTGAAGTCGGCGTCCAACAATATTTTAACCAAAAGCAGACTTCAGTTGGACTGACCTATTTACCTACCATTTTAAAGAAGTCATTTTTTGCTTTTTGAAGCCTGGTTTTTGTTTTCTTTTTAAAATCATTAAGTGACAACTCAGCCTCGTGTGGTTGCCGAGTTAGAGCCTCGTGTGGTTGCCGAGTTAGAATAGTGCCACTCCATGTCTTCCCGTGGATGTCGTAAGAGACGACTAAGGGAATAAAGGCTTGTAGTACTGTTAGGCGATGGGCTAATACGCTGGTAAACATCTTAGCCTAATTGTGCAAATTGTGGTTATAGAATTATCAACAAGTTTTTAGAGATGTTTGTAATTCAGTAGCTCTGCCTACCCCACTCTGGGAACGAAGGCGTGAGATTATGTATGTATGTATGTAAGTGACAACTCAGTTACCTTGCAGGGCAGTAAATTGTACATATTAATTTTAAGTTGAATCCCCTGTTTATAATATTTCTTAGTTCTCGTTTTAGGTATGCATAACTGATGTTTATTTCGTGTGTTAAATTTGTGGACATCTTTACTTGTTTTCATAATATCTTTTTGTTCATGGATTTCTACTAAGCTGTTAAATATAGAAATAAATAGAAATAGAAATAGAAACATTTATTCGACGAACACAGAGAGAAAAAAAACTGAACAGAGAAAAACATGACAAAAAAAGGATGGCAACACAAAAATAAAAACAAAAACAATATAGAAGGAAAGAAAAAATACAATCATAGAATAATGTTGCCATAGGTGATTCTGTGACGTCGAAATTGACACCACTCAGCACTATGTCACAGCATAAACCGCGACGCTGGTTTTCAGTGGCGCCAACGTGACACACGAACGAAGAGACAGTGTTTAATTAAAGAATATAATAAATAGTAGTAGATTAGCAAGTAAGATAATAAGAAATAAATTAAATACATTTTTTAATATGAAAACTGAATAAAATAGGTACAAAAATCGGTCAAGATAATTCGAACAAAATAAAAAAGGAAGGCAACTGAACACAGATAAAGGAAGAAGAGATTGAAAACATGCAATAGGGTAAAGAGCCAAACGGTACCACCAACATTAACCCGCAATGATGGGCGGCGGTCGGCAGCGGGATAACCGGTACCTACCCTCGTTCACCTCTTCTCGCCTTGGGGTGTGACTGGATCACGAAACTAATTTATACTTATTTTATTAAATGTTTAAAGCTTAGTGCGTGTAATAAATTGTGATCGGTGTTACATGTGCAGCTGAACAATGGTTTACTACGATTTAATATCAGTCCAATAAGGTAAATATTACAGCTTTAAAAAAAAACTTATTGCTTAATAATTATAAGTCAGGCTTTACTTTTTTGTTGGCTTAAAAGAAATGCCTTACATTTAAATTTAAACGTGCCTACTGTATATGTACTAATCACGGCTGTCGAGAGCATACCCAATTACAATTACACCGTAATGATGCTTGTGATACCAGGTCGATGTCGGCTGGCAAGTTTGTTGTGCCGAGGGTGTTGAATTACTACGGCGATAGGTGTCTCCAGAGACGCCTACCCTATATACTCAACAGCCTGCCCTCTGACATCAGGCAGGAAGCCATTATAGCAAAGATTGCTAGAAAGCTGTATAGTTACCTTATTAAAAACATAATGGTAATTTAGGATACTTTATTGTGTTTAGTTTAGAATCATTATAGATTTAATAAGAGAGCAGAGACTGCTCGATCCTACAGTCAAACTGTGCAAACGGTTTTGTGGGACATAATGTTCCTATATATGTTGTAATTTCATCTTTTTAATAAATAAAAAAATTTAAAATTAAATAACTGTCATTATTCCATTCTTTAAAAACCAAACTGATTTTTGATTAATTGCCTTAATGATTGTCTCATTGACTTATTGCATTGTTTTACTGCTGTCATAATACACACATCAAAAGTGCCTAGGGATCTTTTTTATCCCTAGACAGTTCTGAACATTACAATATAGACATATTACTACTGAGTCAAAACATCAAATTTGTCTTGGGATACTGAGTATCCCAAGACTTTTTTGATGTGTGCATTTAGAAAATTTCATGGCTGTGCCAAGTGTACGGATTGACTTGTCATCGGCCTAGACTTAAAATTTGAAGGGTTTTTTTTTGGATAATCTACGTGTGCAATTTTTCGAAAATCGTTCCTAAAAAAATAGGGGTAGTAGCAGGAAATGAGTTAATGCCCTTAGTCCACCTGATTATAGCGAAATTTATCAAATTCCACGGAGGTCCGCGAGCGGAGCTTCTAGGTTATTTTGGCCCTTCGGGCTTTCTGAAGAACAATTATGATCTAAACCTAGTTGTCAATTTTGCTCCCCATACTGCACATATTTAAGTAGTTGGACTACGTAAAATGCCCTCGGGAACTTAATCTACGCGTACGAAGTCAGGGGCGTCCTCTAGTTCAAATATATACAGCTAGTGGACGCCCGCGACTTCGTACGCGTAGAATTACTTTCCCGCTACTCCCCCTATTTCTTCCCGTTGGGGGTCGATTTTCGGAAAATCCTTTCTTAGGGCTCACTTACATCATGAAAGAAACTCCTGTAACAAATTTCAAGTTTCTAGGTACAGTAGTTTCGGCTATGCGTTGATATATAAGTCAGTGAGTCAGGTTTTATATATATTATTATATAGATGGATAGATGACGCCTACCTACGAAGCTAGCGGGTTCCAGGTTTGATTCGAAGTAAGAACAATATAACAAACACTCGCGCTCATCACACAAACATGCCCTAATTTGGAATCGAACCCGGGACCCCTAGCTTCGTAGGCAGTCACTTCCAACAAGTTTAACACCGTCATGTGGTGTGGTTGTATGGTATGAATTAGATATAGCTAGGCGACATTTGTCCTAAAATACACTAGACAAATTATTTACTTAGCAGTAATAAAGTGTTAGCTATTTTTAACACCAAATAACTTTATTAAATAAACGTGTCTACTAAAAAAGTAGCTTTAAAACCCGGCTGTGTTTAACCCTCAACAATAACTTTAACAAAAAGCAAGCTTTCAAAACCCGACTGTTGCTAACCAACTTTAAATCGTTATAAATCCTAAATGATCATTCAAAATGAAAAATGATGAAACAAACCAAAATATCATTTTTAAATCCCTATTCAATGATACCCCACTTGCCATACTTCGTCGACTTTTTTTTATTTATTTGCACTATATGGCGTCTGGTTGCCGCCATATTGAATTTTGATGACTGCCATATCTTCAGTGACACTCACCAGATTAAAACAAATCGATTGACATAAGAATCATCAAAATCGGACAACGGGTTTAGTTTTTATAGTGCCAGAAAGGAACAAACATACATATATAGGCTGTGAAATACATTACCCTCCTCCTTCGGCAGTCGGGTAAAAAGAGGTTATATGTTTAACCGGTGAGCCCTAGCTAAGAACCATTCCTATTAAACAAGCTTTTTTTTAAATAAGTTTCTGTAAAAACAATCATTTTTGGGACAAACTTTTGTTGCAGACTGTACTTTTTTGCACAGTCGTCATCTACTCGTCAAGACCATTCTAACGAGCCCTAACACGACGGGTTTATCATGTGTAATTCAGGAGTTCCTATGGCCACCCTGAATCTCCATCGTCAGACCAGCTCGATGGTGCTATATTATTGGTCCGATCTAGCGTTGAAAAAGTTCGGAATAAATCCCGTTTTTTTCCAAACAACTTGTGTGGTTGCCGAGTTAGAATAGTGCCACTCCATGTCTTCCCGTGGATGTCGTAAGAGACGACTAAGGGAATAAAGGCTTGTAGTACTGTTAGGCGATGGGCTTGCAACCTGTCACTAATACGCTGGTAAACATCTTAGCCTAATTGTGCAAATTGTGGTTATAGAATTACCAACAAGTTTTTAGACATGTTTGTAATTCTGTAGCTCTGCCTACCCCACTCTGTGAACGAAGGCGTGAGATTATGTATGTATGTAACTTGTTTTTATCGGATTTTTATGGAGAAATACAATGAAATTTTCTGCTCTTATTTTAATCTATATTAGGTCTTATTTGCACCTACAAAATGGCGACATCGACGACATGGAGGCAAAAGCAATTGAAATAGGTGGCGAGGGTGACACTAGTGACAGTGATTGACTATAATTAAATTGTCATATTCATTTGTTATTTTTCCTAAAAATCCCGAAAAACCTGAAAAAAACTAAAATGTCAAACACTCAAGTAAAAAACTTTCGTTTTTTCCGCAATTTTCAACGCAAGTCCGATCGATAACTACAACTAAAAAAAAACGTATGTCCCAAAAACCACGAGCTATTTTTTTATCTTTACATACTCGTAGTATAAAACAAAGTCGCTTCCTGTCTGTCCCTCTGTCTGTACGCTTAGATCTTTGAAACTACGCAACGGATTTTGATTCGGTTTTCAACAATAGAAAACTCACACAAACCAAAGCGAAACGAGGGCGGGTCGCTAGTTGCTGGCTTAGTTGATAGTGACCCTGCCTACGAAGGTAGCGGTTCTGGGTTCAAATTCCGGTAAGGGCAGTTATTTGGGTTATATACAGATTTAGGTTACCGTCTTTCCCGTGGACATACCCGAAGTTAACGTTTGTAAGGCCAAATTTGCTGGCTGAACCCACCTGCTCATAAGTTCCGCTAGATCTACTTTAGTCCTAGCAAATAAAAACATAACTTATATGCACACAAGCCTTTAACTATTGACCACAGGAGAGACAACTTTTGTTTTTTCGAATGTGTATTTTTTTGATGGATGGATTTGTGTGATGAGCGCGAATATTTGTTCCTGAGTCATGGATGTTTTCTATGTATTTATATGTATATTTCCGTATATAAGTATTTATGTCGTTGTCTAGTACCCATAGTACAAGCCTAGAGCTTAGTTTGGGACTGGGTCAATTGGTGTGACATTGTCCCCTGATATATTGTCCGACCTGATATGATATACTTTCGATATTATCACAGCACAAACATAGCGTTTTAACGATGAAGGTTAGTTCACGTGTGTTAACAGCTGTTTACCTATCTACCTGACCGTGACCTGGTTAGGACCGGTCAAGCGCGAGTCGGACTCACGTGAAGGTATTATTAAAAAGTGGTTCGAATAGGCTTGAGCACGTTAAATACTGACACAAATACTGGCACAAAATAGTGACAGTTTTGTCAAATATGTCACAACATTTACCAAGAATAGTGAGTAGTATGTAGTGAGTTATAGGTATTCCCTCGAAAACTGTCAAATTTTACGGTACAAAAATTACCCTATTACCTTCCCCGGGCTTCAAGCAATCTCCATACCAAATTTCATTAAAATCAGTTCACCGGATAAGCTGTGACAGCGTAACAAACAAAGTTACTTTCGCATTTATAACATTAGTATGGTTAGATATTATACGCGTCCAAAGAGCGGAATAATAGTTTCCAAAGTGTCAATTACATTTTGGATTATGTAATAGACTTGTCATACGCAGACGACAAGCCAATTGAATAGTTACGTAAATTTAATCGAGAAACGTGAACGATTTCAACTAACAAATGTCAAGACATTCGGGTCCAATTAGACCTGTTATTTCAAATTCGTGGAGTTCAATTCTACTGATATTTAAATATAGGGTATCTTTGAGTGAAATTTATCTTCAGTTGGTCGATGACGGCTGTCGTTGCGTGATTAGTGGTACAGGAAAGCTGTCAGTACAGAAGTTGTCAACATACGGGCCGCCATTTTGTGAAGTTCATTCCTGTTTGGATTGCTTTCAAAGTGACACGATTTTTGAAAGCTTGTTTACATTCTTTATCTCGTCTCGTTGGCCTTACTTTAAGCTATAGGCTTGTACTATGGGTACTAGTCAACGATAATCATACTTATATAGAGAAATACATACTTAAATAAATAGAAAACTTCCAAGACTAAGAAACAATTCGCGCTCATCACACTAATATTCACCCTTACCGGGATTCGAATCAAGGACCGCTAGCTTCCTAGGGCCACTAATAACTAAGCCAAACGTGTCTTCATTGCTTATTTTGTTCTCTGTAGCTTCTTTACTATTCGAAAACGTGTTCAAATCCCATAGTGTAAGTTTTTTGACACTCAACTGATATTTGTGTCTCCGGAAACACACCGGCCGGTGGGTAATTATTAGGGTAGGTGACGGCGAGTGAGGTATCTGTTACGAACTAACTAGTGTATAATCAGTGGTAATAAATCGTGCTTGGAGTCGCTTACAAAGAGATCCACTGTTGCATTTTACTTCATTGTAATAAGAGTCAAAATTGGATGTACTTCTCTTTGTAGTCGACTATACCTGTTAGTTACTACTAACATCCATATACTTTAAAGACCTAGAACTGGAAAAGTGCACTTGGACGTTATTGGCTAACGAGAATCCGCTAAAGCCGCACTCAAAATGGAGCAGGTAATCAGTCGGCTCTTACATCGGTACGGTTCGGACGCGCTTGTTTCCCTGCGACTTATTGTTTATCATTTACCTGTGACTTGGCTAGTGAAACGGACCGGTGTCTCCTTAATATTTTATTTTCAAATACCATCGTGACCGAGTCCTGAGAAGATTATCGTTTGTTGCCGCCCACTTGGCTACCTGCCTCTATCGTTTGTCCTTGTCATTTGTATGACACTGTGCGAGTGAGCCTATAAGGTCGTTGAAGTGGATGGGGTATAGTAGGTGCTATAATAAAGTAAATGGAGTACCTATAGTAGGTAGCTGTATGTACTATCGCGATCGTTAATTTGTGACCCATTTCAAGAAAAATAGGCTTGAAGTCGTCAATGTCATTAGAGATGCCAAATCATTTGTAACTATAGGAGACTCAACGTTATTGTTGTAGAATGTCAGAATGACTTTGGACCTAAGGTGGGTCCCAAATTTAAGTTCGTGACTGTACTACCTACCTACTGACTGCTTGTGGTTTAAAGGAGACATTGTAGTAATATATCTACTTGCATAACACACGTACAGTAGTTGGGTAATTCTATGTTTTTTGACAAACAAATTAATAAAGTTTTAAAACTTGTGTGACATGATATATTTGGGCGTGGTGTTTAAAATTCACTACTCTCCATGCTGAATATATTGTTGACACCTTGAAGCTTTAGCTTAAAAACCGTCGATACTACATAAAAATACATATAACCTTTTCTTTTTAGAATTTAATAAGGAACATTTTTGTCCTTGACACTTTTTTCCTATCTATTATAGTTGTCCCAAGAATTTTAAAAAACCGTTAACGGGGACACATTTCACGGTAGGGGAGGAGGGGGGGGAAGCGGCCAGGGGTGGGGGGGAGAGTAGTGAACTTTAAACACCACACCCAAAGATATCATGTCACACAAGTTTTTAAACTTTATTAATTTGTTTGATATTACCATACATTAAATACACGGAATTACTCAGCTAAGTTTAACAAACTAAATGACCGTAGGTTATGTTCATGACTTATTGTGTTTTTTATTATGTCATTTAAGAACAAAGGCATGTGGTCTTTTGTTGCAAGCGCTTATTCAAATTGTATATATGTTTAAGAGTTCCGTAGATTTGATAAGAAAACGTAGCCTCCAAAGGAGTGTATATCATAGTTTCGACTACGTACTCTCGGAATATCATGCTATCGAATGTTCGTTGGCTCGACTGTTATTGTAATGCATAGTCGCTAGATCGAAATACTTGTGGCCGAAACATGTACAATCGACAAAACGTAATCTAGAATTGTATAGTTTCGATCAGTGGTGTATCGAAAATTCATTGGCTCGACTGTTATTGTAATGAATATTCGCTGGATCGAAATACTTGTGGCCGACATAATTATATATAATCGACAAAACGTAATCTAGAATTATATGGTTTCGATCAGAGGTGTGTCGAATTTTCAGTTGTCACATCAAAACTGGGTTTTTAGGGTTCCGTACCTCAAAAGGAAAAAACGGAACCCTTATAGGACCACTTTGTTGTCCGTCTGTCCGTCTGTCTGTCTGTCAAGACCCTTTATCTCAGGAACGCGTGGAGGTATCGAGTTGAAAGGACACCGCAGGGAAAGTATGGATAAAAAAACTTCGGTGAAATTCGATAAAAAAAAATATATGTTACGTGTCTTGATCAATATATAAAAATACTTGGAGGGCAATAAAATCCTATGACTAGTTTTTGATCCAGTAACAGTCGAGCCAATGAACATTCGTGTCTGAGATTTTCTATGGGATGACAATCGAAATCTCAATTTCGAATTGACAATTTATTGTTTCTACGCTTTTCGACCCAGCGAATATTCGATCCAGTAACAGAAGAGCCAATGAACATTCGTGTCTGAGATTTTCTATGGGATGACAATCGAAATCTCAATTTCGATTTGACAATTTATTGTTTCTACGCTTTTCGACCCAGCGAATATTCGATCCAGTAACAGTCGAGCCAATTAACATTCGTGTCTGAGATTTGCTATGGGATGACAATCGAAATCTCAATTTCGATTTGACAATTTATTGTTTCTACGCTTTTCGACCCAGCGAATATTCGATCCAGTAACAGTCGAGCCAACGAACATTCGATAGCATGATATTCCGAGAGTACGTAGTCGAAACTATGATATACACTCCCTCCAAAGGATTACAAAAACAAGATTATGTTGAATAAAAGGGCGAAATACTAAATAATAGGTAAACTAACATAGATAACTAGCGACTTTCATTAGCTAAGCATTATAGAGTTTACTACACACTATATATATGGGTTTTAGATATCACTGTCACGTCTAAACTTTGTCCAATTTTGATAAAATAAATATCCTGGGACATCACGCCAATTGTCCTAATTCCAAACTAAACTCTAAGCTTGTAATATGTCTCTCCAGACCTATCGACGTGGAATCGGCTTGAAACGGTAAAAAAAGTTTTATGTCCGTGTAGTAACAGTGAAAAAGGCGTCCCTCGGCTCGATTCGGCGTTGCGAACGGAACGACGTCGTTTTCGCTCTTATTGCATGGACATAAAATTTCTTACCGGCTCAAGCCGATTCCGCGTCGATAGGTCTGGGGAGACCCTTTGGGTACTACACAACGATAATACTTAGGTCCATATTGGGTCATATAAAATGGGTCTTTAGATTTTTTATACACATAACGATTTGTGTCTATAAGTACTCATCATTTCTCCGGAAAATTTTGATCATACTTTTTTGTTCATACTTTTTAAGTCATAATTATCGCAATTCATAATGCATTTTTTCAAGAAACTGTTACTTTTTGAGGGTTGTTATAAATCTAACCTAACCTAATTTTATCTGCACGTAAGATATTTAAGAAATTCTGAAAAGTGTACGGTTCCATGAATATTGGCGTTATGTATTCAGATGAGTATGAGTTCCGATCATTAGTATTAAAAAATATTATAAAGAGTATGAAGAGTGATCATTATGATGTAAAATGGTATGAGAAAAAAATTCGGAGTTCCAATAATCGGAGTTGCAATTTTATATGAACTTTGGCGCACCCAATAAACATACTTATATAGAGAAATATATACTTCAATTAAATACATAGAAAATATCCAAGACTCGGAAACAAATATTTGCGCTCATCACACAATTATCTGCCCTTACCGGGATTTGAACCCAGAACCTTCGTAGGCAGGTTCACAACTAGACTAACGCGTCGTTTCTACGTGTATTTGTAATTTAGCGTACTCTATAACTGTTTACGTCTCTATTATTTGATAGTTCGCTTTGTACAAGAAAATAATTTACAAATGTAACTTTACTAAATTCTCTTAAATTTTTGTTGGTGTCACGAAAGAACCCTATACACGTTTCTATTCGACTACTGAACCCTAAAAACGAGCCATATTCGCAGAATTTTCTAGTAAACAGACGCCTTAAAAGTGACATTTTTATCGGTTCGCTTAAACAATTAAATCCCTTCCCAGCAAGATAACCGCATGTAAACATTGTACAACTAAATTCTTGCATCAAAACCGCGTAACTTCAATCTTGAAACAAAGGAGATTGAATCTTAAACTGTTAGGAATAAAGTCGGTTTTAAAAGGGTTTGAATTACAGATACGTTGTTTTGAAATAGATTGGTACTTAAGAGTATTACAACACACTTACAAGGATAATATAATAAATAATAACGTCATATTATGCCACTTTATCCTTTAATCAAGAAATACGAGTAGCTAACGTTACTATGTACAGTAAAAAAAAAACCTATGCGAACTGCGCTGTTTTAAGTTATAACATATGTATTTATGTATAATGTCTGGCCCCGTAGGTCCTAAACGAACGAACCGATTCGGACACGGTTTTTCTAGGGTTCCGTAGTCAACAAGAAACTCTTAAGCCGGGCATTCACGGCCGCGCCGTTTGTCTCGGCGACAGATGGAGTGCATACTGGATAGGCGTAATATTTTGACCAAATTCACGGGCGTGCCACGCCATGCCTCAACGGTGCGACCTCACGGAGCAGACTGACAGTCTGACTGACTGTTTGGCAGCCAGAGAACCCATTCACGACGATGCCATTTGGCTTGGCGCGGTGGCGTGGCGTGTTCCAACGTTGAATTTCTACATTCACGATAGTTCTATTCGGATGCCGCGTTGGCGCGCCGCGCTGGCTTTCCATCCATTTGGAAATCCAACGGACCGCACCAAGTACTTTCAAACGCTGCTCTATTCGGCTTGTTGGAGCGGTCGTGAATGTCCAAGGGTGTGATTCTCTCAAAAACGGCGTTCGGTCGGACGAACGAGTGAATGTCGCAACGGCGAGTTTAAGTAGTCCCGTCAGAGCGAACAAAACACATTTTCAACATATACGATCGATCTTATCGACAGAAGCCATGCTGCCAAATTGAAAATGCACGCGCTAAAATGTGTTGTTCGCTCTGACGGGACTACTTTATCTCGCCACTGCGACATTCACTCGTTCGTCCAACCGACCGCCGTTTTTGAGAGCATCACACCCCAGCTTTATACACCGTGCCCGGGACGTACCCGAAGGATTTTAACCATCGATTCTAGACCCTATTTGGAGTATATAATGTGATATAACATGTAGTCCAATATCGCATAATTTCCGAGATTTTTATTATTTATAAAACAATTTCATAGTTAATTTAATTTGAACTCTGTCACCTTAATTTAAAGCATTATTTACTAAGAAATTGATTAAATTAATTTATGTTGTACGTTGATGATATTGCTACTTACAACATGAATCTTTCTTAGTAAATAATGCCTTAGGTTAAGGTGACAGAGCTCAAATTAAATTAACTATGGAATTGTTTTTTAAATAATAAAAATCTCGGAAATTATGCGATATTGGACTACCTACATGTTATACCACATTATATACTCCAAATAGGGTCTAGAATCAATGGTTAAAATCCTTCGGGTACGTCCCGGGCACGGTGTATTTTCGCCATGTCCGTCTGTCCGCGGTTTCTCCACCGTTCTGGCTGAGTAACAAACATCCAAAATTTCGCATTTATAATATTAGTAAGAAGTAAGATTAGTATTCCATGCATACAAATAAAGATAAACCAAGTGTATGATATGATAACATGTAGTTATTTTAACCACAAGTACTAATTATGTTTATTTATAGATAGAACGCGTAAAGAGAAACAGACGTGAGCCCTTTATAGTTTAAAATAAACATCGTTGAACTAATTGATGTTTTAAAGTCAATTCAAGTCAGCTGCAAAACAGCGTAACGTCAAATAAGATGTTTGAGCGTGTCCTGGGCCTGTTTTATAAAGCTACAAATTACAATTTACAGGTTACAAGTTTCGATTTGACACCAACTCGACCAATGACTACCAGCCATTTGAGCAGTGTTGCCAGTTTAGACCTGTAAAATTGTAACTTGTAGCTTTATAAAACGTGCCCCTGATGGTTTAAAATGAAACAGTTTTTCTACCTTATTAAGAAATGTTTTTATAGCATTAAAGAGTATTTAGACGAAGATTACGATAGCGTTTAGTTGTTTTAGCTTTTAGTAGTATATTTAATATTTGTTAATGAATATTTTATCTATATTTTTTAAGCACTTGTTACAAAAATGTTAAATATTAGATTAATATTTTTTGTTTATTTTCGTATGCTATCTAGGCACATCACAGCGGAAATATTGTATTAAATACCTGCTCATGCCTGTTTTGACGAAATAAATATATTTCATTTGATTTGATTTGATGGTTCCAACGGAAGACCAGCGCAGAGTTAAACGCTGTTTTTAGAATTGTTATAAAACAAACCTAACCTACCGTAATGGGCTTTACACAATGGCCTTTTAAAAATCTTGAAAATTTATGGCTTCAGAAATAAAACTATTATAATTATATTATGTATTATGAATTATGACCCATTGTATACTTTATATATTATGACACGATTATCCGTGGGTATTATATACGGTGGTGGCCACATAATTAGGAACGCTTGCGTTTTTCCTATACAATTGCCTATAAATATGACTTTTCAATTTTGACAACCCATCTATAAGTTCTAAAGGCCCCGCCACACCGGTTGCGTGACGTGCACGTGCACGTGCGCGTTCGATTTCCACTGAGTTGTATAGTATGAATTCTCACTACGACATGTCACTATACAACGCAGTGGAAAGCGAACGCGCACGTGCACGTGCACGTCACGCAACCGGTGTGGCGGGGCCATTAACTAATTTTATTTTTAGTTACACTTATCTTTAACTAATAAAATAAGGTTTCAATGTATGTACAATTTATCGCTGTTAAAAACGAATATTTAATTTTATAGGGATTTTAAAACTTTGTGGTGACACGTTCATGTGGTGGTCACATAATTAGGGACACTTGTTTTTTTCCAATACAATTGCCTACAAATAAACTTTTCAATTTTGACCACCATTCAAAAAGTTCTAAACTAATTTAATATTTGGTTACACTCATCGTTCATCAATGAACTAAGGTTTAAATGTATGTACAATTCATCTCTGTTGAAAACGGATCTTTGAGTTTATAAGGATTTGAAAAAATAAATACCTCGCGTTCATACAAAGTTGTAAAACTTTGGATGGCCGGGTCAGCACTAAGTTTTTAAATCCCTATAAAATATAAGGTTCGTTTTTAACAGTAGTTCATTGTACATAAATTTAAACCTTAGTTAATGATCTAAAGTAAATTGTATTTAGCAATAAAATTGGTCAAGAACTTTTTGAATGGTGGTCAAAATTTAAAAGTCATATTTGTAGGCAATTGTATGAGAAAAACGCAAGTGTTCCCAATTGTATGGCCACCACTGTATTATTGAATAGTCATCAGAATTTCATATAGCTACGAAGAATTGCAAATCGATGCAACAATTAAAAGTAGGTTAAATCGAAATCGACTTCCTACATTTGTTTATATGTGTAAACAAAATCATGCAACAAATTGGTGAAATCATATCAACGCTTGTACAGTCAAGGAATTTAATTTGTGACCCATCTTAGGTCCAAAGTCAATCTGATATTCTACAACAATAAGGTTGAGTTTCCTAAAAGTTACAAATGACTTGACATCTCTAATGACATTGACAACTTCAAGCATATTTTTCTTGAAATGGGTCACAAATTAACGTCCGTGACCGTAGGTAGATGTTTTGAAGTTGTTTTTAATTAAACCTAAACGAGGCGTTTAACCTAGTTGGTAGTGACCCTGCCTACGAAGCTAGCGGTCTCTGGTTCGATTCCAGGTAAGGGCAAATATTTGTGTGATGAGCGCGAGTTTTTCCTGAGTCATGGATGTTTTCTATGTATTTATGTATGTATTTCTCTATATAAGTATTTATATCGTTGTCTAGTACCCATAGTACAAGCCTAGAGCTTAGTTTGGGACTAGGTCAATTTGTGTGAGATTGTCCCATATTATTTATGTTAAACGGCTGAACTGTTTTGAAAGATGTTTGGTACACAAATTGCCCATTTGTCATATAGGATACTTTCTATCCTTTTCCCGTAGGAAAAGCGATTAATGACTTCTACGCGGACGCAGTCGCGTGCAAAAACTAGTTATACAAGCCATTTCGTTTAAATTGTCTCACGGTACATTTTTTAATTTATTTTTTTATTTACCTGACACGTTCGTGTTGAGTCACAGAAATGCATGTGTAGGTACTTACTAAAATTCAACTTAACATCCAGTAGATTCCGACCAAATTGGTTGTGACAGACGAACAGACAGACACAAGTGATTTTATAAGGGTTCAGTTTATTCATTCGTACGTACGGAACCCTAAAAAGTAGGCATAAGTATCCCAAGATCAAACACATCGATCGATCGATTAAGACGAAAATAAAAAAACTAAAGAGTCGGACTCGCGCACGAAGGGTTCCGTACCATTATCTATACAACATTAGCAAATAACGGCAAATATATCATGTTTTTTGTATGGGAGCCCCCCTTCATTATTTATTTTATTTTAATTTAAATATTTATTTTTAAAGTGAATATACAACTAAATATTTTGTAAGTATTTCAAGCGTCTACCTGTTGCCGTTATTAATATCGAACAAAAAAATGGCGAAAAAATCATGTTTGTTGTACGGGATAAAATATTTAATATTTATATAATATTTATTTTATTACCTTAAATATTTATTTTATTGTTTTTAGTGTTTGTTGTTATAACGGCAACAGAAATACATCATCTGTGAAAATTTCAACTGTCTAGCTATCACGGGTCATGAGATACAGACTGGTGACAAACAGACGGACAGACGGACGGACAGTGAAGTAAAGTAAATAGGGTCCCGTTTTTACCCTTTGGGTACAGAACCCTACAAACACGAATAATAATTATCCATTATAATTATAATTTAACATGTTAATAGATAATTGATTGATTGATTGTTGTAAGATAATTCTAAAACATGAATAATATTAGTAATTATTTAGCGATATCGATATTTATTCGTTTAAGTTCGTTCACCCCAAAAACCACAACCAATTCGTACAATGCTTATGTTGTAAACTGTTTTTAACAAATAAATCATTTAGATTCATTATGTAGGTATTTTTAATATTATAGTACAAATTATTCTAAGCTCTCTACATACGTTCGATAAATTTCAAATCCAGAACACAATCACATTCTAATCACACAGCACCGAAAATTTAAAAATAGAACGTAAACAAAAGCGCTTTATAAGCGAAACACTGGCCATTATCACTTATTATCAGAGAGCGACGCAACCGCTCTGAAGTGTGTATGATAAAGTACTGAATTTTAAAATGTAAACGTTACTCTGCGGTCGTTGCGAGCAAAGCGATTTGGACTTTCAACCTAATGCGGTACTGTTTATAATTGTATGAGGCGCAATGTGATGAATAATCTAAGTATGTTTGTTTAGTTGGGTAACAACTACACTCAGGAGCAATGAAAACGGGTCACATTCTATGGTAATTAAATAAAAAGTGACCCGTTTTTATTGCTCTTGACTATACTTGTTGAATTCAACGGTGAGTCCTATGATATATACTATAGGGCGCCCGCGTCTTTGTACGCGGTGTATTAGTTTCCCGCTACTCCCCCCCCCCCCCTATTTTAACCCCTTAGGGGATGATTAAAAAAATCATGCTTATAGATAATTGTCTCAAAATCATTTTTAGTATTCCGTACCCAAAGGGTAAAAACGGGACCCTATTACTAAGACTTCACTGTCCGTCCGTCTGTCTGTCTGTCACCAGGCTGTATCTCATGAACCGTGATAGCTAGACAGTGAATTTTTTACAGGTGATGCATTTCTGTTGCCGCTATAACAACAAATGCTAAAACAGAATAAAACTAATATTTAAGGGTGCTCCCATACAACAAACGTGACATTTTTGCCATTTTTTGCTCGATATTAATAACGGCAACAGGTAGATGATTTAAATATTCACAGAATATTTAGTTGTATATTCACTTTAAAAATCAATTATTAAATAAAAATTTAATAAATATTTAAGGGGGGATCCCATACAACAAACGTGATTTTTGGAATTTTTTGCTCGATATTAATAAAGGCAACAGGTAGATGCTTTAAATATTCACAGAATATTTAGTTGTATATTCACTTTAAAAATAAATAATTAAATAAATAAAATAAAAAAATTAAGTGGGGTCCCATACAACAAACGTGATCTTTTTGCCGTTTTTTGCCAATGTGTATAGATAACGGTACGGAACCCTTCGTGCGCGAGTCCGACTCGCACTTGGCCGGGTTTTTTAACGTTTACTGTGAAAAAAAATATTGAATATTATCAGTGTTTGCTACGGCCGCTTTGGACATGTTGTCGGAATGACGTCATTTTGTTTGTAACCACAGAACCGAAAAAACAGTAGAAGTGTGATGTGGGCGTATCACGTGTGGCATGGTTAAGGGTGCGGCTCCACTGAGGCGGAGACGAGCGGAGCGGGGCGGAGCTGTGCCAATATTAACCAACAGAATATAAACTAACGTGCGCAAGGCGCGCTCGACGTGACCGCATGCGCCTTCTATTGGTTAATATTGGCACAGCTCCGCTCCGCTCCTCTCGTCTCCGCCTCAGTTGAGCCGCACCCTAATGCGGAGTTCCACGCAACCTTCGATAGTTTGCCGCGATCACTTATGCGTGAAAGTAGTGCGAATAAATATTTCTGAAATAGGTAATAAATCCAAAATAATGCCTTATTGCGCTATTTTGGAATGTAAAAACGATAGCCGCACCAAAAACATTTTCCATGGTGGTGTGTTGTTTTATGATAGTGTGAGTATTGGCGACAACAGGTCTGATACTAAGCGAAACTCATGGCACTGTTTTTTCTATTCCGTGTTTGTAACTATATTCTATTCTTCCACACGCAACGAAAAAGTTTAGCATTGTTAGTGGTGGTACGACCTTGTGCAGGGTCTGTCCGGATAGCTGCTGCCTCTTATCCATTAACCCACCGCCAAGCAGCAGTATTTTGTTCCGGTGTGGGGATAAGACAAACGGTGACATTACTAGCATACAGGCATTCCGTCTTAGTTCTCAGGGTTGGCAACGCATTTGAATAGAATAGAAAACGTATTTTTTGCTTTATCAAATCAATCAAAATTGACAAATATGACGCGCATTCAAGTTTGGGAGTGGGGGCTCGTGACGTAACAACGTGGTATAAAGTGTGCCACGGCGTGACGTCACGCGAAACTTCAACGCACTTTATCTTAGTCATTTTTTGTTTAATTGACAAAAGAAAAATACGTATTCAATATTTTCTGACAATATAAATGACGCACTAATTAGGACACTAGCCTATTCTGAAGGATTGAATTCTTGAGATTGCAGTCTTGAGAATTCAAATGCTTATGGCTCAGATCCCACTTACCATCAGATGACCTGAGTGCTCGTGTGCTTTCTCCTTGCCATATAGAAAATGCTGTCAACATTTCTGCCCTCCTAAGCAAAAATGCAATAACTAAATACAATAGCCAAAGCAGATTCAACTCTCTTCTGTTTGTAACTAGGTTGCAATTTCTACAGATGTTTTGTCTGAGATATCGCCATAAAAAAAGTCACTTTCCGCCGTCTGTCCCTCTGTCTGTACGCTTAGATATTTCAAACTACGCAGCGGATTTTAATGCGGTTTTCACAATTAGTTAGATGATTTTTCACGGAATATATTATCTACTAGAGGACGCCCGCGACTTCGTACGCGTAGAATTAGTTTCCCGCTACTCCCCCTATTTCTTCCCGTTGGGGGTCGATTTGCGGAAAATCCTTTCTTAGTGCTCACTTACATCATGAAAGGAACCCCTGTACCAAATTTCAAGTTTCTAGGTATAGTAGTTTCGGCTGTGCGTTGATATCTAAGTTAGTCAGTCAGGTTTGCCTTTTATATATATATATACATACATACATAAACTCACGCCTTCGTTCCCAGAGTGGGGTAGGCAGAGCTACAGAATAACAAACATCTCTAAAAACTTGTTGATAATTCTATAACCACAATTTGCACCAATAGGCTAAGATGTTTACCAGCGTATTAGTGACAGGTTGCAAGCCCATCGCCTAACAGTACTACAAGCCTTTATTCCCTTAGTCGTCTCTTACGACATCCACGGGAAGACATGGAGTGGCACTATTCTAACTCGGCAACCACACGAGGCTGTATATATATATATATATATATATACGCTTCGCTTGCTGATTGCTTTCAATGTTACGTCAGCCTTAATTTAAAAGGACAAAAAGGTCATATAACGTTTAGCAACATGAACGTACGACCTTACAATGATGAGGTGGCGTTTGAGTCATTTGAGAAAATACATTATTACTAGCTGTGCTACAATAGCGATAAACGAAAACGAAAACGCTTCAATAAATTTTTACAGCTTCAATAAAAGCTGATTCATGTAACAAACAGGTGAGAAAAAACATTTTTTGAATAGCTATAACCAAGATATAAGCTAACAAAGATTTGTTCCTATCTCTTTCAAGCAAAACAGAATTTTAAGTGGAGTTTATATGGCCGTACTGCACGATGACGTCACCGCTGCACTTCGCATCTCTCTGTCTAATTAGCATTTTAAAATGCTGGTATCATCCGTATTACTTGACCTATTTTAATTTTAATTTCACTTTTGGTGATCTCTTTTACGGTATTTTCATATTTTGTTGAGAAATGTTATTAAAAAAATCTATGCATATTCCCTATTGCGTAAAGACATGTTATATTAACCTCAATGTTTCGGTCGGTATCATGATTCATCAAATAAAACTCCTTTGAAACTCTACTGGTATACTTGGAGAGGTTCAGTAATCATACAGTTATTTAATACAACCAAATGCTCTTATAGCGGTTACAGTGGAATTTAGTTTTTTTAAATATACTTGTAAGAAGCGGGCGCGTTCACAACTTTGTGTAATGCAAATAATCTTAGTATATCAAAGATGAGAATTTCAAATGTATTGGAATGAAGCAAGATTTTAACGCTTTTTAACCGACTTCAAAAAAGGAGGAGGTTATACGTTCCACTGTATGTATTTTTTTTTTTTATGTATGTTCACCGATTACTCCGTCAATTGTCGACCGATTTCAAAATTTTTTTTTTGGTTTGATTGAGTATACTTCCGAGGTGATCCCATTGTCACCAAATCTGTATCTGATGAGGGGATCAGTGAGGAATTGAGGGAACTCCTCAAATATTGTAGGCAAACATATAGCGATTTTAGTATTTTTAGTAACAAGTCCAGCATTTGCATTCAGAAAGTATCATTTGGTGTAGTGGAACTGATGATGAAGACCACAGATGGCCACCGGAACTCCTCAATGGTACCGATTTCAAGGGTGGCGATAAGATATTTCGATTAAGATAGTTGAGCGACTACCTACAACGAATAATATTTACTTGTTGAAATATGACTATGACTTTCCCGCGGCGTTGCTTGCGGCGCGCTTGATATAAGTTAAAGTTTCATTTCAACTAAGAAGTGGGACTACGTACCTAACAGCGTATTATGATCACTAAAAAGTGTAAGTGTAAAAATAAATGTTTTAAAAAACAAAAAACCGCCTTCAAAAACGCAAAAAATAACTTCTTTAAAATTGTAGGCACCTAATAGGTTAGTCCAACTGAAGTCGGCGACCACAACATTTTCAACAAAAAGCCGACATCAGTTGGACTAACCTATTAGGTGCCTACAATTTTAAAGAAGTTATTTTTTGCGTTTTTGAAGGCGGTTTTTGTTTTTTATGTAAGAAATCTGTCAATAGGGCACCAATGCGATATTCAACATGGCCACAATAAAGTACTACATCCAGTGAACAGAACAGCTATATCAGTACCTACAGGGTGTCCAATAAATCGACGTAAACCCGCCCAGGGCTGATAGAGCAGCTAAAAAGCTATCGATTTAACCCCTATGTATGTACAGCGGTTTTTATTAGGTTCGAGATATTGAGCATTATAATCTGTTTTTTTGTAATTTTCCCTTATGTCCTTGTAACGAAAAATGCTTAATTTGAATTTTTCATTTCAGAAGTTTTACATTGGTAATTATTATCAGAATCGTTACGAATAAGCGAAGTTTTTAAACTGTTTTGCTCAGTTTTTTTTATAATCAACTTTTTAAGTAATGACATAAAGTTGTTTTTTCCATACAAAGTGAAAAACAAACACTGAGACACCTAGTATAGAGAAACAAACTTTATGTCATGTTCAAGCTGCTCTATCAGCCCTTGGCGGGTTGACGTCGATTTATGGGACACCCTTTATATACTACAAAATAGTTTTTAAATATGGCTGTCAGTCGAACAGTTGATCGAGTGACCAGAGTCATACGAGCTCACTCACTCTACCGGTAAAGCGGCTAAGTTGAGAATGCACGCTATTAATGATTATAAGTGTTCAGGGGCCGTAGAAGACTGTAACTGTAGTGTTACCACTTTTATAGGCATCGTTTAACCATAGTTCAGGACTTTTAGCTTTGAGGGTACTTTTATCCTCTGCTCTTCAAAATAAAAAGGCATTATAAGAGTATGAAGACCTTTGCGTATACTGCCTTTAGAAGATAGTACAAGTAATGTATTTTCTCTTCTAGCATAGCTAACGATTTCTTGCATAACAAACAACAGCTTACCATCGTTACAGACAATCTTCCCAGCGACATAAACGTTCTGCGACGAGAACCTGTCGTCCCGCCGCTCCGTCTTACAAGACTCGTAGCTAGCCGACGGCAGCTTGCAATAGTCTATCAGCGAGTACTTCTGCGGCGTGAACGATTCGGCAAACGGCGATTTCCTACGAGTGTGCCCGCTGATAAGATGTGTTTGAAAAGTGTTTTGACGCAGTCTTAAGGTTTGTTTTTGAAGAGCAACATTTTGAAGGAAAAGAGATATTGCAGACGAGGAAAGCTGTTTGGTCACCTGTTACGGTACGACGATTGCATTATGATGATAATTAAAGGGAAAAGGAAAACAGATCAAGAATCAGTGTATAAAGAGAAGTCTTGGAATATGAAATAATGGAAATTACTCCACCGACAACAGCATTGCTCTTAAGTAAATGATGATGACGAGAGCAACAGTTAACTGACCATTTGGCTCTCTAGTGGTCAGTTAATAGTGGTATTGAAGTCGCAGATTATCTATTTAACACGTCATTACAAATAATAGGAAGACGCTTTAAATAAATGAACGATATTATATTTAAGTATATTTATACGCAACGGTTCGTTTGATTACAAAAACTTTACAATTTGGTACTATTATCAAACTTGAATGACGGAGATCCGTAAATTAAACCGACACTAAAACAGAACCGAAAAGTACGAATGTACCGCATTTAATAGTCAAAGTTATCATATTAAAAGTTCTTACCTGCCAAAGTCACACACGTCGTCAGTGCTCGACGAGCTATATCCCAAAAACCTCTCAACAGACGGCGAAGTCTTAGTGATTATAATATCATTATTATCCGGTGTGTCACACAAAACCTGGGATTTTTTCCCAAAAACGTCATCCTCGGAATCAGTTTTAGCGCCTGACTTTCTCAAATCACTGATCCTTTTCTGAGTTAACTTGGTAGACGGCGTGGAGCTTCGTCTTTTGGGAAGAGTCATCATAAGTTTCATCAGGTTATCTTCTATAGGAGATATAACCTTATCTCTCCTATCCATTATAGAGAGTTTAGGCATTTCAAAACACTTTAATATCGGCCTTTTTTCTATCCTCATAGGGCTAGACGCTAGGCTTTTTGATAGTCTGTTCTGCGTTCGAGGTTCCACGATGACTTTAGCTGAAGATGCCGACGGGCTGTTCCTCCCAACCAAATTAAGTCTATCCATTTTCATGAATTGAAAACGGCCATCTTTTTCCGACTCGGTGTCATGATCTTTTGACATTAATTCTATGGATTCCATGAATTGCGCCCATTTGGAGATCTTCCTAACTTTTTTTCGTTCGTGCTTTGTAGAGTAGTCTGATACTGACATTAAAGGGGTGGTAGATGTTGAGGAGAATGCTTCAGACGGTTTTAAGACTGTTATAAGAGTAATTGGTCGTATAAAAGTTTTGAGACGTTTTATATTAATTATTTAAAGTTTGTTTTATAACAAATGAACGATATATTTAAATGAGCAAATATTAGCATAAGTGCGATTTAGCAATACGTGAATATATATATCTATTTTAATTAAAAAGAACAATTAAGAATACCTGAAAGTCGTTTGTCAAATTACATAACTTAACATTTTCTGAATGTTTAATTAAAATCACCTTAGTATTAAAATATATTATTACTTCTGCGATACAGTTATATTTACATATACAAATAACAAACGCTAAACAAACAAGGAAAAAACCGTCGTAACTGGAGTTCAAACAAGTCTTGACTTTTCCTTAGGGAGGTCAACAAACATTTTAAATGGGTGCAGCTCGTTGAAATTCATACTATCTACATCCATATCATAACTTCCCTACGATATGTTCAGAAAGGATAACCAAATGGCCTATATTAAGAAACCTGTATCTGTGGATGTACTTTAATGTTAACATTAAAGTATTGCATTTCCTTAAAGTATCGGTTATCGATGTACAGATGTAGTAGATCTTTTTTCATCGTTTTTTGTCGGATAATTTCGTATTTATCTTGCTTTCTCAATTAGCGTCAGTACCCATCAATAAGCCAACTGAGAAAGTAAGATAAATACGAACTTATCCGACAATAATCGCGGACAAAAATACACACATACGGGTCAAACTGAGAACCTCTTTTTTTGAAGTCGGTTAAAATACCAAAACCTAAGTGTAACAAATACTTTTCTGAAAACCGCATCAAAATCGGTTCAGCCAAACGCGACATAATCGCGGACAAACATACATACATACATATACGTCAAACTGAGAACCTCCTTTTTTTTGAAGTCTGTTAAAAAACGATGGTAAAGGATTATTCACTACATCTGTAGTTGCATCTTAATATTCACTTTAAAGTATCGGTGACCGATACTTTAATGTGAACATTAACACACAGGTACATTAAGATACAGGGCAACTACAGATATTTTCAGGTTTCTCACATATTGTAGAAAACTTATGATATGCAAGTAGATAAAGTTAATCTTAATGGGGCGTTAATTCTAACGAACGTTTGTAAAACAGACTGAAAGATAATTAAATTAAATTAATTAACTAATACTATCACTTACCGTGCTCGGTGAAATGTTTCTCCAACTCTTCGTGCGATATATTAGTTTCAGTTGCTGGAGTGTCCGCCTCAACCGTCTGCTCTGGCCGCGATCGGGAACATCTGGAATGGAGCTTTAATTTAATGAGCGAAGGATCAATTTTGATTGTTTCGTTATTGGCACTTACGGCGCGGGGAAGACAAGCATAGCATAGGAACATTGTCTAGTTCCCAGTATTGAAACCGTAGATAGATTTGGTTACTACAGGTTTAAAATGGACACATTTATATGGCAAATGTTAAATTTTAACTCTTTTATGTGGTAACTAAAAAGTTACATGCAAATAAAGAGTGGTCCGGAAAAAAAGTAGCAGTACATAATATGGTTTTTTTTTTAGTATGTGTCAATTTTTAAACAGTGCCTCTGTTATAGTTATCTTTAGATACTATTCAATAAAATAAAAAAATAAAATCGTAAAAATGAAGGGACGATTTCAAGTTTCCGCCTTTTATATTACATCTCACCTAAAGATTTTTGAACAGCGTCTTCTGGAGAATTTATGAGGTGTTTGTCATAAACTATTTTTTTCCTTTAAGTTTATTGGGCTACTTAATACCTTTGTAAATTGTCTTTTGATCAATAGTTAACTTTTTTCATTTGACTTAACTTTGAGGTAGTTACATGGAATTTCAACATTGGTGTATTAACGATTTTTATAGAAATTTGTCTCCCATAGAAAAACCTCAGTCAGAGGTTAGATTGGAGGGACTTCCTTACTACCCAAAGTAAAATCCAGTTTATTGGTATAACTTATCCGTAAGATGATATTCCTAAAAGCATGAAACAAGTTGTGAAAATGGAAATTCAATTGTGGCATGGTAGAAAACGGCAAGCGAAGATTGTCAAATTGTGTTGTTCAAAAAGTTATAAAGTACCTGCAATAAATATTGAGAAAACTTAAAGAATCCCATACATTTCAATATGATTGTATTTTTATTTCATACTTAGTATGATATCTACAGATTACTAAGAAAAAAACTGCTTCATAATTAGCAATTAATAAAAAAAGAATAGATTGCTACTTTTTTACTGAACCACTCCTTATTTGTAAATTTCCCATTTTGTTACCATTCCTTTCCTCCTGGTAACGAAAGTAACGACAAAGGACACATTATGATTGTGGAAGTGTCCATTTAGTTTTTGAGATTTCACTCACTCTGGTAAAAAATCCAGAATTGCTGTGGTTTGACTGTCTTCGAACCATCGCTCCAGGACAAAGGCCTCTCAGATTTCCAACTGTATCAGTGCAGAGCAATCTTTCGCCAGCAGTTTCTATATTCCTTCAAATTGTCCCGTTTTGGTTGAAGTCCCACGTCGCCAGTAACCATCACGGACCTGATTGAGCGACTCAGACAAAACGTATGCCTCAATCAGAGACGTCATGTGCGACAGGTATCTTGGTGCATCCCACTTGTACCTGGCGGTTATGTCACCAACTCTTGAACCAGTATTGAGCATATCTCAAAATCTTAAAAATCCTAATATGGCACTAAATATAAGTATGGAAATTTCCTATTTCACTATCATAATTATTTCATTAGTTGCAACAAAAAGGAAAGTTTCCATACAAATACTTGTACAGTTCCTATTTCGTTACCATTTCTTTTTGTGGTAACAGAACTGGACACATTTTTATCCAATATATCACTTAGTGCTGAGTGGTGTCAATTTCAACGTCGCAGGATCACCCATAGCAACATTATCGTACAATATTTTTTGATCTTATTTTTTATTGTTTGTTGATTAAAAAAAAATGTGTTACCGTTTTTTTCATGTTTTTTTTTGGGCTCGTGTGTTGTTTCTATTTCTATTTACAATGGTGAACATTTAAAAAAAATGCTGTTTCTACCGTATTCAAACCTAAACACTTTTATAACCTCAAAACGCATCGTTTTTGACTAAAACGGCCATTTTCTGGTGAAGAAAGCTACTAGAGACCCCATTTTGCACACCATTTTCCTGATTTTACACGATGGATAGTTTTTTCATGACAAAATTGTAATTTTAAGCGATAAGGGAACATTTTGAGATTATAAATGTACATACACACACATACATACATTCACGCCTGTCTCCCAATGGGGTAGGCTGACACTATGGAACGCCAGTTGCACCGGTTTAAACATACAACTATCGCTTCCTCTACATTCATCACCCTCTTCATGCACGTACGTCGGTTTCGGGTGCTTTTGATTTGGCCCTTAGTCAGTACATCGCGAATCTGATCACCGTACTTCTGTCTAGGACGTCCCCTACTGACATCTCCGCTCACTCTCGCTCGCCATATCCCTTTCGTAACTCTTCTTTTATCCATCCTTTCTAAATGACCAAACCATCTTAGCAATTTAGTCAATGCATTCATTTCTATAATAAATTACCTGACGAAGTTTTAAAGTTACCCTTTCCAGCACTTAACAATTACTTGAAAAGGTCGTTAATGTCTAAAGCGTATTATAGGATCGACTATCTAACAGACAAAAATGCATGGCCTAAATCCGAAACTTAGTCAATAATAATTTATTCAAATGCAAAATCTTTATCTTGTCTAGGGGACACCGTTGATGTAGGAAAACATATCGAAACTTTTATGTGGTCGTCTCGCACCATCTTATATACACATAAGTATGTGTTTTTTTTTCTCTATCTCTCCCGTAAGATTCTTAATTGGCATGTTTTCCTGCTGAACTACGCATGTTATTTGATACTATATTTAATTTAATATTTATAGCTTTATATAATGCTAGACTAAGTAGTACCATTGTAATAAGAAATATGTTTAAAAAATGACTGACTGCTGAGTTTCTTGCGGCGTTTCTTCTCGGCAGTGGTCTTCTCTTGGGAAGCGCTGGTAGATTCTTGACGTGTAAAAGTGCCCGTGCGGCCTACTTACTCAATAAATTTATTTTATCTTATCTTTTATCTTTTAGCATACCCTTTTCGATCTTAGTCACTACATCTTGTTTCAAACCACATCGTTCTCGGATCTCGCTATTTTTAACTCTATCTATCATCCTGACTCCACACATACTTCTCAGAGCTCTCATTTCAACTGCATTAATCCTGCTTTCGTTCTTCTTATGCCATACCCAAGATTCACTACCAAACATCAATGTTGGTGTCAATACTCCCTGAACGATAGCAAGGCGAGCTTTGCTCGATAGCTCGATGTGACCTTGTTAGCCAAGATTGAGTGTATAAGATTGAATAGCGACTTTGTTTCCTAAGCTTGAAGGTACAAATTGAAATGACAGCACATTCGCTACAATACTTTTTGAAATTGAGAACGGTACCCAGGTAGTATGTTGCGTTAGCAACAGTGAGATAGCCGTTTCTTGTTCCGTCATTTCAATTTGTACCTTCAAGCTTAGGAAACAAAGCCGCTATTCAAATGAATAATTTTGTTATTTATTTCGTTCCATTTTGCACTGATCATTTGCGGTTGGAGTTTACAGTAGAAACAATACCATTGTTTGAAAGATTAGCTCTCAAGTGGATTCCGACATTTTAAATAAATCCTACTATAACGCCCCATTGACAATATTTCCCGCTTTAACACAAAAATAGTACATTATTGCCTAGGCATGGAAGTAGGCAATTGCGGGCCGAGTATTGGATTAAACGGACGAGCTTGCGAGTCCGTTTAAAAATACGAAGCCCGCAATTGCTGTTCCTGCCGAGGCAAATATAGTGCTTTTCTCAAAAATCACAAGAAAAAATTTGTGTTAGAGTCAAATCTTAATCGCTTGAACTCATTTTTTGAATTGCATACAAACAGAAACTTCATGTGAAAAAACCATCACTCCTTACCGCCTTTTTGTTTATGACAAGGAGAAACGCAATTGTTGTTTTAAAAAAAACATAAGCTATTCCAGGCACAAATAAAAAAGTTATGTTTCGAGTAAAATTTGGATGTATAAGACTTGTGCCCTCATTTTATTATGGCACTTTTCACTTTTTAAAAAGTTACAAGCTAGATAGTAATGGAATTTGTATGCAACATTGCGGGCTTGTGTAGCAAGCACGCAATGTTTTCTTTTTTTTAAATTTGAGAACTGTCAGTAAACTATGTACTTCGCGTCTCAATATGTAAATAGGAATGTCAACATTTCCGGACATTTTTGAGAAATAGTACATTATTGCCTAGGCATGGAAGTAGGCAATTGCGGGCCGAGTATTGGATTAAACGGACGAGCTTGCGAGTCCGTTTAAAAATACGAAGCCCGCAATTGCTGTTCCTGCCGAGGCAAATATAGTGCTTTTCTCAAAAATCGCATGAAAAAATTTGTGTTGGAGTCAAATCTTCATCGCTTGAACTCATTTTTTGAATTGCATATAAACAGAAACTTCATGTGAAAAAACCATCACTCCTTACCGCCTTTTTGTTTATGACAAGGAGAAACGCAATTGTTGTTTTAAAAAAAGCATAAGCTATTCCAGGCACAAATAAAAAAGTTATGTTTCGAGTAAAATTTGGATGTATAAGACTTGTGCCCTCATTTTATTATGGCCATTTTCACTTTTTAAAAAGTTACAAGCTAGATAGTAATGGAATTTGTATGCAACATTGCGGGCTTGTGTAGCGAGCACGCAATGTTTTTTTTTTTTTAATTTGAGAGCTGTCAGTAAACTATGTACTTCGCGTCTCAATATGTAGATAGGAATGTCAACATTTCCGGACATTTTTGAGAAAAAATTGTTAAATGTGTGTGTTAATGGTAAATGTGTTTACTAAATAAGACGAGTCAGATGGTACGGAGTATAGTTACCTGAGCATAGCATTGCTGCAGCGCAGCGCTAGCTCCATGCCATCCAGCCAGCAGTGCCCCGCGGCCGACGAGGGAGCCCGGAAGATGAGGTGCGCCGTCGGCAGGGGCTGCACCACCGCTCCTGCCACACCACTCACGACATAGGTACCATAATAGTCAGTGATCGGAATAGGTACAGTATATTTACCTAAAGTTCGCAAAAGGACATAATATAGAGTGGTTACAACCGGATGAAATTAATATTAATTTTATTTATTGAAATCCGGATTTCCGGTATTTTTAATGCTAAATATACATAATATTTATTATTACTATTATTATTATTTATTTTATCAGGCGGCAGTTGCGAGAACTGATAGATGCCTGTATCCCGCTGCTCCTTGATCAAGTGTTCTTTGTACTGCTTATGTGTTGGTCTAGTCGGTTTTTAAACTGGTTGACTGTTACATAAGAAGTACTTAGAGTATGGGATATTTTATGTTATTTTGTGATAAAAGGGGCCTGTAACTCATTTCTTTTAAGTACCTAGTTAATAGATGGAGCATATTTACCTAAACTTCGAAGAACAGAGAAATAAAGTAGAAACTTCCTTGCGACTACATTTACTAGGTTCAGTAAAATACCAGAAATCCAGAATTCAATAAACATAAATTAATATTTCACCCGATTGTAACCACTCTATATTATGTCCTTTTGCAAATTTTAGGTAAATATTGTTACGCCGATGGCATAAGGCGTCGCATTTTTAATCGTCAATTTTGGTGCTTTAGATGCGTTTGCAGCAGGCTGAAATATCGTTTCAGTCCGTTTCAGAGGTAGCTCTATCACATACCAGATTATCAAAATTTCGACCAACTTACCGTTGTTTTCAGGCGGCTGAAACATGTTTTCAGTCCGTTTCAGGCCACCCTCTATCAGATTACGCCATAACCTGAAAACCCATTTTCAGGCATTTTCAGGACCCCTTATGGGCCTTTGAAGTACATTTCAGTATATGGCATTTTTTCCACTAAGAGTGAAAGAGGTAGCATGATTAGAAAGAGACAGCCATACTGAGAACCTTCGAGAAGTGTGTGAAAGAGAAAACACGACTAGAAAGAGACAGCAATACTGAGAACCTTCGAGAAGTGTGTGAAAGAGAAAACACGACTAGAAAGAGACAGCAATACTGGGAACCTTCGAGAAGTGTGTGAAGAGATAACACGATTAGAAAGAGAACCTGGAGGACAGGTATAGTCAGAGGGGGCTAGGGTACCTATAGTCTCGTTTTGGGGCTCGCGTTGCGTTCAGATTCTCTGCTCTAGCGGGTGGTACAGTTTGAAGTAGACGCCGCCTTGCTCGGTCGGTCTATAACCTGGGGGGTAGGTGCTCAGGGGGGGGGCTAGGGTACCTATAGTCTCGTTGTGGGGCCCGCGCGGCGCCCAGATGCTCTGCTCTAGAGGGTGATACAGTTTAAAGCAGAAGCCGTCCTTCTTGCTCGGTCGCTCGATAACCTGGCACGAGGTTAGAAGCACCGTGCCCACCCAATGGCTGCTCTGTAAACAATAAAAAAAGCGACAGCTTAGCTTTTGTCAATTTAAAAATTTACAGTTGATCACCAAACACCGTAACTGACATTGTAAATACGCGTAACCATGGTTATAATAATGCTGTAATGGTTATAATAAAAGAAAAGTTATAACTATGGTTACGCTACTCTGATACTGGAAACGCAAGTAGTTTTGACACACCTAACACCATAACTGACATTGTAAATGCGCGTAACCATGGTTATAATAATGCTATAATGGTTATAATAAAAGAAAAGTTATAACTATGGTTACGCTACTCTGATACTGGAAACGCAAGTAGTTTTGACACACCAAACACCATAACTGACATTGTAAATGCGCGTAACCATGGTTATAATAATGCTATAATGGTTATAATAAAAGAAAAGTTATAACTATGGTTACGCTACTCTGATACTGGAAACGCAAGTAGTTTTGACACACCTAACACCATAACTGACATTGTAAATGCGCGTAACCATGGTTATAATAATGCTATAATGGTTATAATAAAAGAAAAGTTATAACTATGGTTACGCTACTCTGATACTGGAAACGCAAGTAGTTTTGACACACCAAACACCATAACTGACATTGTAAATGCACGTAACCATGGTTATAATAATGCTATAATGGTTATAATAAAAGAACAGTTATAAATATGGTTACGCTACTCTGATACTGGAAACGCAAGTAGTTTTTTTAAATACTTCGAACAATTTTGACATTTCTTTTTTTTAAATTCTTCGAACAATTAATTATAACAATTGAAATGTCAATTTTATCCACCAAACGCCAATTTTGGTGCCGCCATATTGCCATTTTACAAAACAGCCCAAATAATTAAATTTATTGATGTTTTCTTAATTATATTTTGCTTTTAAAGCTCCTGTTATAATAATTAATTAAAAATGTTTCGTATTTTTACACATTTAAGTTGTAAAAACAGTTTCTGAAAACTGTAATATAAAAATTGAGATGTCAGTTGATCACCAAACACCATCACTGACATTGTTTATGCGCGTAACCATGAGAATAACAATACTATAAAAATATTATACAACTGTTATTACCATGGCAACGATCATTATACAACTGTTTTCACGCTTCGGTTACGCTATAGGTGGTATTCTAATACCGTTAACGATATCAATATTAGCGGTTTAACCTCTTAAGTCCGCGCGTTCTCACAGTTGTCATTACACGCATCATACATTTATTTAATTTATTTATCGTAATTACCTTCGCCTTACAGCTTTTGTACAGCAACAAAAGTCCAGGTTTCAGCACACACCATAGCTTCGTCCATGATTTGAGTGAACCCCTGACCTGCAATCATAGATGTTAGTATTTAAAAAAAAACGTTATACGCTTTACAACTCAACCAATTTCCTTGAAATCTAGCTAAGAACTATCCCGATCATAACTTCTTTTAAACACGTCCAAATCGGTCTATCCGTTTGGGAGCTACGATGCTACATAAAGGTTGACGCACACATAACCGCTCGGCATCAGGGGCCCGTTGCAGAAAGCCACTCTGCAACTCTGCACTCCACAAATCCCAATATTCAAACGTATTTCTGTTCCACAAAGCTATTGCAGAGTTGAAGAGGCAGAGTCAAATGCAGAGTGTGGATTTGTGGATTTGCAAAGTATGTTTTAGGAATAGAATCTTTGCAGAGTTTGCGAATTACGCATAGTGTTTTCTGGAACACGTTTACTCTACACTTTGCATTATCGTGGATTTACAAAGTTTCTGGAACCCCCAGGTTGACACCACCTCAACTCGAGCCGTTCAGTATTGTATGAAACCCCATACTGTAACGCACACTTATCGGCATAGGAACGGTAACGCCTCGCCTCGGCACAAGCTGGCAGTCGTCCACTGAAAAATGTATCGTACTAACAAAGGTTAAAGCTCACTTTTCAATGTCTCACTTTGAGCTGATCAGGGGCCGTTCCAAAAAGCTACTCTGCCATTCTGCACTCTGCACTTTGCAAATCCGCGATAATGAAGTGCAGAGTAAACGTGTTCCAGAAAACAGTCTGAATAATTTGCAAACTCTGCAAAGATTCTGTTCCTAAAAGCTACCTTGCAAATCCAAAAATCCACACTTTGTATTTAACTCTGCCTCTTCAACTGCAATTGTCTTGTGGAACAGAAATACTTTGCAAATCCACAAATCCACACTCAGCATTTCATTCTGCCTCTTCAACTCTGCAATAGCTTTGTGGAACAGAAATACGTTTGAAGAGTGGGATTTGTGGAGTGCAGAGTTACAGAGTGGCTTTCTGGAACGGGCCCCAGGTTTCGACCGGTTATGTCTGCGCCAACCTTAACACCCCTCCTTTTTTTTCGGAATTTAAGCGCCTACCTTTAACCAATCAGCAAGCACGACAACAGAAGGGTCCTCTATCGAGTGCAATAACGCGGAGGCGACTCTCTTCTTCTCCCTCCTATAGTGCTGTCTCTGTGCCTTGTAGCTCTCCTTGCGGGATAGCGCTGTGCTAGGGGTGCGCGATACACCGACTGCTGTTTCTGACGACTGGAAAAGATGTACAATGTCACACAAATAAATTAATTAATATTAGGGCACAAAGTTTTAGTAATATTAGAGCATTTCATGTTTAGTAGAGTCATGTGGGGCAAGTGTGCGCACTTTATTTTTAAACTAGTATCAAAATTAAACGATAAGCATGAAAGGAAAATGAACATATGTATCTGACAAAGCATTTATTTAGGTAATGATTAAATCAAGAAATTATCAATAAAACCTTGCCACCTCGAAGAAAAATCACCTTAATTCAACCAGCTCGAAATGCGGACACTTACCCATACTGCGGGCAAGTGTGCGCAGCTAAGAGAGGTTTGTGGATTTTTTATTATACTAAGCAGACTGATTTTGATCAAACTTACCTCACTTTATTGAGACATAACATAGCTTCGAATGTTATGCAAAATAGAAGGCTTAAATACATTACTAACAGAAATAAAATGCATTAACTCGTGTCGATTTTCGCCGTGACAGCAAATTTTACCTTTACGGCACCGGATTCTGAATATTTTCTTTTTCAAGTAAATAAATGATACCATCTGGGTTTTTCTCGCATAAACTGATTCTCCACCAACATATCTTTAATTTGCTTACACATATCACAAACTTCTCCCTCCCTATTCCTAAATAGAGGGGTTGCGCACACTTACCCGCTGCGCACAGTACCCTACATGACTATACAAGTAATTTCGTGCCTGGTTACCTTGTCGGAAGAAGTGCCGTCGAGGGGTTGGTTGCGGTCCCCCGAGGCGGGGGTGGCGGGGGACGCGGCGGCGCCGGGCGATCGAGGCGGCGGCGTGAGGGTCGGCTCTCCTGCTCAACAACATACAATCATGTTAGATCATCATAGCAGAATCAGAGCGGGAATCGAGTAATTTTGTTTTTCTCCCACATGCTCGGAAATGTTAACCTTACTTTTGTACAATCAGACCGCGAAGTTCTGAGTTCCAGGTCCGGATAAAATTTTAAAAAAACAAAGTTATTATTTACCAATGGCAACGGCCGCGAAAATGTATAAAATTCCATTACGTACCTGGTGTTTTACTTTTTAAAACCATGTTTGGACTAGAATAACTATCTCCAAACAGCCAAACACTCGTGCAATCATAATTTTTCCTTGTATATTTTACTCTTTAAATGTCATAGACTAAAAAGTTAAGCCCTTTCAAACAGCATTTACAACGTATTTAAAAGTGTGTCAAATAGTTTGACTTTTTTTTAATAGAAATTGCATTCATAAATAAAATAAATTGCGGAAGAAACATAAACGCGTAATAAATGTTATAGTTTAAACTATATTTTATTCAAATTGAATTTATTACGTTTAAATAATTTGTGATTTTTATTTAATGCTTTATTTCAGTGTCATACTAAATCGAACGTTTCTGTTCTTTTTTTTTCAAGGTAATGTTGGGACTGTGTTTAATATTATTAACAACTGTGTTAAATTTCCTCACATCTTGGAGAAAAGCTGTATAGTGCTTTTCTCCAACCGACCGGGAAGGGCGGTTGCTGGACTCGTATATAGCGCGCACGCTAACTCTACTCGTCCCGCAACGGCCTATTTCCCGGTCTGAACAGTAATGTACTATTGTTATATCGTTTATTTTATAGACCCTAGCTTTCCATTTTAAGCCGTTCCCTGTCCCCATACAAAAAGATAGGACAATGTCACGCACTTCTTCCGTCTTTCACTTTGGGGACATGGACTTATCAGCGTACATTTTCGTGACCTCAAATTTAATTTTAGTGTTGTACACAGAAGAAAAAGTGGTACGCTTGACAGTTGGCTACACGGGATCTATTATTTATTATACAGGGTGTCCCTGGATAAAATTGACAAACGAATAGGGCTGATAGAGCAGCTAAAAAGCTATCGATTTAACCCCTATGTATGTTCAGCGATTTTTACTAGTTTCGGAGATATTGATCATTTAAATCTTAATTTTAACAAAAAAAAACATAAATTTCATATTTTATTTCATAAGTTTTTCAGTGGTAACTTACATAATTAGAATCATTACGAATCAGCGAAGTTTTTAAACCTATTTGCCCTGTTTTTTTGCCTAGTATTTTAGTTGAAAATTCTAAATTATTTAGGCTTTAAAGCCAGCATAACGTCGATTTGGAACCATTTCGTAATAACACACCTCTTGTCTATGTCAGTATTATTTTGCTGCGTTTTGTAGTCACGAACTTAAATTTGGGACCTTAGGTCCAAAGTCATTCTGACATTCTACAACAATAAGGTTGAGTCTCCTATAAGTTACAAATGATTTGGCATCTCTAATGACATTGACGACTTCAAGCCTATTTTTCTTGAAATGGGTCACTTAACGTTCGTGATAGTATGTCTGTTTGTCACGAATAGATGTTTGTTCTTTCTTACTTCCCTATTGTAATACTGACCGAAAGCAAGTGTGGTGGACGCCGAAGATGGAAGTATCACGTTCAAAGGAGGGTTCTGTTTCTGAAACACAAACGTTACAATTATAAATAGGGGATAAGCAATAAAAAAATTAAGTCTTACAAATAATAAGAAAAATAAGGAGTGGTTCAGTAAAAAAGTAGCAATGTATTATCTGGTAATTTTTTATATTTTTTACTAATTATGAAGCAGTTTTTTTTTTTTAGTAATCTGTAAATATCATACTATGAAATAAAAATACAATCATATTGAAATGTATATCTCATACTTTAAGTTTTCTCAATATTTATTGCAGGTCCTTAATAACTTTTTGAACAATACAATTTGACAATCTTCGCTTGCCGTTTTCTACCATGCCACAATAGAATTTCTATTTTCCCAACTTGTTTTATGCTTTTAGGAATATCATCTTACGGATAAGTTATACCAATAAACTGGATTTTACTTTGGGTAGTAAGGAAGTCCCTCCAATCTAACCTCTGACAGAGGTTTTTCTATGGGAGACAAATTTCTATAAAAATGGCAAATACGCCAATGTTGAAATTCCATGTAACTACCTCAAAGTGAAGTCAAATCAAAAAAGTTAACTATTGATCAAAAGACAATTTAATAAGGTATTAAGTAGCCCATCAAACTTAACGGAAATACTATGTTTATGAAAAACACCTCATAAACTCTCTCAGAAGACGCTGTTCAAAAAGTTTTAGGTGAGATGTAATATAAAAGGCGAAAACTTGAAATCGCCCGTTAATTTTTACGATTGTTATTTTTTATTTTATTGAATAGTATCTACAGATTACTATAACAAATGCACTGCTTAAAAATTACCACATAATAAAAAAAAACCATATTATGTGCTGCTACTTTTTTTCCGGACCACTCTTTAGTACATTATTGCCTAGCCCCAGAAAGTAGAGAATTGCCTGACTAGGTGGTTGGCGTGCCAAGCCTTGGTGAGGCCTGGGGTGTTATTCTCTTAAAAACAGCGCTCGGTCGGTGGAACGAGTGAACGAGTGAACGCGCCACACCGGAGAGTTTAAAGGGTGATTTCCACCAAACGACTCGCATCGCATCGCATCGGATCGGAAAGGATAAGTACGGAAGCGGTGACAGCCGATCGCGTCTGTTAAAATTATTATTGTCTATTTATGACGGAGCCGATCGCGCGTCGCAGCATCCTTTCGGTTACGATCGCGTGTCGCGGAAGACGCCCGCGGTCAAGTTGCTGTGCGCGGCAATATAGACTTTAAACACTGTGAACATGATTTAATATCGTTTAAAGGCCATACAATTCTTTCCGTTCCGACCCGTTGCGGGCCGTTTGGTGGAAATAGTGCTTTAGTACGCCCGTCACAGCGCACAAAACACATTTTAGCGCATGCATTCTCAACTAGGCAGCCGTTTGATCTTATCGACAGAAGCCCAGCTGGTGGCCCTGCCAAGATGCACTACGCAAACTAGCGTTTCTATTCGTTTCGTTTTTAAACCAATCGCGTCATTGGGAGATGACGTGATACGAAAAGTCACGTGATCTACCAGTGACGCGATTGGTTTAAAAACGAAACGAATAGAAACACTAGTTGGCGTAATGCATCTTGGCAGGGCCACCTGCTGCCTAATTCGTTCGACCGACCGAGCGCCGTTTTTAAGAGAATGACACCCCTGCTTAAATCCGAATGAGGCAATCCCTCTTTCCGCCGAGGCATAAATAATGCTTTTCTCAAACAATGCGGGGAAATGATACAAATGGGTGATTTCACAGGCGTTTCAACCGCCGTCAGTTCGTTGTCGTAAGTATTTAAGAAATAGGCGATAATATACTTAAAATTCGATCAATTGTGGCAAGAAGTACGATAACAGTATAGCTCCGTGTGAATGTTAGTTGCTTGGTGTAGCTCATTCTTTCAATATTTATGACAGCAGCCTGACGGCGGTTGAAACGCCCGTGGAATCACCCAAATGCATAATTATAAGTATATCTAAAAAGCTTTCGACAAATTCGGAGATAACCTTTTTAGCTACGAGTATGAAGATAGTTTCACGCACAACGCACAATGAATGAAAATTAAAAAACCGGGCAAGAGGATGTCGGACCATATATTTTTAAAAGACGTATCCAACGACAACCCGCACTATGTGGTAGACGAGAAACAAAAAATACATCCCCAAGTGACGTGTAGGGGAGGTACACAAAAAAAAAAAACATGATTTTATTTTACCACTTTGTTGGCGTGACTAATATGTATATTCATGCCAAATTACAGCTTTCTAGTACTAAGAGTCTCTGAGCTAGGCTGCGGACGGACGGACGGACAGACATGGCGAAACTATAAGGTTCCTAGTTTGACTGCGGAACCCTAAAAATGAGTTAAAATTGTAGATTTAGAAAATTTTGCTGAATAAAAAAGTTATTACCCGAATCAGTTTCACCTTTACTCGATTATAAGTGCGAAATTGAGGATTAAACATTACTTCAATACAGTCAATGGCTTTATACCGACGCGTGTTTTTCAATTTTAACGTAAGAAATAATACTGTTACAGTATACTGGTTGTTAAGCAAATAATATCAAGTCGTTTTATGTATTCTGATACAGCTGTTATCAAAGTTGGAATAAATCTGATTTGGGTAATAGTTCAGTGAGAACTTAGAGCAATATAGGCACACCTATATTTAAAGAAGACAGCACAAAAAAAAACAATGCTTCGCCGAAATGTATATGTACAGTCACGAACTTAAATTTGGGCCCCACCTTAGGTCCAAAGTCATTCCGACATTTTACAACAATAAGGTTGAGTCTCCTATTAGTTACAAATGATTCGGCATCTCTAATGAGATAATAAAACCTTAGACCTAAATACCTAATATTTCCTCAATGTCCCAACCGATTTCCACGAAACCTAGCTAACAACCACCGCCAGAAAACCTGCTTTCAAATAAAGAAAACCGCATCCAAATCGGTTCACCCGTTTAAGAGGTACGGAACCAAACAGACACACACAGATACACACGTTAAACCTTTCATCATCAGGTCAGTCGAAAGACGTCCACTGCTGGACATAGGCCTCCCCCAAGGTTTGCCACAAGGACCTCTTGAATCCAACGGTTTCGCGCAACCTTAACCACGTCGAGGGTCCACCTTGTTGGAGGCCTACCCACTATGCATCTTCCGGTACTAAACCCGGTTGATAACACCCCTCTTCTTTTGTCAGAGGTTAAAAATATAATAACATGGGCCATCTGACTCGCCAAGGCTAGGCACTCTAACTACCTTGTCAATCAATCAATCATTTATTTGCTAAGAAACAATGTTACAGGGTGGTAAGGAACAATTATGTAAAACGAAGATTGGCATGCAAAATTAACATTCTACTTAACGTAACATAGCATTTAAACATAAAAATAAAAAAACTTCTTGCATCAATTATTATAGGAGTAAAAAATATGCATATACATTTTATATCACTAGTAATGACCAGCCCGGTCAAACACTTTACCAAAGTATTCTTTCAATTAGTAAAAAGGCCTTGTCAATAAAAATAATGTAACCTTTTTCGAAAATTCATTTAAATTATTACATTATTTAATAAATTATCCAAGAACTGAGCACGGCAAGTCTTGAAGTCGGAGTCAAAATAAATAGGATGAAGACCCAGCTGATGACCAATGGAACGAAACGTAGGATCACGGTAGATGGGCAAGATATACAATACGTTGACGAGTATATCTACTTGGGCCAGATAGTATCCTTCAACAACAGACAGTTTAAGGAAATTGATCGACTGATCCAAAACGCCTGGAAGAGCTTCTGGTCCATGAAGGCGCTAATGAAGGGCAACCTTCCACTTTCACTAAAGCGCAAACTCGTCGACGTTTGTTTTCTTCCCATCCTAACCTACGGTGCCAAAACTTGGTCATTGACTGAAGCCCAAAAATGCCGACTCAAGATTTGCCAGCGAGCAATGGAGCGCAGCATTATCGGTGTTCGCAGAACTGACAAGATCAAAAACACCGAATTGCGCTCCAAAACTGGTATTGCGGATGTGGGTGCCAAGTCCGCGAAGCATCCGGAATGGCCAAGGTTGCCACCGAATGGACCCCGCAAGATGGCCACCTGAGCAGAGGCAGACCAAAAAGGAGATGGCGGGATGACTTATTCGCGTTTCAAAGCGAATGGCGGGAGCATGCACTCAATCGGGCCGAATGGCGGAAAAGAGGGGAGGCCTTTGCCCAGCAGTGGGACACCCAAATAGGTTAAAAAAAAAGGTTTTAATTGCATTATATTCTAAAACTAATCTCTAACTCTAAACTATTCCTATAATGTACATAATTATTGTGTATCGGTAATTGTACGTCAAAATTATTTCTAAAGGCGTGCCTTCTTGATTCTAGATCACTTTTTAACTTAAACCTTGTCTTATTTCTATAAATAAAAATATATTGTCAGGCAATCCCCTATTTTCCGTTCCTAGGCAATAATCTACTACTACAAGCACTCACCTTAATATAATTTGGCGTAGAGGTCTGGAAGACAGGGAACTCTGGTGCTCGCAGCGAGGGGGAGGAGGGGGTGGTGGTGGAGGGGGAGGAGGGCTCCAGAGCTGGGGAGGAACTCATGGTGGGGATCAATAAGGCATCATAAGATCAGGACACGGTAATGACAAGTCACACTTAGAGGTGACTGGTAATTAAAAACTGTTTTTTTTTTTTCAAATATATGTATAGTAAATATCGACACTAATGTGGTTTAAATATGAAAAATAGAAAATATATTTATAAATGTATCTACTTAACAATTACTATTGCAATAATCATAAGAGATATTTTATTATAATTGTTATTTAAAGTGGAATGGCATTACAAATAGGGATAAATAAACTGTGTTTTTTTTACATTTTAATGGAATGTTATAGGAATTTGGGATCACGGGATAAAGGGTTTTAGGTGCATTTTCCTGTAACAAACAATATAATTATAACATATTTATCTCCAAACAATTTCCTGTTATATTATATCACATAAGGTAAAAACAACCCAAAAATATACATGAATTATACAATTTAAAGCAAGGTTTAAATACCCGACTGCATTGTTTGATATTGTCGTCGATATAATATAAATAAATAAATAAATATCACGGAAAAATCCCACACAAATTGGCCTAGTCCCAAACTAAGCTCGAGCTTTAACCTCGTGGCCCAGTGTGCAATAGGGAGTACATAATCAAGCCAATTTAATTTGAACTGTGTTGCTATAATAATAAGGTTTATTTTCCTATGTTCATAAACTGAAAATGGCATTATCGGTCAATCGTAATTGAACTTTATTGCCTTGATGTTAGGTTCAAAGTCCCACTGACAAAATTCTCCCTGTTTGCAGTATGGTGGGCCTTACAAGGTTATAATAATAATACCATTATATTTTATTCATTATCAATTTAACATAATAATCATTTATATATATTTATCAACTAATTCAGTTATCGAATAACATCATTATTTTTACTGGCACTTTGTAATGTATTTAGCAATTGTTTTAAATTTTAATGGAGTTTTAATCTTGATGAAGGTAAAATTGCTATATTATTGTGTCTTAAAGAAAGTGCTAACGATATGTTACGTAAGTGCGTTAATAAAGCATATTTCTAAGTGGGAAATAATATACTTACTGATAAAAAAAAATACTAACTCGGCGACTAGCCGTCCAGAGGGCCCTGCCAAGGTGCATTGCGCTAACGAGCGTTTCTATTCGTTTCGTTTTTAAACCAATCGCGTCACTGGTAGATCACGTGACTTTTCGTATCACGTCATCTCCCAGTGACGCGATTGGTTCAAACACGAATCGATTAGAAACGCTAGTTAGCGTAATGCATCTTGGCAGGGCCCTCAGGGAAATAATCGTTTTATAGAGACGCGTAATAGTAGTAATAGTCGGCATTATAACCAGCTGCACACTTTTGTACCTTGTCGCTTTAATACCTTTGAGAGATTAGTACAGCAGTTCAAACATAACGTGACAGTGACAAAGCACTAAAGTGCACTACTAATTACATAACAACAAAAAGCAAGCTTTAATTAAAAAACCCGACTGTTGTTGCTAACCAACTTCAAATCGTTATAAATCCTAAATTATCATTCAAAATGAAAAATGATTAAAGAAACCTACAGATCATTTTTAAATACCTATTCAATTATACCCCATTTGTCATAGTTCGTCGACTTTATTTATTTTCTTTTTTACAATATGGCGTCTGGTTGCTGCCATATTGAATTTAAATTACTGTCGTATCTTTAGTGACACTCACTAGATTAAGACAAATCGATTGACATAAGAATCATCAAAATCGGTCCACGCGTTTAGTTTCTAGAACGCCACAAAGGAACAAACATACATATATAGGCTGTGAAACACATTACCCTCCGGCAGTCGTACAGTTGAGTTCATAAATATATGTACACTTTAGTACCTTGCCTATTTAATTTCATGTTCAAACTGCCATATATGAATTGTCACAGCGATTAAAGTGACAAGGTACTAAAGTGTACACTGTATCTAAGTTTTTACCTTAATATTTATGTTTAAGTATAAACCCAAATACTAGGAATGGCACGACACATATAATACGATAAGTCTACTATCGCGTTTCCGGAGATAAAATGCCTTGTTGATTCGAAATTGGATTTAGTTCACCGATCAATATAATCTTTAGAGTTAATGGTAATTCTGTAGCTCTGCCTACCCGACTCTGGGAACGAAGGCGTGAGTTTATGTACAGTCAAGGACTTTAATTGTTATGCCACTATGGAACCCTGTCGCATAACGTTAATCATTCATTTAAGGGTAATTTCTGTCATGTGGTTTGACGCTGTCATTATGACAGGGTTCCATAGTGGCATAACAATTAAAGTCCTTGACTGTATGTATATGTGACGTTATCTATGTAAAGGGACCTTATTGTCGATGGCGCTTACGCCGCACTGCGTCACGCGACGTTGTATTTATATCGGAGCATCTTTAATAATGGCGGAAGCGCCATCCGCGATAAGGTCCCTTTATAACTAGTGATGGGCGATTTCTGAAACATTGCAAAACTTTCCTTAGCTGCGAAAAAAAACAAAAAACCGCCTACAAAAAGCAAAAAATAACTTCTTTAAAATGGTAGGTAAATAGGTCAGTCCAACTGAAGTCTGCTTTTGGTTAAAATATTGTTGGACGCCGACTTCAGTTGGACTGACCTATTTACCTACCATTTTAAAGAAGTTATTTTTTGCTTTTTGAAGGCGGGTTTTTGTTTTTTTAAACATTTATTTTATTTTATACTTTTTAGTGATCCTATTTATGCTGTTACGTAGCTCCACTTCTAAATATTAATAAGAAACTATAGAACATTTCAAGCTCGACGCAGACAACGCCGCGGGAATGTCATAGTCATATTTAAACCTAAATGTGCTTCGTCATACTCGCTCAACTTCCTTTATCGAAATATCTTATCGCCACCCTTGAAATAGGTACCGTTAAGGAGTTCCGGTGGCCATCTGTGGTCTTCATCATCAGTTCCACTTCACCATATAGTACTTTTCAAAAGCAAATGCATGAGTTACAGTGAAAAATACCAAAATCGCTATAGGTGTGCCTATAATATTTGAGGAGTTCTCTTGATTTCTCCATGATCCCATCATCAGATCCTGACGTGGTGACAATGGGACCAACTAGAAAGTATACCCAGTCGAACAACGAAAAAATTTTTCAAATCGGTCCAGTGGTCTTCGAGTAATCGGGGAACATACATAAAAAAAAAAAAAAAAAAAAAAACCCGACGAATTGAGAACCTCCTCCTTTTTTTGAAGTCGGTTAAAAATGACAGCGTCTGAAAGTTACATAATTAGATGAAAATGATTCTGACACAAGTAAATTTCATCTAAATTTAATGAAAAGTTTCCGTTACATTACAATATGTCAAAACTATAGAAATTTTCAGAAATTAAACGATTTCACTTTGGTAACTTTCAGAACATTGCATGAAATTTTAGGTGAAAGTTTCACTTTCGAATCTTTCACAACATTGCAGAAAATTGTGTGAGAGTTTCACTTTTGAAACTTACAAGCCGCCCATCACTATTTACAACATAGATAATGCCACATATAATCTTTACATAGTATAAAACAAAGTCACTTCCCGCCGTCCCTATGTACGGTCACGGACGTAAATTTGTGACCCATTTCAAGAAAAATATGCTTGAAGTCGTCAATGTCATTAGAGATGCCAAGTCATTTGTAACTTTTAGGAAACTCAACCTTATTGTTGTAGAATCTCAGATTGACTTTGGACCTAAGGTGGGTCACAAATTAAATTCCTTGACGTACGCTTAGATCTTTCAAACTACGCAACGGATTTAACCTCGTAAGGCCCAGCGTGTCAAGGCAATACAATTTGAACTGTATCGCAATGGGAATAAAGTTTATTTTCCTATTTTCATGAACTGAAAATGGCATTATTGAACAAACGTAATTGAACTTTATTGCCTTGCTGTTAGATTCAAAGTCCCACTAACAAAAAACTTCATTTTTGTAGTATGGTGGGCCTTACGAGGTTAATGCCATTTTCGTCAATAGATAAGAGTGATAAATTCTAGGTTATGTATGGAAATTACAGAAAACTGACAAACCGAAGCGAAGCCAGGACGAGTCGCTAGTCCCACTATATGTTACCATAGTAAAACAAAGTCACTTCTCGCCGTCTGTATGTATGTACGCTCGTGACACTGCCAAGATTCATTACGCTAGCAAACGAATAGCGTTTCGTTTTTGAACCAAACGGGTCACTGTTAGATGACGTGATACGAAAAGTCAGTGCGCGTAGACTTGACGTGCGCGTGCGCTTTCCACTGCGGTGTATAGTATGAATTCTCATACGACATGTTATACAACGCAGTGAAAAGCGCACGCGCACGTCACGTGTACGAGCACGCATCCGGAGTAACTCTCGAATAACTCTCGAATAACATGGTCATAATATTTCAATTTCAACAAATCCTTGCCAAATATATTTCAATAACAGGAAAAGTGAATACACAACTTTTCCAAATGTGTTCTTGATCCACTTAGACATGTCACGCCATTACCATAAAAACAATGCAAATCGCTCGGGACAGTTACACCTCTTATTGTCAAAGCTATAGAAGCCATTATTGATTGACGACAGCCGTTAATACGTCATATTTTCACTTAAATATTTACATAAAATAGTAACATATTTTTACAGTATTTTTATTACATCAGCAAAGCTACTGATGCTTGGAGTAAATAAGTTATTAAAATTGAAACATCTAACCTACCTTTGAGAGATATTCAATACAACTTTTTAGAGTTCCGTGGGTAAAAACGGGACCCTATTACTAGGACTACACTGTCCGTCTGTCTGTCTGTCACCAGGCTGTATCTCATGAACCGTGATAGTTAGACAGTTGAAATTTTCACAGATGATATATTTCTGTTGCTTACATATTTAAGGGGGGCTCCCATACAACAAACGTGTTTTTTTTTGCCGTTTTTTGCTCGATATTAATAAAGGCAACACGTAGACGCTTGAAATATTCACAGAATATTTAGTTGTATATTCACTTTAAAATTAAATAATTAAATAAAAATGAAATAAATATTTAGGGGGCCCCATGCAACAAAGTTTTTTTTTTCATTTTACGTACGGAACCCTTCGTGCGCGAGTCCGACTCGCACTTGGCCGGTCTCTTAGCCCATTAAGGCTACTTTAACCTTCAAACGAATGAAATAAAAGCTTTGTTACGTAATCGCGTCACGCAGTTTCTTTGACAAGCTCATAAATCAACTGTGTACCTGATTAATGTCCCAAAAAAATTACCCTACTTTTTCCACGGAACAGGCAATTTTATCAAACAAATTTTGCTAATTTTTAACCCCTGTCATGCTATAAATTTACCGTAGGTATATTCGTGTCTCTGTGTTGCTTAATATTTAATAACTATATGAAAAGCAAGCTATAAAAACCCGACTGTTGCTAACCAACTTTAAATCGTTATAAATCCTAAATGATCATTCAAACTGAAAAATGATGAAACAAACCTAAAGATGATTTTTAAATCCCTATTCAATGATACCCCACTTGTCATACATGACCGACTTTTTTTTTGAATTTGCACAATATGGCGTCTGTTGGCCGCCATATTGAATTTTGATTACTGTCATATCTTCAGTGACACTCACCAGATTAAGACAAATCGATTGACATAAGAATCATCAAAATCGGACAACGGGTTTCGTTTTTATAGTGACACAAAGAACAAACATACAAGTTTTTAGAGATGTTTGTAATTCTGTAGCTCTGCCTACCCCATTCTGGGAACGAAGGCGTGAAATTATGTATGTATGTATGTCATAAGGCCAATATTCATGGAACAGTAAATACACTTTCCAAAAATTCTTAAATATCTTACGTGTAGATAAGGTAAGGTTAGGTTAGGTTAGGTTAGGTTAGGTTAGGTTAGGTTAGCCTTTAAAATGGTAGGTCAGTCCAACTGCATTCGGCTTTGTTTAAAATATTGTGGGACGCCGACTTCAGTTGGACTGGCCTACCATTTTAAAAGAAGTTATTTTTTGCATTTTTGAAGGCGGGTTTTGTTTTTTTAAACATTTATTTTATTTTATACTTTTTAGTGATCCTATTTATGCTGTTACGTAGCTCCACTTCTAAATATTAATGAGAAACTATAGAACATTTCAAGCTCGCCGCAGACAACGCCGCGGGAATGTCATAGTCATATTTAAACCTAAATGTTCTTCGTCATAGTCGCTCAACTACCTTAATCGAAATATCTTGTCGCCACCCTTGAAATAGGTACCGTTAAGGAGTTCCGGTGGCCATCTGTGGTCTTCATCATCAGTTCCACTTCACCATATAGTACTTTTCAAAAGCAAATGCACGAGTTACAGTGAAAAATACCAAAATCGCTATAGGTGTGCCTATAATATTTGAGGAGTTCTCTTGATTTCTCCAAGACCCCATCATCAGATCCTGACGTGTTGAAAATGGGACCAACTAGAAAGTATACCCATTCAAAAAACGAAAAAAAAATTCAAATCGGTTTAGTGGTCTTCGAGTAATCGGGGAACATAAATAAAAAATAAAAAACCCGACGAATTGAGAACCTCCTCCTTTTTTTGAAGTCGGTTAAAAATACATTATGAATTGCGATAATTATGACTTAAAAAGTATGAAAAAAAAAGTATGAGGAGAAAAATTGTAAAGAGTGCTTATTATGAATACAAATCGAGAAAACAAAAAATGGGAATAAGAATTTTATGTGACCCACAAACATAGGCGATTTTTTTGCATCTAAATGTAAGAAAAAATTCAATATCCATTAGTTTCGAAATTAAACCGTTCTGTGTATCCATGCGCCTGCGTCACTCTACCTTGACCTATCGTTAGAGTCCGTTAGCATGTACTGATCATTTTGTTTACTCTTTCCGACTGTACGAAATACAAACATTACGATCAATGTCATCGTTAATAGGTAGGTATCATCTCGTTGCGGGGATCTTTTAAATTAAACACAACTATAAATAGGTACTCATTGTTAGGCGATGGGCTTGCAATCTGTCATTAATATACACATGGTAAACATCTTAGCCTGTTTGTGCAAAATGTGGTTACAGAATGAACAACAAGTTTTTAGAATTGTTGGTAATTCTGTAGCTCTGCCTACCCCACTCTGGGAATGAAGGCGTGAAGGTATGTATGTATAAAAAGCCGGGCAAGAGCATGTCTGACCATGCTCAGTGTAGGGTTCCGAAGCCGTTACTACAAACACAAATCTATCTCGAAAAATATGATGTGGAAAAGTGCAATACAATACAATACAAATACTCTTTTCTCAAAAATGTCCGGAAATGTTGACATTCCTATCTACATATTGAGACGCGAAGTACATAGTTTACTGACAGTTCTCAAATTTAAAAAAAAAAAACATTGCGTGCTCGCTACACAAGCCCGCAATGTTGCATACAAATTCCATTACTATCTACCTTGTAACTTTTTAAAAAGTGAAAAGGGCCATAATAAAATGAGGGCACAAGTCTTACACATCCAAATTTTACTCGAAACATAACCTTTTTATTTGTGCCTGGAATAGCTTATGTTTTTTTTAAAACAAGAATTGCGTTTCTCCTTGGCATAAACAAAAAAGGCGGTAAGGAGTGATGGTTTTTTTACATGAAGTTTCTGTTTGTATGCAATTCAAAAAATGAGTTCAAGCGATGAAGATTTGACTCCAACGCAATTTTTTTCTTGCGATTTTTGAGAAAAGCACTATATTTGCCTCGGCAGGAACAGCAATTGCGGGCTTCGTATTTTTAAACGGACTCGCAAGCTCGTCCGTTTAATCCAATACTCACCCCGCAATTCCCTACTTCCATGCCTAGGCAATAATGTACTATTATTGAACACCAAAGAAACAAAACACGGAACAGTACATTTTAACTACAGGTATACAACAGGCGGTCTTACCGCTTAATAGCGATCTCAAATCGAAGTGCACCAGCAAAAGAGCGTAACTTCGTGGCACTTAGTCCTTTTGTCGAGAAGCGCAGTTTTTCGGCAATAACTCAAAAACAGTATGTCCAATTCATGTTAAACACAATTTTCATTGAAAATATTTATTAAGCGCTAGTGGCGCTACCCTTGTAAGTATTATTATTTTTTGGACTTACGGTTTCAAACATACAATTATTTTTACCCGACTGCCGAAGGAGGAGGGTAATGTGTTTCACAGCCTATATATGTATGTTTGTTCCTTTGTGTCACTATAAAAACTAAACCCGTTGTCCGATTTTGATGATTCGTATGTCAATCGATTTGTCTTAATCTGGTGAGTGTCACTGAAGATATGACAGTAATCAAAATTCAATATGGCGGCAACTAGACGCCCTATTGTTCAAATAAAATAAAAAAAGTCGACCAAGTATGACAAGTTGGGTATCATTGAATAGGGATTTAAAAATCATCTTTGAAGTTTCTTTCATCATTTTTCATTTTGAATGATCATTTAGGATTTACAACGATTTAAAGTTGGTTAGCAACAGTCGGGTTTTGTTGTTATTTAACTACCAAACTAAGTAGCTGTTATTATACTCTAAATTTCATCAATATAAATCTTGCAGTTTTTGAGTAAAATGCCGGTGACATATAGACGGACAGACATGACGAAACTATAAGGGTTCCGTTTTTTGCCATTTTGGCTACGGAACCCTAAAAAGGAGGTTGGGAAAATCAACCCATGTAACTAATAACGACAAGCGATAACTATGTCATAGGTTATTCTACGTTCTAAAACTTTGACTATGGCGGGTAGCCCCAAATTATTGTGTTAAAAAGTTTTCGCCACATAAAGATAGCGGGAGAGTAAGGAATTTGTCCCACCGCCGGCGAAGAGCGGGAAGGAAGTAGAGCCAGCGATTAACTATTAATATACTTAAGTATGTGTATTTTATTGACCAGGGATTTATATTCTTTGTTTCGACAAACTACTAGGGCACGTTTTATAAAGCTACAAGTTACAATTTTACAGGTCTAAACTGGCAACACTGCTCAAATGGCTGGTCGTCATTGGTCGAGGTTGTGTCAAATGGAAACTTGTAACCTGTAAATTGTAATTTGTAGCTTTATAAAACAGGCCCCTGGAGTTTTCGCCGGCAGCGTGTGCAGCCAGCGATCAACAGTATTACGTGTCTCTTTTATTGACACAAAAACGAACAAAAGATATACTTTTGTTCATTTCATGAGCGAAAAAAAGTCGATAGCTAATCTCTTTCTCGCCGGCAGTGGGACAAAGGTATCCCTTTGGAATGCATATTTTTTTTACGAATATTCATCTTTTCGCGTATATTTTTTTCGTGTAACACCCTTTTAGGCTGACATTGCAGAATTTAATAAATGTCTATTTTGCAGATTAAGTAAGGTTAGGTTAGTTTTTTATAATCATTAAAATAAAACCGTTTTAGGTCAAAAGATTTTATGCGTAAAAAAAATATGCGATCCAACAGTGAATCTGGGACAAATGCCTAAAGACAGTGGAAGAGTTCAAACACACACACCCTGGGCACGAAGCTAGCGGTAATTTGATTCCTGGTCACGGCACCTACGGCCAACATTCGGATGATGAGCGCGAGCATTTATTAGAGTCTTAATTGTTTCTAGGTATTTATACCTCAGTAATTCTATATATTCAATGTATGGGAATATCAAACAAATTAATAAAGTTTTAAAACTTGTGTGACATGATACATTTGGGTGCGGTGTTTAAAGTTCACTACTCTCCCCCATACCGTGAAATGTGACCCCGTTAACAGTTTTTTAAAATTCTTGGGAGAACTATAAAGCCCGAGCCACTCCGGTTGCGTGACGTGCACGTGCACGTGCACGTGCGCGTTCGCTTTCCACTGCGTTGTATAGTGACATGTCGCAATGAGAATTCATACTATACAACGCAGTGGAAAGCGAACGCGAACGTGCACGTGCACGTCACGTAACCGGTGTGGCTGGGCCTTTATAGATACGAAAAAAGTGTCAAGGATAAAAATCTTCCTTGTTAAATTCTAAAAAGAAAAGGTAGTATGTATTTTGTAGGATCGACGGTATTCAAGCTATAGCTACAGTTCCGGCCACTAATTTATCACCCTTGTACGTACAAAGGCGATATATTAGTGGCCGCTACCTGTGGAAGGTATAGCTTGAAAACCGTCGCGCGTATAAAAAAAACATATAACCTTTTCTTTTTAGAATTTAATAAGGAACATTTTTGTCCTAGACACTTTTTTCTTATCTATTATAGATTTCCCAAGAATGTTAAAAAACCGTTAACGGGGTCACATTTCACGGTGGGGGGGGGAGCGTAGTGAACTTTAAAACCACTCCCAAATGTATCATGTCACACAAGTTTTAAATCTTTATTAATTTGTTTGTCAAAAAACATAGAATTACTCAACTTCTATATAAAATATAAATAAATTTTTCGCTCTCTAGTACCCATGGTAAGTACAAGCTTTTCCCCTGATACTGTACATGTATATATATAACAACAATAGGTATTAACAAACTGGTTACAAACATGGACGCTAGCCAAGATAAACACTGATAATATACAATGCCTTTATTAGTGAAGATTAACGTTGACCTATGTAAAGATTTATTATAAAACTGCTTTGGAATGAGATTATGATCAGTTTTTACCGACTTCAAAAATGAAGAGGTTCAATTGAGAACCTCCTCCTTAACTGTATGTATGGTTTTTTTGTATGTTTGTCACGCGATTACGCTGTCAATGGTGGAATGATTTAAAAAAAAAAAAATGATAGGGTATACTCCCAAAGTGGTCCCACTGTCATGAAGTCAGTATCTGATGAGGGGATTGATCAGGAATTGAGGGAACATAGCAATTTTGGTGAAGTGGAACTGATGATGAAGACCACAGATGGGCACCGGAACTCCTCAATGGCACCTATTTCAAGGGTTACGATGCGACAAGATATCTCCATTATGATAGTAACTAGGGAAAATGGCACTTAGAGTTCAATATATCATAAACTACCATACCTAAGTGTACCATATCTAAAACTTGATATTACATAAACATTATATAAAAGAAAAACATTTACCCTTGCTTAAAATGTACAGGAGGTATTCTAAAAAAATGTTTACTTATTTCATCATTGATCTTCATAGTGATTGTTTTGGTGGTTAAAAAACAACATTATCTAGAAACATCTCTCCGCATTCAACGATCAATCATTATTTATCCTCTCTGAGATGTATACCAAACAGTATCTCTCTTAAAACTATGAAATGTAGGACAATCTAATCTAAGTGTAAGATAAAACTACGAGATAACCTTACAAACGGCTGACCTTTCGTTGAGAATATAACATTAGTTTTAGGCCTTATCTTCCTCAGAGAAAAATGTCATGAATATTGTAATGAAATTTAACTTTAGTCTTCAATAACTGAATAACTATGTATCGAATAAATTTGCCTGTACATAAAGCACTGTTTTGCCAGCACTTTAGTTCAATCTATCTTGAATTATCTCTGTGACATTATTAGCATAGACGTATTCCACCTTAGTCCTCAAGCTTTACAACAAATTCTATGCGGACAGAGGCAAAAATGGCTAGTGTATTATTTTGATACCTTTAATCTCAATTCACATTTCGTAAAGCAATATTAATGTTTATGTAAATTGAAAGTTAAGGTATCTAAAATAAATGATATAATATATGTATGATATAATTTTATTCTGGAGTCCGCACAATATGTTTTTCTGCCACACATTCCTGTCAGCTATTATCCTCGTAAGGCCCACCATACTAAAAACAGGTAGTTTTTTGTGAGTGGGACTTTGAATCTACTGTCAAGGCAATAAAGTTCAATTATGTTTGTTCGATAATGCCATTTTCAGTATATGAATATAGGAAAATAAACCTATTCCCATTGGAACACAGTTCAAATTAAATTGTCTTTATTATGTACATTGTATTGCACACTGGACCTTACGAGTTTATTATTATCACTATTGACAACTTTTTCCTTATCACCTCGTATATGAGGATAATAATAAAACTGGTTAAGTGTTGTATGTATATATCTTTGTTTTGTTGCATTTATCATTTGTGTTACCAGTATGATTTCACCAATGTCAGGTTTAAAGGCAAATATTTGTGGAGAATGTGATCAATTTTGAAAAGGGGGATGGAAAATTAAGTAAGATGGACTCGCGCACCATTCTGCCTGAATCACAATTAGCCGGTCTTTATTATTTTTCTTAACACGTTGATGGACAGTACGCCTATAGCCACTGTCCGTGATTTTTTTTAAATTTCAAAGTCAAATAATTTATTTGTTGGACATAGGTAAAACAAATGGTACAAAGTGATACGACAGTAAACCTCTCGACGTTCAATGTGTTAAGGGTTTGTACTGTGATCATACCAAATATGACGCTTGTATATATTACTTTTTTAACAATATAACCAAAAAAAAAGATATTGTTTGACATTGAAAACTTTTTTTTTTTATAAATTTTATTTGTTAGAAATTCCACCATTTCTGTAAAGAATCAACCAGCTTCTTATAACAGTTCACAAGTTACAGCACATACAGTTCAGATGGACAAAATTGTTATTTTTTTATTCAGCAAACTAAGTATGTATATGTTTATTATTTATTGCACAAATATCTAAAACAACATAAAGATGTTTTTCCAGTTTGTTGACATGGTAAATTACCATATTCTACAAAACATACTATGCATTATATATTTAAAACACACTTTGTGCTTAAAACATTATAAATAATGTATCAATGCATAAGTATGAAAAAAAAACTATTTTTAACTTCAACAGCTTGCTCTTATCCAATAAGAATCTTACTGGTTGAATATAGGTACGTAATAATATATTGACATAACCCAGCTATGGCCTAACACCGCGTACCTTTGTCTAATTGGATTAAAAAGTTATATTAGGTTACTTACAGGAAAAAAAGTAAAAAATAATACTTACGGTTAAGAATCCAAGTTGTCCTCTATATCGCTCGTAAAAACAATAGTTTTCTAATCATAACATTCGTCGGAAACGTATCCCGGCATTACAAAATGAAATTAGGCAACGCAGTAAAGGTCACCGCACGCAATACGCACTGAACTGACAAATCGTGAATTGTAACACGGGAATTATTACGCGATAAACGTATCAGGCGACGCTAACAGCTAATTAATAGTCCTTCAAACCAAATTAAACAGTCTCACCGACCGCTTAGCACAACATCGAAATGTACTTGCGAATCGCAAAATATTACACAAGCCTGTTAGAACGATAGTTTATTATTGACGCACAGTTAAGTGTCCAGAGTATAGCACTCGCGATTAATTTACCGCATCATTATCAGTTATTTTAATAGAAATTGATGTCCCAGGCCACAAAATTTATCTTTTTCCTGACTGACGTGCTAATTCCACAGACCAATTTTTCGTAGGTTGCAATTTGACAATTTGACATAACATATGAACATACGATACGACTAACTAACCCTAACTAAGGCCGGCCGATGATCTTCAACGGAATTGGATTACTTGAAATTTGCCAAGCAGGCTTTAGAAATTTCGACAAGTTATTAACAAATTTTGTCTGGATTTCACCAATTTTTTACTTATATGTAAATGTAATTCATGATGAACAAGTGTGCTTATGATAATTAATTGACCGTATAAATACTAGCTCAAACAGTGCCTACTTTATTTTAGGGGGCTTTATTCCACTTGGAATGTTTTTTCAAATTTCAATGTCCAATATTTGATAAAATTTATTTGAGAAAGGGACTTTTTTTATGATCTTTGATCAAATGTTGGTGTTTTTAAAATAGTACATTTGATGAAATCACACGAGAATATAACAGTACGTTAAGATAAGATCTTAAGATCAATTCTAGTGTTTAGAGTTTAGACCAAAGATGGTTTAGACATTGGCAAAGCGCATAGATTGCCATACCCCGGCAAAATGGGGAAGAAAAAAATAATACCTAGTGTCAATTTTGACAGTTCACTCACACATTCATTATAAATAAACAGTTTTGTGGGTTGTTCATTTGCAAAATATAATAATACCTACTTGTGTTCAACTATTTAATATATCTGAACACATAAGTGTAAAATGTCGTCATTTTTGTGTTTCATTTGTCACAACCCGGTTCACGACGATACAAATGGAGAAACACGAGAAAAGTACAGGGAACTCATCGGAATGAAAGTTAGTAACTTAAGTAGTATAAAAACAAATTTTATCTGATATTTTGAGTTGCATCATGCCTATGCGTTATGCACCAGGGTTTAGCTGAAAACCAGCTCTGTGGCTCCGATGGCAGCACATGCTGGTGATTTGACTTCATGCTGACTACAGCACATTTCTAAAGGGCATTGGGATAATTTTTACATAGTTATTTACAGGACCTCTGAATACACATAGGTGTATATAATTTATGGCGTTAAATAATATCAAAGCGGAGATTTTAAAGATTTAAGTATTCAGTTTTTAGTACAAAAGTACGCCCAAGTATGAATATTCAAATATCTCGGCTCCGATGCACTTAAGAGTATTACATTAGATAACAAAATATGTTTATTTTTAATAATTATATCATTATTTACCACTTTTACGAATGGCCGCTCACCTTGAAAATGTATGAATTTTACAAATGACAACACTTTTACCCAAACCCCTTTCTAATCTTGCTCTTTGTACTATGCCTGTTGTGTTGCACTGCATACTTATTAAATAAACGTTATAAGTTTTAGATTGTATACCTTAAAGTGTTCAGAACTGCTTGATTTCAAATTTAGTAAGTGTGCTGTAATATTATTTGATTTTTTCCAGCTTTGCCCGGATTCGCATGTATGTCACATCTGCTGCCACATGCTGAGTAAGCTCTGGCTGTTCAAGTCTGTCTGTTTAAGAAGAAGCATGGAATATCCTATATTGTTCAGGTAAAGAATATACTCCCCCTATTTTAACGCCTTAAGGAAAGAGTTTCCAAAAATCCCTTAGAATATCCAAGAAATATTCCCTCTAAATTTCAAGTCCGTAGGTCCTATATATCCTAGGTTTTGGCTGTGTGTTAATCAATCAGCCGAGATTAGAACGTAATTTCCTTCTGAATAATCCGCCTGTTAATTTTTCAGTGATAAAGGCACTATAAGTCTTCAAACTAGCAATACGGAATTAATAATAATGTGCCCCGCAACTGACGAGTGTGACCCGCATCATGCAACGCAAAGAGATCCAGATCATAACACTAGTTCAAACCATTACGTGGCGCTAGAAGACAGGACAAATATAAATATGCATGAGTTCACAGATGATGCTCAGAAAACGAATGAAATTGAATGTGATTATGGTGATAATTTATTTAACGATGATGACTATGAAAGTAATGAAAAGGTACAAACAGAAGTAGAAGATAATTTGAGTCCTATACATGATGGTAAAGACGTCAATGAAGAGTTAATTAATTTGGATAAAAATGATAAATCAGATGTTAATAAAGAGTTAATTAATGTAGAAAAAAGTGATAAAACTGAAAACAATGAAGAATTGATTAATTTAGATAAGAAGATAGAGTTTCATAAAGTGATACTTAGTATTGAAGAGCAGAGAGCAGAGTTAGAAGCGAAAAGAAGAGAAGATGGGTATTTAGAGGCAGAGTTTAAATGCTATAACTGCGCTTTGGGCTTTCTGTTTAAAGATACGTATCAAGCTCATATGATGAGGCATGAAGAGGTATGATTTTCAACCCATTTTTATGTACTTTTGTTATTAAGTTAGCGATGATATGTTAGCCTCGTTGGTAGTGACCCTGACTATGAAGCTTGCGGTCCCAGGTTCATCCTGGTAAGGTCAGATACTTGTGTTATGAAAGCTAGTGTATGTTTCTGTGTTCTTGAATGTTTTCTATAATATGTAAGTATGTCTTTTCTCTATACAAGTAGGTTTATCGTATCGTTGTCTAGTACCTACAAGCCTAGAGCTTAGTTTGGGACTAGTTCCTTCTGCTGGAAATAATGACCTTCTTCTCCGCAATGATGATCTTGTCCGAAGCGCTAGTAGATTCACTCTATTTTTACCGACGTGTAAAAGAGCCCGTATGTGCCCAATTTACTGAATAAATATTTTGATTTTGATTTTGTTCAATTTGTGTGAGATTTTACCGTGATATTTATTTATTTATCTTTAGTTATCGCTAACAACTCGCCCTCACTTCGCTTCGGTTTATGTAAGTTTTCTGTAATACCCGTACATAATCCATAATTCATTATAAATAAAAACCTTCCTCTTGAATCACATTTATTGATGAAAACCGCGTTAAAATCCGTTGCATAGTAAAAGATATAAGCGTACATACAGAGGGACAGACGGCGGGAAGCGACTTTGTTTTATACTATGTAATAAAAAAGTTATTGTTTAAAAATCCATTATTTACATTGTAGTCAAACGGCGAGCACCTCTGCGACATCTGTACCCTACGTTTCGCGTCAGCTGCCGTGCTCCGCGCTCATCAATGTTCACACCGCGAGCGGGTGACCTGCTTGCGGTGTGGCCGGCCTGTACCGCCGCGACGTACCGCAGCGCACCGCGCGCGGTGCGGGAATCGCTCGACGCGGGCGCCTTGCCATCTGTGTGGAAAGACTTTTCCGTGAGTATGGCTTAACCCCTGAAGACCAACATACTACAAACAGTGAGAATTCGAATCTACCAGCAAGGAAATAAAGTTCAATTACCTTTATCTCTAACTGCCGCACTCAGAGACGTCAATTAAATTTAATGGTTGATTAAAGTTGCTGCTGTCACTTTCTTTGCTATAGCAATAGAATAAGACAGCACGTGACTAAACAAGCATTAAATTGAATTGACGTCTCTGAGTGTGGCAGTCAAATGCTATTATCAATTTTGAAACAAAGAAAAATGATCTTTAATGTCGTTTAAATATAGTTTAAATTAAATTGCCTTGATTTGTACCCTATGGCACACCAGGTCTCACGAGGTTAACATTCAGCACCGTGGAGTATTTACCTGGCCGGGACACAAAAAAATGAAACGAGTAAAAGAGAAGCATTTATACTGAAATACATATAAATAAAGAAGACGGCATTTTCACTCTCTATCTCACTCCGCATATACGTTTTTCAAGGCCGATGTTTGTCACCAGAACTGGTGCCAAACAATCGAGTCAATTGTTGCATTTAACTATTTTAATGTGTGTTGTTTGTTTTTATGTGTGTTTTCGTAGATTTCGTAGAACTCTGTGACCCAAATTGTTGTATTTTAGGCTGCAAAAGCCACAGTGCTCGAAAAGATTCATAAAGAACATAACCTTTCACCGGTAATAATTTCTCATGATAAACCTCCTGAATAAGGTAGGCACTGGGGTGTATAGAGTATCGCCTCCTAGTGTGGGTGGCTGGTAGGAAACCGCGAGGACCTAAAAAACCGAACGGAATACTACTAACTATCACGGCACACCCTGGGCAACATTGCTGGTAGACTAGGCGCAGTTCACTGTGCCTTCTTTGCCAGCAATGGCTAAGATCTCTCGGCTCCATCGGGCTTGTAGGCGGCCCGATGGACTATCCAGCCTACCTGCGGTAGTCCTCCGCAGTCGAGCGCCGTGAGCGAGGATGCAGGAGTCCTGGGGGGTTGAGTCGAACGGAGTCGGGATAGCACTACCGGGAGACAACACGCCCCCTTTGGTCCGAATTTCACGTAAAACGGTAGCCTTGTTTGCTAGCCACCACAAGGTAATGGACACGCGCCCGTACGGTCGAGGTGGGTACGGTTTCGCAGGCGAGATGTGTGGGGGCTCTCTGGGAGGGCGGGGTGTCGGCCATGCTGACGGGGCGAGGGCGTGTGGAACACCTGGGGGATCCGGATCGATCCACCCAGCCACACTGTCTGCAGCTCCCGATGTCGCGCAGTGATACCCAACTCTGCACATCTATATCTCACGAGTACTCCTGGTGTTCTTTTGAAGACATCCCCGATGCGGGCTCCGTGGAGGGTGGGAAACTCGGGAGATGAAAAAACAACAACGGAATATGGACAATCCAAGATCCGAAACCCCGAGAATGCCGGAGGGGAAACCCAACGGCGCTCAACAAGAGAGCGGTGCTCCCAGGGATGTGCCAGCCTCTCACAACACACCAGGTGCGGGTAGTAGTGGCCAAGGGCCACACAACACACAAACATCACACAGGGGTGGCGGCTGGGCGCAAGCCCCGCCAGCTACCTACAGACACCAAACACGGCGGAGGGGAAGTGGCACGAAAATGCTGCTACCTTCTTTCACACGTGGCTTCGAGGCATGGCCATCGACCTCGAAGACCACAAACACACACCCACGCGGGGGCGGTGCTAAGGCACCGCCACACACTCACAAAAAGTTTGCGAGGGGCGGGAAGTCTGCTGGAAAACCAGCGGGCTCAAAACCCCGTGCGTGGACTCAACACATACAGCCCAAGCCACTACGCAAAGCAAACCCGGAGATCGTCCCGCCTGCACCTGCGGAGAAATCCGCAGACGCGGGGCAGACACCGGTGTTGCTACCTACGCCCTCTACAGCTTGCCAGCTGGATGCAAGTTGGAAACTTCCCGTGTTGACCACGTGGGGAAGAAGGGAGCAAACCGCCAAGAGGGACGCCCCAGTACCCAGTGTGATCGAACTCGGGAAGAAGAACCTCAGAAACCAAAAGCAGCGCCGCAAGTACCGTAGGCTGCTGGAGGAACAAGCTGCTGCTCCGGTGTCTAATCAACTACCAGATGCTCCTGGGACGGAGACGATGCGAGGCGCTGCTGGTGACCCCGGTCATCCGGCAGCAAGCCGTGTCGCTCCCAAAGGGAAAGGAGCTGTCAACAGGGCCTCTGAGGGGAGCCCCCCGGTGGCTCGGACCCCTGCCAAGAGGGTGCACCCAGACGAGCCTCTGTCTCCGAGAGGCGAGCCCAAAAAGCAGAGGGTCATCGAGCCATCGCCGGGTACCCCGCCAGTAGCGTCCGCGGACGCAGCGAAGGTGGACCTGATGGTTGCTGTCACATCAGCAAGCACGGGTCACCTCTCAGCTGAACTCGCTAGTGAGGCCCTAAACCTCATCCAAGCCCGCGTGATGAGCGAAGCGGTCCAAAACCTGCAGAGCAGGGGCGGACCACAGTTTCAGGGAAAGCCATTACACGTGAACGGCACCCTGAGGCTGTGGTGCGGGGACCAAGCAGCGGTGACCTGGCTGAAGCAGTGTGTGGCCGCCATCACCCTCTCCTCAGGAGATACGCTAGTGGTTAAGCGCCAGAGTGAGGTACCGCGCAGAGTACGCTGCGGCATTCTGCTCCCAGGTGTTTATGAGGACTTCGGAGTGGTAGCGCAATCGCTCCGCTATCAGAACACCTGGGTGCAGATAGACCGGTGGCTTCTGCACAGCGCTGACAGGCAGGGGAAGGAGACCTTTGCCATCGTCAGCATACCGGAGACGGAGGTGCAGGCCATCCTGGATAGGGGACGCCGGCTCACATTCTTGTGTGGGTCGGTGTACCTCAAATTTCAGGGGCCACGGGGGAAGTTCGTGGAAACCCCACCCTCTAGCACCAACGTCTGAACAGCTGGGAGAGCCTAGCAACAACCAGAGCCGATGGACACGGCCACGGTGACCGGCGCGGCCGACGACGTAGTCGAGGCTGCGCCCGGGTCCCATTCCCTAGCGCAAGGCGCCCCCTGCTCCGAGCACGACGAGGAGGAGCTCCTCCGTAACCCGTCGGAAAGCGGGGAGGAGTGCGCATAAGTGGATAAGCATGCTGGCCATCGGCGAGTGCAACGGCGGGGAAAGTTGATCTGCTTCGCTCCAATAACGGAACCTCCGTCTCCCGGCTGTAACATCCTCCAAGCCAACCTCCACCACAACGAGACCGCGACGGCTCCAGAAGTGGTTGGATACCAACAACACGGCCGTGGTACTGATCCATGAGCCGTGGATCGGGAAGGGCGCCATATGCGGGCTCGGGAACATCGGAGGTAAGCTCATTGTACACACGGGAACGGATAACCACCGGACCTGCTTTTAGACCACTAGAAATACACATGCCGAACCTTAACCAGTTTCTGCTCTAGAGATCTGTGTGCCATCAAGGTGCGAGGGGCGCAAGATTCCAGCCTGCCGGAAGTAGTCTTGGCATCAATCTAAATGCCAGAAGCAGAGGACTCACCGCCGCAGGAAGTGACAAGGCTGGTGACCCACTGCGAAGAGTACAAGTTGCAACTGATCGTGGCCACGGACTCCAACGCACACCACCCCTCTGGGGCATGAAAACCGCCAACAAAAGAGGTAAGTTACTTGTAGAAAACCTTAACATCCTTATCACATGCTCTGAAACCACATTCGTAAATAGACGAAGTAGTACATTGACTTGACCTTAGCAACTGAAGAAAACTTCACAGTACTCATGAACTGGCACGTCTCAAAGGAACTGTCGTGCTCAGATCATAGATGGATACGTTTCCATATTTAGGTAAATCGCAGAAACTCCAAAGCGGAACCCACGTAGAACCGACCGCTTGTAATACGCCAAGCAGTTGGAACTTACGTTGCCGTCGGCAGCTCTACTCGAAGTCGAGGGCTACGACGCGATAGAAAACCAGGTAAGTCTCCTAACGGAGGCCATTTTAGCAAGTTATCATCATGCCGGTCCTCTCTCTAACCCACCGGCCAACCGCAACAGCGTAGAAAAATAGTAGGGCCCTGAGCTGGAGAGGTTCCGGAAGAAGATGGGCGCATGGACACAGGCGCAGACCACGACTGGGAGAACTACAAAACGACCAAGTCTAGGTACAAGAAGCGCCTCAGGTACAGAACGGTCTCATGGCGTAACTTCTGCAACAACATAGAATCATGTTCAGCCAATTGGGTAAGGAAGATTCTCTCCAACCAGACCACGCACACCATGGGCTCCCTACGTAAGCCAGACAACACACTCACCAGCTCGTCAGAGGAGGCAGAGCGGGTCCTTGTAGAGACACACTTCCCTAACTGTGTGATATCACAGTCGACCAGCTGGACGAGCAAATACGTCCTACTACTACGGTAGACTGGGAACAGGCCCTAAAGCATCATCAACCCCACTTGAGCAACCTAAGCACCTCTAGGCAGACCAGGGAAGCCCTTCCGACAATCAATCCAGGATTGTCTTCGCTGCTAAAAGGGGCCCAACTCCGACTTTTGACTGGAGCCATAACTGTTCACATTAGGTGTTACAGACAGCCCCCTGTGCAACCCTATATGACGGCGGAGGAAACCGCAGCCCACGTCATCATGGAATGCACTGAGGTGGCAACATACCAGGCACGTCACCTCGGAATGCCGAGGTCGCTACCAGAAGCCGTCGGCAAGATCAAGGGTCTGCTAGGCTTCCTGGTAGAACTGGGTTGGCAAGAATAGTGCCAGCAACACAGCACGCAAAAAGGCGCATAAATTAAGTCGTCGTGTTGCGGAAAATTTGCCCGCTCTATCCTATAACCTATAAGGCAGGCACTCAAGCATTGTCTGCTAAAGGTGATATGTGATTTGGTCGGGTTGTCTTGTCTGTATAAGCGAGCAGCTTGTCTAGGTAAAACTCTGTCTACGCTCAGCGTAGTGTGGTTTCTACCCGCAAAATCTTCCAAAACCATATGGTGGTGCAAGAATCTGACACGGGATCCGTCCGAATCGCTACCACCATCTCACCTTTTAAGCTGCTGCCAAGCATTGTTCGTATTTTTATAACTACCGGTGAAAGAATAAGGGCCGTATTAATAAACTCATCTTGGTTGAGATGCCAATCACAAGATACGTCAAAAATGACAGCTTTCTTTGGGTTGACGTTTACTTTGACGTCTCTCGAGATGGGCATCTCAGTCAAGACGAGTTTAATAATACGGCCATAAGGGCCGTATTAATAAACTCATCTTAGTTGAGATGCCAATCACAAGATACGTCAAAAATGACAGCTTTCTTTGGGTTGACGTTTACTTTGACGTCTCTCGAGATGGGTATCTCAATCAAGACGAGTTTAATAATACGGCCATAAGGGCCGTATTAATAAACTCATCTTAGTTGAGATGCCAATCACAAGATACGTCAAAAATGACAGCTTTCTTTGGGTTGACGTTTACTTTGACGTCTCTCGAGATGGGCATCTCAATCAAGACGAGTTTAATAATACGGCCATAAGGGCCGTATTAATAAACTCATCTTAGTTGAGATGCCAATCACAAGATACGTCAAAAATGACAGCTTTCTTTGGGTTGACGTTTACTTTGACGTCTCTCGAGATGGGCATCTCAGTCAAGACGAGTTTAATAATACGGCCATAAGGGCCGTATTAATAAACTCATCTTAGTTGAGATGCCAATCACAAGATACGTCAAAAATGACAGCTTTCTTTGGGTTGACGTTTACTTTGACGTCTCTCGAGATGGGTATCTCAATCAAGACGAGTTTATTAATACGGCCATAAGGGCCATATTACACCGACGGTTCTCCCGCCGCGGGAATTTGCTCGATAAAGCAAAGCGACGACCGCGCAGTGTTACTACACATACAACTTCCATATTTCATTGTGTCTAGTGCGGTTCAGAAGCGGATTCCCGCGGCGGGAGAACCGCCCGTGTAGGCCTAACATAGAGCCATTCCGTCTAATTTCCCAGGGATATATATATACAGAGTGGTACTCGATAAACTGTACATATTGAAAGGGATGAAATTTTAGGTTAATTTATAGGTAAAACAATATTTTTTTTTTGCCAATGGTTTTTTTTTACAGATTGTCAAACTTTTTAATAAAGGGTAGTACACTTACTTGTGACGGTGTAACTTTTGATCTAATAGCCCAAAAAAGATAAAACAAAATGCATAGTATTGACATTAGTTAGGTTTATAATAATTGATAACAATATTAGACCAATTAAAAAAAATAACTGAGTAACTGCTTTATTTATGGAAAATTACTGCAAAAATATCATTTTGTTTTCATAAAAACACGATTTTCTCAAAAAATTGCAGATATTTTACTTTTTTTTAACGTTTTTAGATCTTTCACCATTTTTTTGTAGTTATTTCACTATTTTTTTTTTGCTTATTATTATTCCTCGTTTAATATTACGAGGTATAATAATAAGCAAAAATAAATTAGTGAAGTATCTACAAAATTTTGAGAAAATCGTGTTTTTATGAAAACAAAATGACATTTTTGCTGTAATTTATAAATTTAAGAAAAAAAAAAGTGGTTAATTTAAAAAAAAATGGTTTTTCCTATAAATTAACCTAAAATTTAATCCCTTTCAATATGTACAGTTTATCGAGTACCACCCTGTATAATAGTTTATTGCACCCTGCCCATATATTCTTTTTTTCCAGTGATGCCAACGGCCTGCAGCAGCATATAAAGCGGTTCCACCTGGCGAAGACCAGCAGCAAGAGCTACTCCTGCAGCGTGTGCGGGAAACGGTGCAGCACCCAGGCAGCTGTGAGGACGCACATGATGTGAGCATCGCACTTCAATAACCAAGGGGGGAACTATTAATACTAGAGATGGGCCGACTAATCGGTTTTCAATTTGACGATTAATCGGCCGACTAGTCGGTAACGCCGATCGTAGGATTTTGCTAAGTTCGGGTGAACTCGGAAACGTTCGTTTCGCTTCGTCCGTCGCGCTTTGTTACGTACCCCTACCATGTTTTGACGAGTTTTGTTTACGTTTTTTCTGCACGACAAAAAAAAAACAATTTTAACCCCGTAAGCCCTATGTTTTCTTAATAGCAGTAGTCCTAACTACCGAATGTACTATACCAAGGACATATTAAGAATAGTTTTATAGAGTCTATTAATTAGTGCTTTAGAGTTAAAAATATTTTGTACGATAGTGAGTAGTCAGGTCTGAAATATTATCATTAACACAACGACGTGACACAACGTCTGTGATCAAAAAATTCTGACTCCTATGCCGGTGACACATATGTTGTGTTTTTATTTTCAAGCCTTTTTCTCGACAAATTTCAATTTTTTTTTTTTAATTAAATGTACCGTTATGTTATTGAAATATTAATCGAATTCCGCTTTGGTTTTAAAATCTGTAAGTTTTTAGTTTTCGTAAAAGTTACCCTTATACAATGCCGATGACACAAATCTGTGTCATTTTTCGACACAAATCGGCGGTTTTCAAATATTTTGCAGTATTTTTTCCAGCACTAGCACCATTCGACTACACGTTAGAAAGACGACTGACGCCGCAAAATAAAAATAAAAACATTTTAATATTTTACCTATAAACTATGCCAGTTGACACGTATTTGTGTCCATGTAATTCGTACTCCTATGCCAGTGACACAAATACGTGACCACGATAATTTCACCCGGCATAGCTTAGGGCTCAGTGAATCACTGCCGGCGCCGAACGTGTTAATTTGTACTTGTACAAGTACGCGGGGACTTACGAGGATAGAACCCCAATTATAGTATTAAAACGAACTACCTAGTGCTTTTTATAACTAAGCCGAACAGAAAATCGCGTGTGTGGGCATTTTTTGACGATATTTCCTATAGGCAATAAGTGACGAATATTCGGCATTTTTTGGCGACGAGTCGCCGACTAATCACCGACTAGAAATGATGCGGAATAGTCGGCTTTCCCGACTAGTCTGCCCATCTCTAATTAATACATACCTAAGTACAGGTCTAGCGCATTACGGAGTAGTTCCCTGCGGTAGTGGAGCGGTGCGGGAAGAGTGCTTTCGCTACGTTCGATTCCTTACTATCGATTTTTTTTTTGCGAAACCCGTGAGTGTTTACAATTTTGCAAAAAAAAAGCAGTTTTGCAAAATTTACCATTTGCAATATTTAAGGTCCTCTATGTGGCAGCGTTTTTAACCCCCGACGCAAAAAGAGGGGTGTCATAAGTTTGACCGCTATGTGTGTGTGCGTCAGTCTGTGGCACCATAGCTCTTAAACGGGTAAACCGATTTGGATACGGTTTTTTTTATTTAATTGAAAGCAGGTTCTAGTGGTGCTTCTTAGCTAGGTTCCATGAAAATCGGTTGGGCCATTAAGATATATCAGCTTTGAAAGAAGGGGTCACGGTTATATCGGGTTTATATCTATCTAATAGTCATTCCACCCTGTATATCTATCACCCGCTTCATTGTGCTTTTGAACTGTTATTTACGTTCGAAAACAGTAAATATTTTAATATTTAACATTCGTTTACTCATCGTGTTTGTAAGACCTTTATTACTAATTACACTATGCTGCCCTACTAAGCATAATGGCGATATCTCAGACAAAACATCTGTAGAAATTGCAACCTAGTTACAAACAGAAGAGAGTTGAATCTGCTTTGGCTATTGAATTTAGTTATTGCATTTTTGCTTAGGAGGGCAGTATGGAATTAGATATTTTTACGAGCAAACCACAGCATTTTAAAAATCTTATAAACAAAAAGTTCTTTGGTAACTCCAAGGACGCACCAAGTAGTAGTAAGTAGTACTTAAATGATTAGTGAATAATAAATTGGTAAACTCATGTTTGTTTGGCGCTTATCAATTTTGTTAAAACTTTTTAGGTATGTAAGCACCTAAGGTTAACTCCTATACTGTGATTTTTGTTCACAATATTGTTACCTAGCACTAGTAGTTATTTGCTTAGCTGCTCGATAGCTCTCTGTAAGATACTCATACAATTTTATGATTAGGTGAAAACTTGTAAATGGCCTAGTTACACTGTAAAATTTATTTAGTGACAAGAAGGCTGTTAGTTTTCCGAATATAAATAAAATAAAATAAGACAAAATATATTTTAGGGTTTCATTGTATAACTAAAGCCTAATATGTCCGCTAAGACATAAATTGGTGGCCCATAAGGGGTTGAATATATTGAATGAATATGATTGAATCTCCCAGTAAGCACATCAACAAGAAGTTCCCGTGCGGGCTGTGCGCGGCGTCGCTGAGCAGCCCGTACGCGCTGGCGCAGCACCGGCGCGCGCACCTCCCCGCCGAGCACCGCTGCGACGCGTGCGGCCGCGCCTACCGCTCGCGCAAGAGCTTGCTGGCGCATCTCAGGAACAGCCTCACCCATCAGCAGACTGTGTGAGTAGCACAGCTAGGACAGGTCGTAGCAAAACAATCGCAACACGGCAATAGAACAAAAGATCAATAGAGTCGTATTATGTACAGTATTATTTAATTGTATTTTTCAATTACATTTATAACGGTATCCCGAAATTGACCATGTGTTTGTGAAGGTATTTCCATTAACATTTTTTTCAATGCTGTATTGAACATCTGCAACCATCGACTACTGCATTTTCCGGAACAAACTAATGTTTTAATTTAATTATTTGTGTAAATTCGCTATTTTCATTTCATTTCATTATTAAATAAATTGAAAATGTTAAGTTACGATAATATCCGCTTTAGATAATTATAATCTTAGGTATTACGACTCTATTGAATCTTGTTCTACTTCCAGAGGCCCGTTTCACGAAGCAACAAGTTACAAATTACAAGCGAAAGTCTCTAACTCCTTTTACTAGAAAAAGAGTTCCACTTGTAATTTGTAATTTGTAACTTGTTGCTTCGTGAAACGGGCCTCAATTTTTTTTTTGGGTATAATCAGATAAGGTAGGGGATGGTCGATTTTTACAAAACAAATATATTTGAAATGCTCACAACAAGCCCTTTCATTTGACTAGTCACACAATAAGGTTTGCGAAACTTTTTTTTCCTAATTTATGCCCCAAAAGTAGCCCCTTGTTCAAAATTCATTTATTTACGTTACGCATCCGTCTTTGAGTCACCGACTTACATATTTGTACCAAACAACTCGATCGGTCCAGTAGTGTTGGAGCAAATCTGCTGTGACAGTTGGACAGATAGACAGACAGACTAACAGACAGGCATATGGTGTGGAGACGGAACCCTCCACGCGAGTCGAACTCGCACTTGGCCGGTTTTTATTATAAACTAATTTTATCGTGGCGATGCTTTAAGATTGTCAGACATAACCGCTCGGCACCGGATCGGCGGTGTAAAAGTGAAAATAATAGCCGGGCGCGGGCCTCGCGTCGGCCACAGAAAAATGTATCTTACTGACACAAATCAAAGCTCACTTTTCAATGTCTCACTTTGAGCTCATCCAGTGCCGAGCGGTTATGTCTGCGACTACCTTTATCCGTTTCGATCCTATCGAGCATTTTATCAATTGTCGTTCTGTCTCAGTTTCGCCTGCCCAATCTGCGCACGGCCCTGTCCCCACCGGCGCGCGCTCGCGTCCCACATGCAGACCGTGCACGCAGCCGTGAAACAGCATGCTTGCTCGCTCTGCCCCGCGCGCTACACCAGCCGCAAGTCGCTCGCGGCGCACATGCGGGGCCACGAGGGCCGCGGGGCACCGTTTGCGGTGTGCCACCTGTGCGGCGCCAGTTTCAAGGTTAGAATAAATTAATAAATATCAGGGAACAATGTCACACCAATTGACGTAGTCCCAAACTAAGCTCTAGGCCTGTACTATAGTACTAGACAACGATTTAAATACTTATATAGAGAAATATATACTTAATTACATAGAAAACATCCATGAAACAAACATTCGCGCTCTACACAAATATCTGCCCTTACAGGAATCTGAACCCAAGACCGCTAGCTTCGTAGGCAGGGTCACTACCAACTAGGCGAACACGTCGTCAAAATGTTTGCTAAATTGCCTTTGTTAGATCAAAACAGTAGTAACTCAAAATACAACTATTTTGAAATCAACTAATACAACTTCTGTGAACTTGAAACAAAAAGTAGTAAGGATTTTAGTTGATACTGTTTTGATCGAGCATTGCAAATTGTCAAACTCAAATAATTGCTGTTTACTTGAAAGAGGATTGTAAAGCTAAAAAAAAAACCGGTCAAGAGCGAGTCGGACTCGCGCACCGATGGTTCCGTATTTAAGATAATATGTTTGGAAAACGTAAAAGAAAATACTTATTTTGTTGGGAACTTTATGATCTATGCAATAAGATCAATTTTGACTAGCCTAAATTTTAAAACGTTAAGTTTGACAACTTTATTTTATTTTTCCCGTAAAATATGTGTAATTATCTTTAAATCAGGAAATTTTACATAAACTTCGGAGATAAAGGGGAACGGAACGGTCATTTTTTGCACATTTTTGACTATAATTCAAAAAGTAAGTCCCGAAATATTATAAAAAAAATAGTTTTGAAATTTGCAGACTGAGCCCTTTCATACGACACCCCGTTTGCTATAATCAAATAACTTTGACTTTTGAACCCCTTAACCAATATTTAGAAAAATAATTTCATACTTTTTACTAGAAACAGATGCGGGCAAGAACAAGTTATATAATATAACTATGCCAAATTTCAAGTTGATAGCTTCTATAGTTTCTGAGAAAAACTGCTGGGACATACAGACAGACAGACAACGAAGTCTCACCATAAGGGTTCCTTTTTACCATTTTGGTAAAAAACATACAAAATGCGATGTTTCTCTCCCCTCAAATCTTGTTGTAGATGTTTTAAGGAACTAGGTCTGGACGTTTTTCTTTTTTAACCGACTTCAAAAAAAGGAGGAGGTTCTCAATTCGTCTGTTTTTTTTTTTTTTAAATGTTTGTTACCTCAGAACTTTCGACTGGGTGAACCGATTTTGAAGATTCTTTTTTTATTTGAAAGCTGGTGCTTCCAGATTGGTCAAAATGAAGATCTGATGGTGGAATCCATGAGGAATCGACGGAACTCTTCAAAATTTATAGGCACACCTATAGCGATTTTGGTATTTTTCATTGTAACTCGTGTATTTGGTCTTGGAAACCACTATTTGGTGAAGTGGAACTGATGATGAAGACCACAGATGGCCACCGGAACTCCTAAACGGTATATATTTCGAGGGTGGCGACAAGATATTTCGATTAAGATAGTTGAGCGACTATGACGAAGCATATTTAGGTTTAAATATATGACTATGACTTTCCCATGGCATTGCTTGCGGCGAGATTAAAATATTCTATTATTTCTTGAGAAATGGGAGAAAAATGGGAGAATAACAGCATAATTATGATCACAAAAAAGTATATAATAAAAAAAAGTTTAAAAAAACAAAAACCCGCCTTCAAAAAGCAAAAAATAACTTCTTTACAATGGTAGGTAAATAGGTCAGTCCAACTGAAGTCGGCGTCCAACAATGGTCTCACATTTAAAACCAACTTAGATAAGTTAGAGTCATTACAAATAAGATTCTTGAAGCTTCTTGTTACTAAAAAAAACCAAAAACAGCTGTAAAAATGACCCTATAAAATTATTCAAAATTTGTAAAATCTTACCAGCAGGAACCAAACAAAAATATCTTTTAGCAGTTAATAGCCATGGCAGTCAAGAGCACACGCGTCTAGTCACTCATTGCCATAATACGAGAGCAATATCTGCTGGAAAATTTATAGTTCCTAGAGTGTCCAATTACTACGGAGACAGGACACTTAAAAAACGTCTACCTTATCTCCTGAACAGATTACCAGCCGATATTGTTCTGGAAACCAATAAACGTAGATTTAAAGCTAGGTTATATAGGCATCTCCTGGATTCATTGTGAATACGATGCTCACCTATACTTAAAAATATCCTTATTATAATTATATATTAGTGTACATCTAATTAAGTACCGCTTTTATGTTATGTGTAGTGATCAACAAGCTGGACTGAAGATTCCGCAGTCAAACTGTGTAAACAGTTTTGTGGAACAATGCATAATATGTAAACTTTGTGTTTGTTGTAATAAATAAATAAATAAATAATAATAAATAAATAAAATAATATTTTAACCAAAAGCAGACTTCAGTTGGACTGACCTATTTACCTACCATTGTAAAGAAGTTATTTTTTGCTTTTTGAAGGCGGGTTTTGTTTTTTTAAACTTTTTAATAAATCATTTCTTGATAAAAAAACAGGAAACATACAAATCTAAATTTTCATAAACAACTACAACATATTCAAAAATCGTGGAAATTGGACTTATGGGGTGAGACACGTTATCGCCCGGAGCAAAATTTTTTTTTTTGACGCCCTCGCAAGAATCAAAAGAGAATGGCTTTATGTGCTTCCGCGCGAAAAACGTGAGATGGAGATGTGAGCAGAATATTGATACCAGAAAACATGTGAAATATTGCCTCCTTATTCCAATTGCCTATGGTGACCTAATTTCGCCACTAGACTCATAACGAGTCCATTCATAATGTAACAGCTACATTAACCCACCGCCAAGCAGTAGTGTTCGCATTGCTGTGTTCCGGTGTGGGGATAAGACAACCAGTGACATTACTAGCATAAAGCCATTCCATCTTAGTCCTCAGGGTTGGCAACACATTTGAAGTTTTGAGATTGTAGTCTTGAGATTTCAAATGTCTATGGGTCTCAGATCCCACTTACCGTCTGCGGCACGTTTGATAAAGCTACAAGTTACAATTTTACAGGTCTAAACTGGCAACACTGCTCAAATGGTTGGTCGTCATTGGCCGCGGTTGTGTCAAATGGAAACTTGTAAATTGTAATTTGTAGCTTTATAAAACAAAACAAACAGGCCCCAGGTGGCCTAAGTGCTCGCGTACCTTCTCCTTGCTTTAATAGTAGTTTATGTGACTACATAATGAAGGGCATTAAACGCGAGTGTGGGTTTATGAAATGAGCCGAATACGAGTTTCATAATAACATCACACAAGTGTTTAATGCCTAATTATGTACAGTTGCATACACTACTTTATCTACCCACATATCATAAGCCTCCATGATGCATTCAGGAGCCGCATATTAAATTTTAACCGGTAATGGCGGTAATGAAAAGATTGAAAAGTTTTCTGGCAACTGTCATAGTTTTTTTTTTAAATTCAGAGACAAACTAGAGTCGGCTCCAACTATCATATCGTTCGATATCTTACTTACGTGCGACATTGTCCAATTTTGTATGCAAATTGACAATTCATTTCGAACTAAACGTCATCTCGGCTGATATTAGAATAGCGGTCAAATCAAATTTCTTTGTTTTTCAGAGATGTTCGAAATTTGAATGTCATAAGAACATTGAAATTGATGTTCTTATGAATCCATACGATTACTGCCGCAGATAAAAAATTTGCTCTAACAACAGAGATGATTATTATGCTGGTCATAATTTGCGGTTTCTGAACGCATCATAGAGGGTTTATGCTATGAGTGTAGATAAAAATAATTGTAATAAAAAAACTTGTTGCAGGGTAACAGCAAGTTGAACAGGCATCTTCGATCAGTCTGCGAAAAAGGAAAGCTTGAAGAAGAGTTAGCGGCGTTCTACAATCAAGAATAAAAAAAATCATGAATTCTTAAATCGTCGCTTTACTTTCTCAACCTCGTATCTGATTGAATAGTTAGATAGGAAAGTAGTCTTTATTCTTTAGGGACCATGAGTGCTTATCCTATCTAACCATTCGAGCAGATACGAGGTTGAGAAAGTAAAGCGACGAAATGTGGCATTCTCTATGTAAAGGGACCTTATTGTCGATGGCGCTTACGCCGCACTACGTCACGCGACGTTGTATTTATATCGGAGCATCGCTAATAATGGCGGAAGCGCCATTGACAATAAGGTCCCTTTTATAGACAACGTCTCAAATTATTAAGAAGCCACAAAAATGTTCGCTAGTCGCTAGCTATCTATGCTGCTCTCCTATGGACAAAAGGCGCATCTACTATAGTCGGATTTGGTGTATTTTAATATTTCATTATAAGTTTCTGTTGAATCCAAAATAACTATGTTAGAACTTTTGTTCTAGGATTTACCAAAAAATGGCAATAATTAAAACCAAACCAGTGACAAACAAAATTTATTTTTATTTACTAAGATTTTTACACAGCTAACCTAACATTCTTGACTGATTTTATATTTTCAATCTTAAAAATATACACATACACTTGTTTTCCTTAATCGGATGTGGACAAAAAAATGAGACTACATATGCGGAGGCGCTTCCGTCCCCCGCTCCCCCGTCCGCCCGAGGCCTCGTCCCGCCAACGTCTGCCCCGCGGGACGATCGCGGACGTACTTGTCGAACTATAACTGCAAATTGTCTAATTTTAAGCATAGTAGTTCATCTCCGGTCCTTTAGGAGTGTCTGTTACCTATTGCTGCTCGGGCGCTTAATACGCAAACAAAGGCATGGCTTCGACAAAACCGGCATGTTCCGTCCTGTTGAGTTTGCTTGTACGATCGAGGTACGCACACATGCAAGCAAACGATATACCTTTGAAGACGAACTACTGTATACTGTCACAGATTATACACCAGTTACTTCGTAACAGATACGTCACTCGCCACCGCCTACCGTTATAATTACCTACCGGCCGGTGTATCCCCGGGGACACAAATATCACTGAGTGTCAAACTTTGCACGTAGTGCTCTTACGTCTTAATATCTGTAATGTCAAATTGCCTAACTTATAATTTTATTTAGTCATGTGACGGACAAACAAAAAATGGCGCGTAGCATGCGGGTTACAGTTGTGGTAGGGGAAGTAAAAAACGACGTAAGTAACAAAAACAGCTGAGAAGTACTCTGTTGCATGGTATGGAGTGACAAGGCTCTGATACTGTGCTTTAAGTCTGTATTAAATTGAAACATTGCAACGCAGCAAAAGCCACCAAGCTATACCCGTTCATGCACTCAACGATTATCTTGTTTAATATCTGCCGACATCTCTTCAAAACACACACTGTATTCTCCTGAAATTTACACGTTTCTTTATAATTTGGATTCCATTTTCTCTTCCACAAATCTGTTAGCGAACTTCTTTTTGGGAATCTATCTTCCTCCTGCGATTGCGTGCTCTGACTAGAGAAGTCCTTGAGTTTCATGTATTTTTTCAGAAATATTTCTAGTACGTTGAATAGGTAGCATGAGTTCTCTGTTTCAGTTATGTTTGTGAGCTCGTATAGGTTTTCTTTGGTCAAGTTTGAATGTAGGTTCTCGAGGAGTTTTGTGATGTATTCTATGCTGTGTTTTAGAATGTGTCTGGATTTGTTTAGGAGGACCAATCGATGCGTGTTTTCGTCTTTTGATGTTAACTGAAAAACAAAATTATAATTTTGGGAAAAAATATATGGGCGGTTTTCAAAAAAAATGTACATAGTTAAGGACTAAAATTATGAAACTCTAATTTGAGACAGGTGTGTCACGAAAATAAATTATTCATTCATATAATGCCCTTATAAGCCAATTAGAGTTATCTCAAATTCAATAAACGAAGCAGATTCAAGCTTCACCCGGTTGTAATACGGTCGCACTTGGTACAGGAGTTTTGCCTGAGATACCACCATTTGTTTTATAACGGTATAGTTAATTTTCGTGACTCACCTGATGACCTGTCCAAAATTAACGGTACCTTAATTTTAGCCATTAACTTTTTTTTGAAAATCGCCCATATCACAGACTGACCGCAGTTGAAGCAACAAATGTGATCTACAACTGCGTGAGCGAACTCAGCTACCCTCCCTCGGTCCCCTCTGTTGGCTTCCCCCGCGCCCCTGTAGCGCGCGGGCGAGGTTTCAGTTAAGCGGTTATCTATTGCGACCTGCCCGCGCTTTGCTCTGCTTAAAACTGGTTTATCACTATTCCCTCGGGAACTAGGTATACAATTTTTCGGGATAGAAAGTACACTTCGTCTTATTCCAGGATATGGGCTATTTGTGGGACTTTTTTAAGAATCCGTTCGTATGTTGGTGCGTAATTAAAGGACAAACATAATATTAGTAGGATAATCACAGTTACATAGATAAACTAGGCAGTCACATTTTCTGCGATAAAAACTGTCCCATTTTTTCCCAAGGCGCAAGCTATATCCATAGCTATATTCGCATTCTTAGTATATACTCAAAAAATATAATTTCTGACAATGACTCAAATACACCCCCTTTAAATTTAAATATAATTTCATTTTTAATATTTATTGTTTTAGCGGCATTAGGAATGTCTACACTGTGGAAATTTCAAGTATCTTAGCCCAGACAGACAGACAGAAAGCGGAGGATTAGTAATACAGTTCCGTTGCCACCCTTTTAGTTACGGAACCCTAAAAATACAGTTAAATATCCTCATTTATGTAAACTCCATTCCAACCGACTTGTCTTATTAAGTAAACAATTTTATAACCTCAAAATGCATCACTTTTGGCTAAAATGGCCGTTTCCTGCTGAATAAAGCAATTAGAGACCATATTTTGCACACCATTTTCCATCACGGATGGCTAATTTTATGACAAAATTGTTATTTTAGGCGAAAAAGGAGCATTTTGAGGTTATAAAAGTGTTTACTAAATAAGACAAGTCTATTAAAATGGACCTTACGTACAGTTAAATATCCTCATTTATGTACATACCACATTATCTGCACAGCTGCTTCCCTCGTGAGTGTCCCGAATCAAACCATCAACAGTTTCCAACAGGTCTTCCAGAAACGAAGGATAGTTCTCTTCATCATGCAACTTGTCGATCAAATTACCTAATACCTTAAAAGACATTAAAAAAACGTGATAAGTCAATATTAAATCTCGTTTCGGAGATAATAAGTCGGAATTGTAATTAAATGTTTGATCATTGTTTCGTACGACTTTCAAAACGTGCTAAACGGTCTCTACGCATATTGACCAATACACAGAATGAACAAATAACCTACCACGCAAAATGACATACGTAAATTGACCAATACGTTTTATGATCAATAGCGCAAATATGAGGTAGGTTTAGGTTATGTTAGTTTTGCAGCAGACCCGGAGGGCCAAACCACCCAGTAATAGGAGCTCCGTTATTGCGGAGTCCGTCGACTCTGTTAATTTCGAATTAAAAATAGAGATCTTTCAAATATACTTATATACAGGGTGTTATGCAGAAAGTTGGACAAACTTCAGGGACTAACTCTACAGAGTCCAGTCATACTCATTAACTTTTATTATGGGACCAACATCGAAATCGCGAAAAAAAAACAGCTGTTCCATACAAACTTTGAGGGCTAAATTGCCGAAATGTATGGAACAGCTGTTTTTTTTTCGCGGTTTGGATGTTGGTCCCATAATAATAGTTGATGAGTATGACCTACAGAGTTAGTCCCTGAAGTTTGTCCAACCTTCTGCCTAAAACCCTGTATATAGGGCAAATTGTGTTTGGTCATTTTGCGTATTATTTAACATAGGTCATTTTGCGACTGATCGCTCGTTTTGGCATTATGCGTATTGGGCATTTTGCGTTTGGCCATTTCGCGTATTATTTAAGGTAGGTCATTTTGCGACGGACCGCTCGTGTTGGCATTATGTGTATTGCGCAATTTGCTTGTCTTTTATTGGTCAAAATGCGTAGAGAGGTACTTAAACTAACAATGTAATAAAATTAAAATTGGATTTTAATGACACTTTAAATCTGCACTAATCATACGCCAGGGGGCCTAATACGGTTGCGTTTATCGCTTGACAAAGTGTGGACAAGGCATCCGTCACCTTCTAACACGTAAATAAGTACGAGAGTGACGGATGATTTATCCACATTTGACACGCGATATCGACGCAGCCATACAAACGAAAAAGGTGGCCTCTTTCTTTGGAGACTAAACGTGGCCATAAAAACAACCCAATGCCCTTGAGTTAAATATCAGCTCAAGTATCTCTACTTATCACATAATCAAACATTATAAGCAGGGATCGGAAATTCGGATCGATATTTACCTAAACTTTCGCGGCGGTGTTGTGTTCAGCTGTACGGAGGCGGGCTCAATCATATAATTCATTTATAAAATTCCCGGGATTTCTAAATAAATTACGCTAGCATAAATTCATAATTAAGTATTTATATTAATCTTTTCGACGCCAACGACTCATATATATCAGCACCGCAGGTTCAACGCCAACGACTGATATATCAGTCATGGTTGACAGTGGAAAATAGACCTGATTGTCTATGAGTTAAAATTGACATTATATGATTGAGCAATCATATAATTCATTTATATAATTCCCGGGATTTCTAAATAAATAAATTACGCCAGCATAAATTCATAATTAAGTATTTATATTAATCTTTTCGACGCCGACGACTCATATATCAGCACCGCAGGTTCAACGCCAACGACTGATACATCAGTCATGGTTGACATTGGAAAATAGACCTGATTGTCTATGAGGTAAAGTTGACATTAGCTCTGGTGTTGAGCTGTCAATGGCGTGTGAGTGACAACTTTTTATTTGAGAAAGCGTTGAAAAGGTTAACTATTTAAAGTTATTTTCCATGTATAGATTTACCAAATATTATTTAATTTACCTAACGAACTAACGTAACTAACGAATTTATTGGAATAAAACGGAACGTTTTATCCTACATGTAAAATAATGATTAGTAACGTTTTGTAGAATCCCGGAATCCCGGAACTTATATTAAAATAATATTTGTAAGAAGCCGCCGCCATGTTCGCCTACCTTTTTCCGGGATTTTGCCAACTATAGGTAAATTTATATCGATTTGAATTTCCGATCCCTGATTATAAAATGACATTAAAAGTTAAATAAAATAAAATGGTACCTGTGAAATTTCATTAATAACGTCATCGGAGCCGCTTGGTGCTTCCACAATGAAGCTGAACAAACAATGAGCCGATTGGTTCAACCATGTACTGGACAGCTGTGCTGTAATGAATTAGTTTCTAGTAGGAACGGTATCGCTACGGCTTCGGGCGACAAGCGGAGAGAACAAATGTATAGAGCGGTATGAAAGTAGCCACACTCGAAGATGAGGCGATTTCGATGTTGGTGACAATGCTATGATGTTTCTTCGGCTTTCTAAAGGCCGTATTAATGAACTGATGTTAAAACTATAACTGAATTAAAAAAGCGACCAAGTGCGAGCCTGACTCGCCCATGAAGGGTTCCGTGAAAGTTAAATTTCGGTTTACGATTTATGACGTATTAAAAAAAACTACTTACTAGATCTCGCTCAAACCAATTTCCGGTGGAAGTTTGCATGGTAATGTACATCATATATTTTTTATCATTCGCTTATTTTAGAAGTTACAGGGGCGGGGGATACACATTTTACCACTTTGGAAGTGTCTCTCGCGCAAATTCAATTCAGTTTAGAAAAAAAAATTATTAGAAACCTCAATATCATTTTTGTAGACCTATCCATAGATACCCTACACGTTTGGGTTTGATGAAAATATATATATTTGAGTATCAGTTCTAAGTATGGGGAACCCCCAAAATTTATTGTTTTTTTTTCTATTTTTGTGTGAAAATCTTAATGCGGTTCACAGAATACATCTACTTACCAAGTTTCAACAGTTCTTATAGTTTCGGAAAAAAGTGGCTGTGACATACGGACGGACAGACAGACAGACAGAAATGACGAATCCATAAGGGTTCCGTTTTTGCCATTTCGCTACGGAACCCTAAAAATGGCAAGTACCTACAGAGATATGTACCTATACACTTTTGTTCGTTATCAGATAGAAATAAAGTGCAAAAGTCGGATGCAGGCGGCATTGGATCGTTCTCGTTACAAATCAAAGATGGCCTATAGCAGTGGACGACTACGGGCAAAAATAATGATGAAGAGACTTACAACTTTTGAAAGAACTTCTGACTTGTGAATCGCTTCTGTATCCAGATTCAGTAGAATACCCATCTGTGTTTCTTCTGTCTCGCTTGTTTAAGAAACATTTCACTTTGTTTAATTCTTCTAACACTTTAAAAGGTACTATTTCTTTATGAACATCATCGCTATCCGTTCCGTCTATTTCCATTTCATCGTATTCTTCAATAGTTTCATTTAAATCCTGTTTATCATTTTCAATGATCATATAATCATTTTGTGTTTGAAATATATCATTAGAAAGTTCTATGTAATTAGCAACATTTATACATTCTTCTTTATCTTTACTATTGTCAACTCTTTCAATGAGTTTAATAGAAGTTGCTTCATCATTTTCATTTTCATGTGACTTTGCGTCATTACAATGAATATCATCTAATACTGGAGCTATTTCATTTTTGTCTAATTCACTTTTTTTATCATTGTCAACTTTACTTCTGATAAATTTCTCAGCTATGACGAAGTTTTCGTTTTGACTCTGACTGACGTGCGTATACGCATAATTCTGTGTGGACCCATGTAATGAGTATATTTGGGTTTGCTGAGAATCTATGTGTTCAGTTATGTTTGTGTAAGGTTCCGCATTGTCTATTGTATTGTGGGTTTTATTGTTGTTAATGCTGTAGCAAAAGGTTAAGTTTTTGTCTATGGATTCTTGGCTTTCGCAAAACGTTTCTTGGCTCAAAACTGGTTCAGTTACAGGCTGCAAATATTAGAAATACTACTATACTATACTACTATACTAGGGTAACAGCACCAATGATGTACACTTTTAGCTGACAGGCACCAGTAATGGACACTTCACTCTTAATTCAAATTTCATACGGTCCTAAATTGATTGTTGCAAAACAAATGAATAACCCTTATCTTCTGTAAAATAAGAATAGAATAGAATCATTTATTCGGCTATTAAATAACACAAAAAACACATACATCTTAGAAAACCAAAAAACAAAAGTACTTAACCTACCTATCTAACTAAAATAAAATAGCCGAAACGGTGTGCCAGCTCAGCGTGGTGCTGTGGCACGGAGCCGAAGCGCTGATTTTCAGCTGGACCCATATGAGATAGATGCCAAAAAGAACAAAAGAAATAAATCAATAATAAAACACACTGCATAAAAGTTATTCTATAAATAATTAAAATAATCCTAATTAACAATAATAAAATTTAAAATGTTAAACTTACAACAAAGTGAGATCTAGCGTTCTAAGCGCATTCTTATTTGCTTACATAATTATACATATAATCAAAGTTGAAGCTGATAACGAAATATTCAGCAAACACAAGAATAAAAGAAAAATGGTAATATTTGAATCAAGTGTCCATTATTGGTACCTTGTCCTTTACTGGTTCCATCACCCTAATATTATAAAGACAGAGTGCGAATTTTGTGAGTATGTAGGTATATACATATGGAACCACGGCACGTATTTGGAAAAATCTTTCACCATTTGTAAAGTACATTATTCCGGATGGACATAGGCTATATTTTATTCTTCTCAAACTGAGCGAAGCGAGGGCAGGTAGTTAATTTATATTTCTAATCAACCATTCTCTTGATTTCATAAATGGTTTAAATATGTATATTTTGTTCTAGTTACGTCCTTGCTTTGCTCCGGTTAGTCAAAATAAAAAACAGCTCATATTAGTCAGTAATAATACTAATAATGTAGCTTTTATAAGTGAAATAGACTTTAAAATTGGTAGTTCCTGAGATTACGCCCAACATACAAACATACAAACACAATTGATAAGTTCTTAGAGTTATTTGCTAACGCCGCAAAGGAGAGCTCTTCGACGAATTCTACGTTGTACAATAGCAAATTAAACCATTGGTGAGCCTTATAGCTCGGCAACAAGGTCTACTTTAGCTCACTGTGAGCTGAAAGTCACTAGTGGAAATAAACTTAGGAGACAATTATCTTTATCTTTATTCCCAAGATAAAGGGACTTGACAGACAGACAGACGGACAGACAGATAGACAGACAGACAGAGAGACAGACGGACAACAAAATGATCCTATAAGGTTTCCGTTTTTTAGGGTTCCGTAGTCAAACTACTTATAGTTTCGCCATGTCTAGCTCAGAGGCTTCGGAACCCTACACTGAGCATGGTCCGACATGCTCTTGCCCGGTTTTCCTTTTGAGGTACGGAACTCTAAAAACCACTCTTCGATTTGAAGACAATACTTTATTTATTAGAAAACCATAATAGAAATGAGGGCGCCACTGGACGCTCGCACTCTTACTTAGCATAAATAAAAATAATATAAACTCAAAGTCATATGTTTGTATGTAAAACATTACCCACCTTTTTCACATTATCGGCGTTTTCCGTTACTCCTTTTAGCATCTTTAAAGTACCCTCTATATGAGTATTTCCGTCAACGACGGAAACATTTGTACCGACATCGCTTCCAAAATAGAAATCTTTCAAAATCGTTTGACTGTTCTGACTATCATTCTCACTTACATTGGACTCGTAATTCAATTCATGTTCAGTTACATTACTCGGTATATTTCGTTGATTTTCTTCATTTGTCATAATGTCTTCGTCATCAAAATTGAAATCGTCGCTACATACAGTCTCGTCCAAATCATTTTCCATATTGATTTTACTTTGTAATTGTAATAAATATTCTTCTATTGATAAGTTGTTTGGTTTTGATTTTATAACGGATATCGCTACAGCTAAGCGATATTTTTGGGAAATGTCTTTCACTGGAACATTCCATGAAATTATAACACTAATTGACAAACAAAATACACTAAGACAAAATGGTAAATAAAGATTTACTTTGAATAGTTAAGCAGCTTTGCTGAAAATATCACGGAATCTTACTTACCATATTCATCAAAACTCATTTTCGTGTAACTACTTTATAACTCTTTCTAAAAAAAAATACAATCATAATGATGAAACAATAGCAAAATGCAAAGTATCCATTTTAAACTATTTATAAGCAACAACTTCGAAAAAGTTCGCGCCATCAAACTTTTTTTGTTTGAAGATGTTCGATTAGGCGCTGGCATCTTTTCAAACTGCCAATATTGAAACGCTGCGTTTTAAAAAGGTTTTTCTCAAAAATGTCCGGAAATGTTGACATTCCTATCAACACATTGAGACGCGAAGTACATAGTTTACTGACAGTTCTCAAATTAAAAAAAAAAAACATTGCGTGCTCGCTACACAAGCCCGCAATGTTGCATACAAATTCCATTACTATCTACCTTGTAACTTTTTAAAAAGTGACAAGTGCCATAATAAAATGAGGGCACAAGTCTTATACATCCAAATTTTACTCGAAACATAACTTTTTTATTTGTGCCTGGAATAGCTTATGTTTTTTTAAACAAGAATTGCGTTTCTCCTTGTCATAAACAAAAAGGCGGTAAGGAGTGATGGTTTTTTCACATGAAGTTGCTGTTTGTATGCAATTCAAATTAAAAAACAAAAAAACCGCCTTCAAAAACGCAAAAAATAACTTCTTTAAAATTGTAGGCACCTAATAGGTTAGTCCAACTGATGTCGGCTTTTTGTTGAAAATGTTGTGGTCGCCGACTTCAGTTGGACTAACCTATTAGGTGCCTACAATTTTAAAGAAGTTATTTTTTGCATTTTTGAAGGCGGTTTTTTTGTATTTAAAACATTTATTTTATTTTATACTTTTTAGTGATCATAATACGCTGTTACGTAGTCCCACTTCTTTGTTGTAATGAAACTTTAACTTATATCAAGCGGGCCGCAAGCAACGCCGCGGGAAAGTCATAGTCATATTTGAACAAGTAAATATTCTTCGTTGTAGTCGCTCAACTATCTTAATCGAGATATCTTATCGCCACCCTTGAAATCGGTACCGTTAAGGAGTTCCGGTGGCCATCTGTGGTCTTCATCATCAGTTCCACTTCACCAAATGATACTTTCTGAATGCAAATGCTAGACTTGTTACTAAAAATACTAAAATCGCTATATGTTTGCCTACAATATTTGAGGAGTTCCCTCAATTCCTCACAGATCCTCTCATCAGATTCAGATTTGGTGACAATGGGACCGCCTCGAAAGTATACTCTATCAAACCAAAAAAAAAAATTTGAAATCGGTCGACAATTGACGGAGTAATCGGTGAACATACATAAAAAAAAAAAATACATACAGTGGAACGTATAACCTCCTCCTTTTTTGAAGTCGGTTAAAAATTAGTTCAAGCGATGAAGATTTGACTCCAACACAATTTTTTTCTTGCGATTTTTGAGAAAAGCACTATATTTGCCTCGGCAGGAACAGCAATTGCGGGCTTCGTATTTTTAAACGGACTCGCAAGCTCGTCCGTTTAATCCAATTCTCAGCCCGCAATTGCCTACTTCCATGCCTAGGCAATAATGTACTATTTTATGGTGTCGTATGATTTAATCATTTTTAATAGAATCTCAAATGAACTGCTTTCTTACTTTAAAGCCAGATAGACGGGCGAGTATGTACGCGTACTTAAAGCTAGACGACCTTTTTCGCCCGTGTTTACCTTAAGAAGTTCGCGTACTTAGGGTGAAACACGGGCGAGTAAGGTCGCCGAGCCAACATTACGGCGTACTTACTCGCACGTCTATCTGGGCTTTTAGCCTTAGGTAAATTCTCGTGCCTGGGTGAATATTCGGGCGTTTCAACCGCCCTCACTACCATTCTCAAAACAATGAAGAAAACAATGATAATTACCACCAACTCCTGACGTAATTAGAAGCAGAACTAGGAATACTTTCCATTTATTTTTAACCGACTTCAAAAAAAGGAGGAGGTTTTCAATTCGTCGGGATATATTTTTTTTTATGTATGTTCCCCGATTACTCGAAGACCACTGAAAAATTTTTTCGTTGTTCGAATGGATATACTTTCTAGTTGGTCCCATTGTCACCACGTCAGAATCTGATGATGGGATCATGGAGAAATCAAGAGAACTCCTCAAATATTATAGGCACACCTATAGCGATTTTGGTATTTTTCACTGTAACTCATGCATTTGCTTTTGAAAAGTACTATATGGTGAAGTGGAACTGATGATGAAGACCACAGATGGCCACCGGAACTCCTTAACGGTACCTATTTCAAGGGTGGCGATAAGATATTTCGATAAAGGTAGTTGAGCGACTATGACGAAGCACATTTAGGTTTAAATATGACTATGACATTCCCGCGGCGTTATCTGCGGCGAGCTTGAAATGTTCTATAGTTTCTCATTAATATTTAGAAGTGGAGCTACGTAACAGCATAAATAGGATCACTAAAAAGTATAAAATAAATTAAAAAAAAAAAAAAAAAAAACCCGCCTTCAAAAATGCAATGCGTCCCACAATATTTTAAACCAAAAGCCGAATGCAGTTGGACTGACCTGCCATTTTAAAAGAAGTTATTTTTTGCGGGTTTTTGTTTTTTTAAACATTTATTTTTAGAAGTTGGTGGTAGTGATAAGTGATAGGCCTATCTCTATCTCGTGATTATCCATGGGTGATTGGGTATACTAACTTGTATGTCGTTTTATCTTGACAAGCACGAGAATAGGGGTCAGGCAAATAAAAAAAAAACTCCTACCGACAGCCATTGTATTTGAACTTGCTATGGGTTTTTAAACCAAGGCTCCTTTATGTACTAAATACATAAGTAAGTACATATTACGTCCCAAAAATGTATGCATCCTATATTTTGTCTTTGTTGTTACGAGAATAAGGTATTTGCACAGAATAAAGACTAAAGGCATAGAAACCGTACTAAATAGGCAGAAAATACATTATGGTTCACTTCTTTTTACTTATGGTTTACATAGTGAGTTGGAAAGAGATGAATCTATAGCTGTTCTTTCGTTATTTGGTACATCGTCACAAGTAAGGCGTGATTTGGACCTATAAGCACCTATAGTATTTGGACCTATAGACAAGGAAAGACAAATCCTTCCTATAGGAAGGACAAAGAAGTCCCTATGTAAAACCTTGTGACAATGACAGTAGGTAAAAGAAGAAAAAACAGCCTACTTTTTGTTTCATTTTTTCTCATGTAATACTTAATCCAAAAAGTAGAGAAAGATAGCTGACACAAAGTACGTCTTATAGTACGGTTTCTATGCCTTTAGTCTTTATTCCGTGGGTATTTGTTCCATTTATTTTAAATCTGTGGTTGTAAGCAGATTGAAACTAGATTGAAACAACCTTTTTCGTTAATCGAAAAGCGATTGACATTGATATATTTATTTCAGCCATGCCAATCTGTCAACAAAGTATTTTATATTAATCAACATGTACTCAAAACCTGGTAAATCCTGCTTGAATGGCGGTTTATACATTTCTGTTTGGGGTGAGCTTATTCTTAATAGCAGTTGTGGTGGTTGTCATAAAGAAAATGTTTTTCCACTGGAAACGAGAACACAAAATAGAACGGTTGATGGTATACGGAGCGGAGCACCCAAGTAAGCGTTTGTTCTTTGCGTAGTACCTAAATATGCGTAAAACGAAATCGCTTCCCGCCGTCTGACCCTCTGTATTACGCTTATGCCGGCACCACACTTCGCTATTCGCTATTCGTTATGCGGCTGCGCCGTATTTGTTAAAATATTTGCTATCTCGCTTATGCGTTATGCGTGCGAATAAAGAAAACATAGACGAATAAACCCTCCACACTTCGTCGAATGTAGGCGCATAAGCCGAATAACGAATAGCGAATAGCGAAGTGTTTTAGTTTTAGTTGAAGTTCTTTATTCGCACGCATAACGCATAAGCGAGATAGCAAATATTTTAACAAATACGGCGCAGCCGCATAACGAATAGCGAATAGCGAAGTGTGGTGCCGGCATTAGATGTAGACACCGCAACGGATTTTAATGCGTTTCATCAGTAGATAGGGTAATTCAAGGGGAAGGTTTCATGTAAAAAAAAAAAACTGGATTATATGCGCCAGTTAAGTCATAATTTGTAACAAACATTTCGAAATTATACTTAACTTTGTGTAAAGGTGGATTCACAATGAATAATCGCACGCGATAATATTTTTTTCAAATCACGACTGCAACATCGCTGTTTCAGATTCGTTCTTCATTGTGAATACTTGTTTGAGTAAAGGATCCTTACCTACTTACTAATGTCAAGGTTTTTTTATTTATTAATTTATTTCTGTATGATTTTCCGGTGTATGTCAGTACAACATTTTGCACTTAAAATAATATTTAATTTATACACTTCTTGATTATTTCCAAACGCGATTAGGACCCGTTTATTATCATTTGGAGTGATGGATTTTAACCACGATAAGTTAAAAAACCGGTCAAGTGCTAGTCGTACTCGCGCATGAAGGGCTCCGTACCACATTTTAAAAAAAACACGCTTCTTGTATGGGACCCCTTTTATTTTTAACTTTATCTGTTGTTATAGCCGGTATAAAAATACATACTCTGTGGAATTTTTAAGTGTCTAGCTATACGGTTAGAGGTTAGTACCTATGAGATACAGCCTGTTGACAGATGGACGGACAGACAGCGGAGGCTCATTAATAGGGTCTTATTGGCACCCTTTGGGTATGGAACCCTAAATAGTGTGATGCACTTATTAGCGCAGACTCCAATGGGATGTTCGTTTGCACAAATCGCGGAACGCGAAATGTTTGATAATTTGTCTGCCTGAGACCCTCGACTTTATAAAAAGCCATGGAGACGCTCGCACGCACGGTCCTAAGACATTCAGTCCCCCCCTCCGCCCCTTTACCACTGCTCTAGTATCGCTACGCGCGCTTTTCTTGCTGTGGCGGTGAACAATTATTTCATGACTGGCGTGCCTAACGCCATTGAAAAAGATGGCACGCTTATTCGGAACTCCACTAAGAGTCCGCTCTATATAGTTCTAATTCTAAATGTACTTGTGTGTTGGTTTACCATCATTTACTAAAAAACGTTTCACAAACTGATTCATTTTGCAAAACACTTTTTTTCGGAAACTAAATATTTCAGGATTTTTGTAAAACTAACGTAAACTTACCTATAGGGTTCTACACGATGGTCCTGAAATAAACTCTGAAAAACGTACAGTTTCGGAATAAAAAGCGTTTTGCAAAATAATGTTTGTCCCAACACCTAGTACCTTAGCCAAATAGCAGCATTTCAAATGAAACTCCTGTAGCAATCACAATCTCATTACTAAGAAGCGAGGATTGAATCTTCTTTTGCAATTGAATCTGGGATACCATACCACTTATTGGCTCAGAGCCCCTACTTTGAAATTCGAAGTTCGAAGTTACGATAGCTTCATCCCTTTCTCTCGATTTAGTCTCGAATGACGAGTGACAGGGATGGAGCTAACGTAACTTCGAACTTCGATTTTCAAAGTAGGGCCTCAGGTTTACATTCATCTGGCATAACTTTTTTTGGCATAATCATCATTGGTATAATCATCTTTTAGCATACAGTCTTTTTTCTGAAACCGTATTCTTTTCAGGATTGTTATAAAATAAACCTAACCTTACCTAATGGGTTCCATGCAATGATATTTTAAATAATCCTCAAAAGCTATACCTATGCTAAAAGATGATTATGCCAAATGATGATTATGCCAAATGATGATTATGCCAGATGAAGGGTATCTATTGGCTTAAGGATCAAGATTAATCTTATAAGTAAATGTTTTTATCATTCTTTACAGCAGTTAGTCTTATAATATACTACGACAAATGCGTAATCAGACATAGAAGATACCAGGACAACCTCCACGTGTACGACGTTTTGTCTAAAAGCGACGACAGCTTGGTAAAGCCAGAGGACTCCACCCATCTACTCGCATTTTCAAACAAAGAAATGTCTCAAATTGATGAGACTATGATCGCCGTGAAGATGGACGACGTGAGAGAACCTCCAGCGGATCACAATTAGAGTCTGATCAGCGAGTGACTCGAGAATTTTTCTCAAATTCTTCACATGGCAACAATTTTACCTATGAAACAAGCTGTAATTATGAGTACCTATTCAGTAGCTATGCATTTCGTGTTACCAGCTAGTAAAATTTGGAATTTGCCGCCTTTTTTGTGTTACCACTCGCTGGTCGAACTCTACGGGGCATATGGTCTCGTTCGCATAATTACACTTATGGTGGCTGTACACTCTCGCCGAGAGACTGCGAGGCAGGACGAGCGCGAGAGTGTATCGCTCGCTCGCCCCGCACTTTCTCTATGTTCCTTCGTAGCTCTCTGTCCCGCGTCGGTTCTTTGCTCCCGAAAGGGTCTCGCGCCAGCTCGCGACTGCGAGAGCGGCGTTGTTTTATGGCGGCTGTACACTCTCGCTCGAGAGCACTCGCTTAAAACATTTTACTCTAGTGTTGCCTATGTAACTATGGAAAAAACTGCATTTTCAAATAAATATCCATTGACATACCTTTCTTAATGTTTTTAATACTATCTGTGGTCCTACTTCCAAATTGTATAATCGAAATTACGTGTGCTCGTTCCTTTCACTCGATTTACCTAGTCAATTACAAATGAGTGAAATAAATTAAGAAGTTCTTCATAGACAGTTGCTAAGGAGAACTTCTCCTGCCTGATGTCTGCGTCCGATGTTTAATTTAATTCATATTTCGCGTAACTTTAGCGAGTTTTTAGCATTTTTTCCGTAATTAGTTCTACAGAAATATATTAAAAGTAAATACTTATATAAAATAAAAGTTTTGCAGAAAGGGACATTTTCCAAGCGGGTACGAAAGAGTATATTGACAAAGGGTTTAGGGACGTGTTGGAACGAAAAGCGTAATGCAAAAGGACACTGCGAACGGGACCATTATAAGTCATACCATAGAAACCATAGACGAAGACAGCCACAGTTATATAATAATAGGTTTTATAATATTATTATACATCTACGAAATAAACTTAGTTTTATTTAGAAGTTTTATTCCTAAAATCAAAGTTCATACTGTTTATAGTTAGGTTCCTAGGTCAGCCCTGTCTCTTTCTCTTAATTTGATAATATACTTTAGAGATAAAAAAATAAAAGCAACGGAAGTCCTTAGTTCTGTTACGTATGTGAATGTCATTTAAAAATAAAACTACCATAAATAACATATGACTTTTTTAAAGAGTTTTGTTACGTTCCGATTATTAGTCACTGATTTCATCTTCATTTTTAATTTTACGTTTCTTTTCTTTCACTTTTTTTACTGGCACTTTTTTTACTGGAACTTCTCCAGATTCTATAGATTTTTCCTTAGAACCTTGGCCTTTTGTCATGCATTCTATACCGTAGACGCTATTTATTTTGATATAGTCACCATCTGAAAATAATTCTTCGTTCTGTCCTAATGACTTCATGACTTTGCCATCAGGGTCCTGAAAAAAAAGGCATTCTCACATTAACTAAGGTCTGTTCATCCTTACTTGTCTTATATAGTAAACAACTTTCTAACCTCAAAATGAACCTTTTTTGGCTAAAACAGCTCTTTTATCGTAAATAAAGTAAACTGAATAAACATTATGGACATGACTTTGCTAATGTATTGTCTGTGATTGCTTTATTTTGTTTAAAATAGCTGTTTTAGCCAAAAAAAGATTCATTTTGAGGTTAGAAAGTTGTTTACTATATAAGACAAGTAAGAATGAACAGACCTTAAATACGCATGCCAAATAAATCAAGGTCGATTTAGTTAATTAAAATTTGGAATAGATATAGTATTTAGCTCTGTTCTCTTATAAAGTATGATTACCTCAAGGATTTGAGTTATTATTATTAACATGAAGCGTAAGGGAAAACACCCTGTCCCCATTTTTTAACCGACTTCAAAAAAGGAGGAGGTTCTCAATTCGTCTGTATTTTTTTTTTTTAATGTTTGTTACCTCAGAACTTTCGACTGGGTGAACCGATTTTGAAGATTCTTTTTTTATTTGAAAGCTGGTGCTTCCAGATTGGTCCCATTTTTTTCAAAATGAAGATCTGATGGTGGAATCCATGAGGAATCGACGGAACTCTTCAAAATTTATAGGCACACCTATAGCGATTTTGGTATTTTTCATTGTAACTCGTGTATTTGGTCTTGGAAACCACTATTTGGTGAAGTGGAACTGATGATGAAGACCACAGATGGCCACCGGAACTCCTAAACGGTTTATATTTCGAGGGTGGCGACAAGATATTTCGATTAAGATAGTTGAGCGACTATGACGAAGCATATTTAGGTTTAAATATATGACTATGACTTTCCCACGGCGTTGCTTGCGGCGAGATTGAAATGTTCAATTGTTTCTTGAGAAATGGGAGACTAACAGCATAACTAATTATGATCACTAAAAAGTATAAAATAAAAAAAAGTTTAAAAAAACAAAAACCCGCCTTCAAAAAGCAAAAAATAACTTCTTTAAAATGGTAGGTAAATAGGTCAGTCCTACTGAAGTCGGCGTCCAACAATATTTTAACCAAAAGCAGACTTCAGTTGGACTGACCTATTTACCTACCATTTTAAAGAAGTTATTTTTTGCTTTTTGAAGGCGGGTTTTTGTTTTTTTATATTTCATAAACTACTAATACGAGCGTCGAGTTATTTCAACCGAGTTTTAGTTTTAGAATTACACCCTACCTGGTCCTTAAAAGTTGCGACGGTAGAGATTCCTTTCCTGCCGACTTTCCGCCAGAACTGCCACGCCGGGTGTGTGGCGCTCTTGTAGTCGTAGGGGACTGATAGGGTGGCGTCAGCTCGAATCTTCTCGAAGTGGTGAAGCTTATCTATAAATGTGTTTTTTTAACACATGGTTTAATCAGGCCACCTGCGTTTTTAAACCAATCGCGTCACTGGAAGATGACGTGATTCGAAACGTCACGTGGTCTATCAGTGACGCGATTGGTTTAAAAACGAATCGCATAGAAACGTTAGTTGGCGTAGTGCATCTTGTCTGAGCCCTCTAGGCTCTAATTTGAAATCCGTAATTCGAACTTCGGATCGCGCCGCCACTTACTTGCGAATTAGTTACGCGTCGAGAGCAAAAGGGATAGCAAAAGACGAAGTTCGAATTACGGATTTCAAGGTAGAGCTGTTATGGTCGCGTTTATCGATGTGGATAAACGTGGATCAAACGTCTGTCACTTTCTGACCAGTGGTAAGTGCGAATGTGACAAATGCTTGATCCACCGCGATAAGTTCACCACTAATAAATAAAAAATAATTCCCGCATGTATGTTATATTTTTGCCTGACACGGCTCGACGAATCTCGCTCATAATGTTGCTGTCGCGAAGCCCATAAGGGTATATAAATAATATGTTTTTGCTTATAGATTCAGGAAAAAATTGTATTAGGTATAACTCAATGTATAACTAGGAAAAGATAGGGGCTCGCGAAGTAGGTACAGAGAATCAATATATTCCGAATCATACCTGAGTTCCAAGTAAATGTTCAATCTGCTTCGCTATTATTATTCATGGAGGTCTTATACCCTACCACTTTCGCTCCCACTCCTCATGATATCTCCTCAGGCTCAGGAATTTAGCACTTTCCTAACAGTTCACTCGTTTTTATCTCTCGCTATTTTCCCGCTTCTCACTGACAACGTCATTCTCTCCTTACTATGCTCAAACAGTGTTACCATCTAAATAGAATAGATTCGCGGTTATCCGCGACAGTTGTTGTTGTATTCGTAATTGTCAGAACAAGATTTATAGGAAAGAAGAAATTCACTTGGGCGACGCCGAGCTAATAGCTAGTTTTAAATAAATAAATAAAGTGGGCCAAATCTGTCATATCATAACGTCCGTCTTTACTGTCGCGCGAGATAAAGGTGTGATAGACGGGCGAGTAAGTACGCCGTACTTGGGAACTTTAACTTTGTCAGTTTTGTGACGAAAATTAGCTATACATTGACGGCCGCCAAAACTGACAAAGTTAAAGTTCCTTAATTTCAGTCCTTAATTGGGTACAGTTTTTCGTGAAAAAGCTCAAGTACGGCGTACTTACTCGCCCGTCTATCACCCCTTATAGTTATGCGACGTAGAGTTGGGAATGCTCCATGTAGTTACACACTCACATTCGGTCTGTTTCGAGGTATCTCCTCGAGTGTGTACAGCAGGCATAAGCACGTACTAACCGGCTCTGATATGTCTGTTGTGGACCCGGATATACTCGTCCCGGTCGTGCCGGGCGGGTTCGAAGTAGAAGCCGAGCATAGCCATCACCATCATGGCGGCGTGCTGCCGATGCTGCCCGCCCTTCAGCAGCTCTGAGGAACCGAAGAACTGCGAGAGAAATGGGTAGGTTAGGTTGGGGACAGATCTGGGGATCGGGTTGGTTTGTCACTTGCAGACAGAGATATCTGTAACAGAATTCAAATTATTTATAGAGAACATTGTAAATTGGAACAGGAGGGTAATAAAGAGTAGGTAATATCAATTCATCTGCTAACGCATTAGTAGAAGAAGCGCCAGGCCGCTATCTAGAAGGGGCCTGTTTTATAAAGCTACAAATTACAATTTACAGGTTACAAGTTTCCATTTGACACAACCTCGACCAATGATGACCAGCCATTTGAGCAGTGTTGCCAGTTTAGACCTGTAAAATTGTTACTTTTAGCTTTATAAAACTTGCTCCAGGTAACTTTCAGCGGAGTATGCGTGGTGTCTAGTAAAACCCACAGGGTAACTGCGCCATTCGTCACAATAGATTAAGCGACAAATGTACCTAGAGCAAACTTTAGAATACACATTTAACAGAGTATTACCTAGACAAGCCGGTTAGACTGCTCTCGTATACCCTTTAAGATAGCAATGCAGACAACCCGACCAATCCACATAGGTATTAGGTAAGTCACCTTTAGCAGACAAAGCTCAGTCTGTCACCGAGCGCCTACCTAAATAAGGCGGTTTATCATGAGAAATTATCACCAGTGAAAGGTTATGTATCCATCTTTTAAAGCACTGTGGCTTTTGCAGCCTAAAAGACAACAATTCAAAACACAGATGTCTATGAAACACAGAAACACAAAAACACAATAAATTTGTAAAAAGCAATAATTCACTCCATTACACCAGTTCTGGTGACAATCAAAATCGGCCTTGAAAAAACATATACGCGGAGCGAGATAGAAAGTTAAGACCCCTTTTTCTTTATTTATATGTCCTTCCGTATAAATGTTTCTCTTTTGCTTGTTGTTTTTGTTTTTCGTGTCCCGTCTAGATAATACTCTGTCAAAGTTTGCATCTCTCTCCTTAGGAATTAAGTTTGGAGATGCAAGATGATCCCTTTAGAGGATGGAATAGGACAGAGGGATTCAAAAGGACGAGGCCGAGGGAAAATACTAGTCATAAATGAAACAACCGGCACATCAGTATACTTTATTCGAAGTTAAAGTTGACCATAACAAATATAACAATTTAATAGATAGTTGAGCATAATAACTTCTTTATGTACCTACTTAAGTAAGCTAAGTATTTTCTAAAACGAAAAAAATATGATACTTTATTGTTGCGGACCGTACTCGTACTTTCTCACTTAACTATCTCACTATTAAGAGTCTTATTAATTTAAGACCAAAGAGGTCAAACGACGGATTTATTGGCTAATGAGGAGTTCCTACCGCTACTTCCGTCACCGCCATACCAGCTCGACGGTACTATAATTATTTTACTGTCAACAACACAGGAAATAATGCATAATTTTAAGTTAATCTAACTACTAAAAGTACCTAAAATGGATTTCCATAAATGTTTTTTTTTCTTAATTAATGGCTTCGCCAATGTCGGGGTTTAGACACTCACCATCAACTTATTAGAGAAATAACTCCATGGATATCGCACGTTAAGAGTATTTACTCTGGTGGACTAAACAGGAGCTTGTACATTGTTAAGTTAGTTGATTACCAGTAAAATTCATACCTAGAAAGTGTTTTAATAATAAAATAATATGTGCTATGATCATATGATCCTACAACCTAATTAACTTTGTGCTATAATCACAGCCTTTAGTTGGATTGTTTTGAATAAATTGTAAAAAAATATATTATTTTGTTAGAGAGCAAGTATTCCACCAGAACTCTAAGAGATCCTTTGATCTATGATTTACGTAAATAGCACACACCAAAAATGTTCACGGATAAAATTATCAATGAATATTGTTTATATTTTACAATTTGTCGCAACGCAGCATTTCAATTAATGTCTAGATGTTTTTGATGTGTGTATTACAGGATGTACGTAAATATTGTTTGACATATAACTAGGGGAACGTTTTATAAAGCTACAAGTTACAATTTTACAGGTCTAAACTGGCAACACTGCTCTAATGGCTGGTCGTCATTGGTCGAGGTCGTGTCAAATGCAAACTTGTAACCTGTAAATTGTAATTTTTTGCTTTATAAAACAGGCCCCAGGGGTCAGAATAGGCAGCGCTTATTTACCTAAAGTTGACGCTTGTTCATTCATGCGTCAGTGAGATCGATCAATCGAATATATTTTTTTAATGTTCACCATCCTTCCATCCATCTTCGTGCCTCTCCTGGGTCTTGCTGTAATCGCATCCATTGACATCCCGCCGTTTTACGAATATCACCCGACAAAGTGTGTCATTCATTAGATAAATTAATAAGACTACATATTCCGGCCTCTGCAACTAACAATTGGTTTAAAATCCACAGCACCCTGTTTATTTAAGAACAATCACGTTAAGCAAAAACCGGCCAAGTGCGAGTCGGACTCGCGCACGAAGGGTTCCGTATCTACGAACCATTAGCAAAAACGGCAAAAAAATCACGTTTGTTGTATTGGAGCCCCCCTTAAAATCTTATTTTATTTTAATTTAATTATTTATTTTCAAAGTAAATATACAACTAAATATTCTGTGAATATTTCAAGCGTACTTACCTGTTGCCGTTATTAATATCGAGCAAAAAATGGCATATTTATTTAATTCTGTTTTTAGTATTTTTTGTTATAGCGGCAACGGAAATACATCATCTGTAAAAATTTCAACTGTCTAGCTATCACGGTTAAAGAGATACAGCCTGGTGACAAACAGACGGACAGACAGACAGACCCTTTGGGTACCGAACCCTAAAAAAGAACACTATGAGTAATTGACTAAGCAATTGACTATTTAGTAACTAAATATTTCAAGTTCATATATTCATCGCATGCAATTTACATTGTGAAGCCACCTTAATGATAGCGATGTTTTATCGCGTGCAATCAACAATGATAATCCACCTCTATGCCCTAGATCCGGCGTACCGGGGCCTCTGCGAGGGCTCCGCAAAAATCTTGTCAGTCTTGCCTCATTTTAGCCGAAAAATAATTACACCATCAAAATAATTCCTAATTTAAATATTTTTACATTTCCAACAGCTATAAGAAAGACCCGAAATATTGTGGAAAAATTAGATTACATCCCTAAAATTTTTTCAAAATCAATTGTCTCAAGAGACTGTTCAGATTCTTTCCTTCTCTTTGCGTTCTTCAACCGCTGATGATATATCTTCGTCATAACTCTAGACCATTTCCGCATTAGCTCCGAAGTTTTCCTTTCAAATTCCTCCCTTAAGCTATCCATATTTTCTTCCAACCATGAAAATGCACTTTGACATTCTTCTACAGTAGTAGATACTTCCAAATGTGTTAGATGTCCTTTTTTATCGACCACAGCCTGCTTCACACTATAAATGTAAGTTTCTAACTGATTTCTAGCTTCTAGTCGCTTATGGTTTTCTCTGTCTTCTTCCTTGAAAATCTCAGCATCGACTACCATTTTTTCGATCTCTTTTTGGTTCAATCTATTATTTTTTCTTATGACAAGGCTTTCTATGTTACCTGTGCTCCTGTCCTGAGCGGAAACACTTAGGACACCATTAAAATCGATGTCGAAAGTAACGTCTATCTTAGCAACGCCTCGCGGAGCTGGTGGTATTCCATTTAAATCAAAAGCACCTAAAAGATTATTATCTTTGGTCTGCGTCCTTTCTCCTTCGAAAATCTCAATAGTCATGGCATTTTGGTAATCATCTAAAGTGGTCAATTCTTTGGTAACTCTGCACGGTATTGGAGTGTTTCTGTTGATCACTTGAAACATTAATCCTCTAGCTGCTTCTACGCCAAGCGTCAACGGCACTACGTCAACTAGCAAGAAATCCTTTATCTTTTTATGTGAATCTCCACTCAGTTTAGCAGCTTGTATAGCTGCTCCACAAGCAATCGCCTCATCTGGATTAATTGAGGCGGTTAACGGTTTACCATCGAAGAATTCTATCAACATGCTTCTGATTTTTGGAATCCTGGTACTCCCACCGACTAGAATGATATGCTCTATGTCTTGTTTCTTCATATTTGCGTCGTTCAGAGCGTGTTGCACGGATTTTAACGTGTCTCTAAACAGATCACTGCATAAATCCTCGAACATGTAACGTGTTATTTTGCCCTGGTAGTCAATACCATTGCCTAAAGAATCAATTTCGATAAAAGCTTCAGTGGCTGACGTTAGAGATCTCTTAGCCTTTTCGGCAGCTGATTTTAACCTGCGTAAAGCTTTAGTTTCAGCTGTTATGTCCAATTCATGTGTTTTTCTGAAATCCTCAGCAAATAAGGCAACTAACCTGTTATCAAAATCTTCACCTCCCAACCTTGTGTTACCTGCAGTCGCCTTGACTTCGTAGACAGAACTTTCGCTAATGCTTAAAACGGATACATCTAACGTACCTCCACCGAGATCGTAGATTAAGACATTCGTTGCGCCCTTCTGGATTCTGTCCAATCCATACGCTAAAGCCGCAGCCGTCGGTTCATTCAAGATCTTCAATATGTTCAATCCAGCTATTGCTCCTGCCGCCCTGGTAGCTTGTCGCTGTGCATCATTAAAATACGCGGGTACTGTGACAACGGCGTCCTTCACTGACTCACCCAAATATGATTCAGCTATCTCTTTCATCTTTCCAATAATCATGCTGCTGATTTCTTCCGGTGCGAATTGTATTTCCTGTCCTTTATACTCTACTAAAATCTTTGGCTTACCGTTAGAATTAGCCACAACATAAGGCCAATGGTTTAAATCCAACTGAACACCGACGTCGTCGTATCTCCTTCCGATTAAGCGTTTCGCGCCAAAAATGGTGTTCCATGGACAAAATGGCGCTTGACTCTTTGCTTCCTCTCCGATGAGACGTTGGTTCGTAAACGAGACGTAAGATGGCGTTTTCCGATTCCCTTGCTCGTTTGCGATGACTTCAACAAATCCTTCTCTCCAAATAGCCACACAGGAATAGGTTGTACCCAAATCAATGCCTATCGACACCATTTTCCACGTATATTACACTTAAACATTCTAAAACTCGTCCATTTGTAAACAAATTTCGTGCGCGTCGAAAGTTTAAACTGGAGCGGCAAGCGACCGGGCGCCAATTTATACCCTACCCAATGGCGATCGAGAACCTTCAAGTGCCAGAAAGTTCCAGCCAATCGCTGAGTTCCGTTCAGAGAAGTTTCTAGAGTTGGGTTGCCAGGGTTATAAAAATAATTATCTATGAAAATATTACACAAATTATACTGGATTAAAAAACAAAAACCGCCTTCAAAAACGCAAAAAATTACTTCTTTAAAATTGTAGGCACCTAATAGGTTAGTCCAACTGATGTCGGCTTTTTGTTGAAAATGTTGTGGTCGCCGACTTCAGTCGGACTAACCTATTAGGTGCCTACAATTTTAAAGAAGTTATTTTTTGCGTTTTTGAAGGCGGTTTTTTGTTTTTTAAAACATTTATTTTATTTTATACTTTTTAGTGATCATAATACGCTGTTACGTAGTCCCACTTCTTAGTTGAAATGAAACTTTAACTTATATCAAGCGCGCCGCAAGCAACACCGCGGGAAAGTCATAGTCATATTTCAACAAGTAAATATTATTCGTTGTAGGTAGTCGCTGAACTATCTTAATCGAGATATCTTATCGCCACCCTTGAAATCGGTACCATTGAGGAGTTCTGGTGGCCATCTGTGGTCTTCATCATCAGTTCCACTACACCAAATTATACTTTCTGAATGCAAATGCTGGACTTGTTACTAAATATACTAAAATCGCTATATGTTTGCCTACAATATTTGAAGAGTTCCCTCAATTCCTCACTGATCCCCTCATCAGATACAGATTTGGTGACAATGGGACCACCTCGGAAGTATACTCTATCAAACCAAAAAAAAAATTTTGAAATCGGTCGACAATTGACGGAGTAATCGGTGAACATACATAAAAAAAAAAAAATACATACAGTGGAACGTATAACCTCCTCCTTTTTTGAAGTCGGTTAAAAATACAAAATGTTGTTTTGGAATATATTGAACTTTTACAAATATTCAGTTGAGCTTGCGATTAATAATGTCATAAAATTAAAGTAAGTACTCAATTCGTAACAGAAAATAACCTTTTTAATAGGTTTATAAGCTGTTATAAGACGAGTAGTTTCATTAATTTGGGAGATACGCGCAGAGATTGTGTATGAAAGTATTATTAATTTAAAATTAATATTATTTATTTCGCGGTTTTGTTCTGATTTCTCGAAATTTTGTCGCAGTCAAATAAATTTTTGGAAGGGTGGGTTTTTTTTATGTGATACTGAATGTGACTATGTAGAAATCAACTTACTAACCCACTAATAAGCAAATCAAACCAAATAACTATCCGAAAAGCAAAAAATCACCGCCGCGATTATAAATATAAAATACAATAATGTTCGGTACAATAACGGTGACATATTTTTTTAACTAAAAAGATATAAAAAATAAATACATTCCGTTGTAATCGATAAATCGATACTAACATAATAAATATACATAAAAAAAATCTAAACAAAACCCAATAAAGTAAAACAAAACTCATCAATATACAGTCTATACAACAAATTTGTATTTACTTAATATTTGGGTCATTCCGTTATGGTAATAAGTTAATTTGAAGACACATTTGTCATACGGATTATCAAATGAATATTTTACTTTTGTTTTATAAAAGTCATATAGGTACATGCCTAACCGAATTTCAAAAACATTTCTAAAATCCTAAAAAATACAGTTTTCGGCATTACCTGGTAACCCAGTTCATTCACCCTCCATTGTGATGTAAAAAGTCACGTGTATCTCGTGTCTCGCTCGCGCTTAGGGCAAATGATGCCGTGTTTGCTTGCTATCTCCTCATCCTACGCATCTGTTTTCTATTCAATTCCCAGTTGACAAAACATGCCGCCGCTGGAGTACGGTTATTTCGATTACGACCATTTTTTGTGTTACATTGAAGCTTGTCTACTGCCGATGTTTCTGTAATGCTTTTGATGCGTATCGGTGTATTACGAACAAGTACGAAATATGGATAAATTATTTTTAGTTTATTTCTACCTTTTGGAAATGACGCGTGACTACGAGAAGGGTTGAAAAATCACGTGTTTTAAAAAACCGGAAAAGGCGAGTAGGACTCTCCCACCGAGGGTTCCGCACATGACACGGTTAACTCAATTCAAAATTTGCACAGCCGCCGTTCCTTGAATAAAGACCCTGCTTTTTTTTTGATTGATTTAAAAATGTTGGGTTTTCAGTTTTTTTCCTATACTTGTACTTTAAGACGGTACTACTTGCCAAAGGGGTTTGGGTAAAAGTGTTGTCATTTGTAAAATTCATATATTTTCAAGGTGAGCGGCCATTCATAAAAGTGGTAAATTATGATAGAATTATTAAAAATAAACATATTTTGTTATGTAATGTAATACTCTAAAGTGCATCGGAGCCGAGATATTTAAATATTCATACTTGGGCGTACTTTTGTACTAAAAACTGAATAGGTACTTAAATCTTTAAAATCTCCGCTCCGATATTATTTACCGCCATAAATTATATATATCTATGTGTATTTAGAGGTCCTCTAAATAACGATGTAAAAATCACCCGAGGCCGCTGAAAAAAAAATTACAATATTCTTCAAACAAATTTACCCAATGCCCTTTGATAGTTCTAGGTCAACGGAAATTACCCTATAAGTTTTGATTCCCTTGAGAGTGTCGAAATATACGTTTTTTGCTGCATAAACGGCCATATCTTTTTTTTACGTTAACTTCTTCCATTCTTCCCAGATTCGGATTTTCGTTTGTCCGCATACTCCCCCCAAACTATTAGAGATATCAGGATCAAATTTAGCCCGTGATACGACATCTAGCCATAGATGGTTTAGAAAAAATAAATTTTTAAATCGGACAGCAAATCTGTTCCCGTAGACTTTCAATGGGAAAGGTCCCGAAACTTCGATTTTAAGCGGTGCTCTTCGCTCGCAACCTTTTTGAAGCTCCATCTTGAGCTTTTTTTTCTTAATTAATGGCTTTTTAGACAATCACCATGGACTTATTAGAGAAACAAGTCCATGGATACCACATGCGAGGACAATTGTTCGGTTAAAGAGATTTACTCTGGTGGACTAACCAGAAGCACATGGAGTTAGCTCCACGCGCTTCTGTCAAGTCCGCCATCTTTAGCTTTAGTTACAGACATGTTGAGAAATCTGTAGCAGAGCTTACGATTGACAGCTGTCACGTTTGACGTAAGGTTATTATTATTATTATTTATTTATTTTAACGGCGTCTACAAGTTATGTAATTTTGCCAATGTCAAGTATATATAAGCAATTGTACGGTGAATCGTCGTTGTCGTCGGCGTCTTCCAGTCCCAGTCGGCGCACCATTGAAGATGGCGGGCATCCACTTCAATGGCTTGGAGTGTTCTTGACCGCTTGCTCATTCAGAATCAACTTTTCACTGATATTTTATTTGATGCATATTCTTCGTCAGTGTTGGAGGTTACTTCACAAAGTTGCCCTGGATTTGCGAACCAAAATCAACGATAAAGTAATTTACAAAAAATGAAATAAATAGACAGATATTTTCAAAATGACAGCTAGACAAGAACTCCCTCAGTAAAACCTGACGTAAGGTTGTTTGTTGTAGTATACTATATTAGCCATATATTAGCAAACCGCTTCGCTCCATTTAGACTTGCCTGGGGACGGCAAGTGCACCTAGTTTTTTTCTGTTTGTTATTGAGTTCATGGTTAAAAAAGATGCTGAAAAATGAACAAGATGAGTCGTGAGTATTGTTCCCTTGCTCTGCTGTAGGTTTTGATTGCTGTTGACGTATGTGGTAGTATACTTATGTATGTATTTTATTATAGCAGATAATATTACTTTTTAATGTCTGTTTTCGGATGTATGTACCATTTGTTATCTTCTGTTATTTTGTATGCCTATCCTTGTCCTTGCTTATTCTTCTCCAAGGTTAACTGGAAGAGGTCTGGGATAAGATCACCTATCTACATTATCTATAGTGATCCAAAAATATTTTGTCATTGTTTATGTGCAATAAAGAGTTTACATACACACATTTACATACATTTATTTATTTGCCATTTAGGTACGGAACCCTGAAAACAATTTCTTAAGTACGCCCCGTGACCTAAAAAAGTTTGTGAACATTGTATGGTTTTCTTTTGAATTTGTTCACGAAGTAACAACACAATTCTAACAAAGAGCAAACGTTGAAACCTCATAACGTCGTGTTTTGATGTTAGTCGCCATTAAAAAAAAGTTTATTCAGTAAGTAGCACGGGCACCTATTAGTAGTTTATGTGGCTGGTGCATAATAAGAGGCATTAAAGCACGAGTGTTGGCATTAAAGCCGAAGGCGAGTTTCATAATAAGATCACACGAGTGTTTTAAAGCCTAATTATGTATAGCCGCATACATAACTTTATCTACATGCATATCATAAGTTTTCTATAATATGTTCAGATATGGCCTGTATTTTTATTAAGTTAGTGTTACTGTTAACATGTTTGTAGTACCAAAGCTTAAAAATAAAATAATTAAATAAAAACAAAAAAAAGCAAATAATAAAAAACACACTTTATTTATAATGTACAGATATGACTTGCATTTTCAAGTTAGTGGTACAGTATTACCGATACTTTAATGTTTAGGTACTTACCGACACTTTAATGTAAACATTACGATTCACTATACTTTAATGTAAACATTAAGATGCAACCACAGATACAGGTTTCTTAATATAGGCGAAATGCTAATCGCTTCTGAACATATTGTAGGGAAGTTATGATATGGATGTAGATAAATACACATACACGTCAAGAATCTACCAGCGCTTCCCAAGAGGAGACCACTGCTGAGAAGAAACGCCGCAAGAAACTCAGCAGTCAGTTAAATTGCCATATTATGATATACTAGCAACTCGCCCTCGCTTCGATTCGGTTTATGTGATGACTGATGATGAAATCCGCATCAAAATCGCTTGGGAACGGTCCTTTTTTGTACATTTTTGGCAATAAATCAAAAAGTACATCACGGAAAATTATAAAAAAAATATATTAAAATGTGCACAAATTATCTTAAATACGGAAACCTCGGTGCGCGAGTCCGACTCGCAGCTGACCGGTTCTCTTATCGCCACGGAACACAACAAAGCGAACACTGCTATTTGACGGCAGGTGAAAATTATCCGGACGCCAAAGCCCCTGTAGGCTATAATTGTAAAAATAACTATATGAAAAGCAAGCTTTAAAAACCCGACTGCATTTTTTATACTGTCGTCGATATACCTACATATATTAATAATTGTCATTTGGCCATTGTTGTTATTTCAATGTTAACAAATAAATAAATATCAGGAGACAATCTCACACAAATTGACCTAGTCCCAAACTAAGCTCTAGGCTTGTACTATGGGTACTAGACAACGATATAAATACTTACATAGAGAAATATATACTTAAATACATAGAAAACATCCACGACTCGGGAACAAATACTCGTGCTCATCACACAAATATCTGCCCTTACCGGGATTTGAACCCAGGACCGCTAGCTTCGTAGGCAGGGTCACTACCAACTAGGCTAGCACGTCGTCTAACAGCTTAGGTATCCTATGACACTCTCGCTGCGAAGACGAATCCAATGATACCTCATTTGTCAAAATCGTCCAAGCCGTTTTTGCTGTAGCGGGGAACATAGAACTGGACATACATAGATACATGACGGTGAAAAACATAACCCTCCTTTTGGGCTCCGCCGCAGTCGGGTAAAAATTAGGATCTACCTGTTTCCCGCCAACGCGGCCAGTGACGTAGTCGGGGCTGTTGTCTATGACCAGATAGTCATCATGCTTGTCCACGTCCTTCTTCTTGATTTCCGAAATACGGACGCAGGTCCTCTCCTTCAGGAGTTTGTTTACCTCGTCCAGCCGGGACCGCAGGTCACTTAGGACAACTAAAAAAAAAAACAGATATACAGTCAAGGAATTTAATTTGTGACCCACCTTAGGTCCAAAGTCAGTCTGACATTCTACAGTAATAAGGTTGAGTTTCCTGTCAATTACAAATGACTTGACATCTCTATTGACAATGACATCTTCAAGCAGATTTTCTTTGAAATGGGTAGTAAATTAACTTCCGTGACCGTACATAGTTCCTTACTCTCAACGATTATATGTGACGTTATCTATAAAAAGGGACCTTATTGTCGATGGCACTTACGCCGCACTGCGTCACGCGACGTTGTATTTATATCGGGGCATCTTTAATAACGGCGGAAGCGCCATCGACAATAAGGTCCCTTTACATAGATAATGCCCCAGATATAATGGTGACCCCTTCTTTCAGAGCTGATATCTCTTAAACTAGGACTGGCATGGCGGGGCTCCTATTCCTGGGCAATTTGCCCTTCGGGCATTTAAAGTTACTTAACTAACCTAACCTACTTAGTATCGTAAACGTGGTCATTTTGCAACTCTGACTTTTTGAGATGTCGTTGCAAAGCGAGAGGGCCCTGCCAAGACGCATTACGTCGTATTTAGTCGTTTATAAACCAATCGCGTCACTGGTAGACCACGTGACTTTTCGTATCACGTCATCTACCAGTGACGCGATTGGTTTAAAAACGAAACGAATAGAAACGCTTGTTAGCGAAATGCATCTTGGCAGGGCCCTCTGATCGTACTGCGATCTATGCACAAAGCGATTTAGTCAGACGAGAGTTAGTCCAAAGCCATCCGGTCGTATCAGCTACCTAACTTCTATACCAGGTGATCTGATGATGAGTCGGAAGATGGCGACAGGATCTCCTCTATACTTAACGAAGACCCACCGTGCTGGGGCTCATTAGTTTGGTCTTGATAATGATTTTGCAAATAAAAAACAAAAAGCAAGCTTTAAAAAACCCGACCGTTGGTAACCAACTTTAAATCGTTGTAAATCTTAAATGATCGTTCAAAATAAAAAATAATTAAAGAAACCTAAATGATTTTTAAATACCTATTCAATGATACCCCATTTGTAGTTCGTCGACTTTTTCTTTACAATATGGCGTCTAGTTGCCGCCATATTGAATTTTAATTAGTGTCATATCTTTAGTGACACTCACGAGATTAAGACAAATCGATTGACATAAGAATCATCAAAATCGGTCCACGCGTTTAGTTTCTAGAGCGCCACGAAAGAACAAACATAGGTACATAATTATATAGACTGATAAACACAATACCCTCCTCCTTCGGCAGTCGGATAAAAAAAGTACAGTCAACAATAAAAGCTTGTCTCAAAACCGGGCAAGAGCATGTCGGACCATGCTCAGTGTAGGGTTCCGAAGCCGTTGGAAAACCGTTATCCCCATACATCGACAGGTCGCGGTCAGTTTACCAACACCAACACCGATGAAGTCTACTTAGTCGTGATAGTTTTCCTATTAAATTCATTAAGTATATGTGCTTTCATTTATGATATTTTTCAGATTTTTAGTATTTGTAGTTTTTGATGTAGGAGGGGGACACTTGACTCTAACAAAAATTAGCGCTTTAAAGCTTAATATTTCATGTATAATTACAGCTTTCTAGTACTAAGAGTCTGAGCTAGGCTGCGGACGGACCGACGGACGGACGGACGGACGGACATGGCGAAACTATAAGGGTTCCTAGTTTGACTACGGAACCCCTAAAAATGTTGATAGAAACTTATTCTCACCTTTTCCCGCGCCTTTGTCAATCATATAATGGACCACTCGATGTGGCCACCGGCGTTCAGCATAGAACTCCTCGTTGGCTTTGGATAGCATCACTGTTTCGGGCATCATCCGGGGTCTCCGGGGCTTGGATTTCGCTCTGCGAAATATAAATCAGTAGGTATTTGTGCTGTGTGGTTGCCGGCTTAAGCTGGGCATTCAGGGACGGGCCGTTTGTCTCGGCGACAGATGGATTGTATACAACAGGATGGGCGTAATATTTTGACAACATTCACGGGCGCACCACGCCGTCCACGCCACGCCTCAACGGTGCGTCATCACGGAGCAGACTGATTAGAAAATGATAGCCAGAGAACGCATTCACGACGACGCCATTTGGCTTGGCGCGGAGGCGTGGCGTGTTCGAACGTTGAATTTAGACATTCACGATAGTTCCATTCGGATCGCGCGTTGGCGTCTCGCGCTGGCTTTCCGTCCATTTGGAAATCCAACGGACCGCGCCAAATACTTTCAAACGCTACAGTTTTGACATTCCCGGATCGATTTTGGCGCGGCGCTGCTCTATTCGACTTGTTGGAGCGGACGTGAATGTCCAGCTTTAGAATAGTGCCACTCCATGTCTTCCCGTGGAAGTCGTAATGCCGGCACCACACTTCGCTATTCGCTATTCGTTATTCGGCTTATGCGCCTACATTCGACTAAGTGTGGAGGGTTTATTCGTCTATGTTTTCTTTATTCGCACGCATAACGCATAAGCGAGATAGCAAATATTTTAACAAATACGGCGCAGCCTCATAACGAATAGCGAATAGCGAAGTGTGGTGCCGGCATAAGAGGCGACGGGAATAAAGGCTTGTAGATTTGTTAGGCGATGGGCTTGCAACCTGTCACTAATACGCTGGTAAACATCTTAGCCCGATTATGCAAAGTATGGTTACAGAAAAAATTGACAACAGGGCCTTGTGTATTGAAAAAAAATGCTTAGGTACTAGGTATTGAAAATTTTCTCAAAAACATACAATTTTTTCCTTTTTGAAGTGATAACTTCTTTACGGAGGGTAAACCATTTCGTTACGTAACGCGCGTTACTAGACAGCCTGTCTGGCTTCCCTTTCTCTCACGCATACCTACGGCTGAGCGGTAGTATTAAATTTTGCGAACCCGTACTCAGATTTAACAAAAGTGGCCGCCATTTTGAGCTTTTTTGTTACTGGTTCGATTGTGTTGAAAATCGATATCTGAGGGCCCGTTGGGACTATAAATGCGAACCCGTAATCAGATTTAAAATAGTGGCCGCCATTTTGAACTTTTTTGTTACTGGTTCGATTGAGTTGAAAATCGATATCTCAGGGTCCGTTGGGACTATAAATGCGAACCCGTAATCAGATTTAAAAAAGTGGCCGCCATTTTGAACTTTTTGAAGTGATATTTTCTTATTATTGTGGGAGGGCAAACCGCTTCATTATGTAACGCGTTCCTCCGCTCTCACTCTAACCCAGAGATTTACATTAGTTATCAGTTATCACTTCTGTCGGGCGTCCCGAGACGCACACGTTTTTTTTTTTGCATGTTTTTTTTTGTAAGTATAATATGAGTGTTTGTTTTGGACTTGTGGTAGGAATGACGTCATTTTGTTTGTACGTCGTTACAGCTGTGATTAGAAAATATCAAGTGGCGCTTAAGTTCTTTAGCCATTAGCAAAAAAAAACTCAGTAAATAATGAACAAAATTTAAAAAAAATGCTTGAAGACAAAAATCTATAAGCATGATTTTCCTGTTGTTAATTGAGGGAAATTGACAACTTTTGGTATCTATTAACCATGTGCATCTAGTGGAGCTATTTTTAAAATGTGCTCCGTGGAGCCCTGGGAGTACTAAGACCTTACCAAGGGCCCAGAATTGAATAGACCCAGATTTACTTATTTTGGAAGGGTTCAAAACACGTATTATGACTGAGTGCTTATTATGTTCGTGTTTCGATAAACACGACCATAACTTATATTAAACGACGTGTTTACTGACCTGTCACCTATCACCTGTCATTGTCAGGTTGATAAACTGGCAAAACCAACTTACTTGACGGGTACATCTTCATCGCTGTCGGGCCCTTCGCGTAAGGCCTCCGGGACTTTCCTCCGATGCGCTCTTGGAAGGCACAATAATCTAGTTAATTTCTAGACATTTGTGTTCTATAAACTCACTTCGATTCGTCGACGAAATATTAACCAGCAAACGGTTACCTACCACTGGCCGCGCTGCTTCGTCGACGAAATATTAACCAGCAAACGGTTACCTACCACTGGCCGCGCTGCTTCGTCGACGAAATATTAACCAGCAAACGGTTACCTACCACTGGCCGCGCTGCTTCGTCGACGAAATATTAACCAGCAAACGGTTACCTACCACTGGCCGCGCTGCTTCGTCGACGAAATATTAACCAGCAAACGGTTACCTACCAGTGGCCGCGCTGCTTCGTCGACGAAACCTGCGACCAAATTAAAAACACACGCAGTACAATGTTTATAATCAGACATCGGAATTTTGGATCGATTTTTTTTTAATGACATATAGGGTATTCATACGTCGATAAACTGACATATCGATATCGATGTATAAACTCGCTATATGTCATTTAAAAAAAAAACGCCCCACAATTCCGATATCTGATTATAATGCTCTGACGGGACAACTTAAACAGGCCGGTTAATAGCTCGTCGATTAATTCAAAAGTGATTGTTAAAGAAAATCACCTAGCTCATATCATGGTCATGTTTATCGCAGTGGATAAATATGGATAAAACATCTGTCACTTTCTCACTATGTAAGTGCGAGAGCCACGGATGCTTTTATCCATCGCGATAAAGGCGACCATAATACGGGCCCTGCGGGGCTTTTATGATCATGATTATCGATGTCGATAAATGTGGTTAAAACATCAGTCACTTTCTCACTATGTAAGTGCGAGAGTGAGGGTGCTTTTATCCATCGCGATAAAGCGACCATAATACGGGCCCTGCGGGGTTTTTATGATCGTGGTATTGATGTCGATAAATGTGGATAAAACATCTGTCACTTTCTCACTATGTAAGTGCGAGAGCGACGGATGCTTTTACACACCGCGATAAAGATGACCATAATACGCCTTGAATCTCTATCGTATTCGGTAAAACCATCTTTTGACATGTTATCGTATTGTTTTTAACGCCATTACTGCCAAGTAAATAAGAGCTATTATGTATAACACAATAATATGTCAAAAGCTGTGAAGCTGCTTTTCTAATTATGTTTAAAATTAATAGGTTACTCTGGAACTGCAAATACGCTATACCTTTCATTCATTGCCCGAGCGTCACTCGGGTCGAAAACGAACTTTCCCGAAGACGACAACTTGACACATCGTCAAGTTGTCAAATTGCAAATTTCATCGATATCAACTATGAATCGTTTAATAGTATCTTCTTGATTAAATCGTATAAAATTAATAACTATATGAAAAGCAAGCTTTAAAAACCCGACTGCATTTTTTACACTGTCGTCGATATACCTACATATGTTAATAATTGTCATTTTGCCATTGTTGTAATTTCAATTTTAACAGTTTAGGTATCCTATGTCACCCGGGATGACGTAAGGATTCTAACGATACTTCACACATCTAAATCAGTCAAGCGATTTAGAAGTTATAGTGGAATAAAGAAACTCACATACATACATACAAACATGAACCCTGAAAACATTACACTCCTTTTTTGGGGCAGTCGTGTAAAAACTACCCCTTCCCACCGTCTGTATCTCTGTATGTACAGTCAAGGAATTTAATTTGTGACCCACCTTAGGTCCAAAGTCAATCTGACATTCTACAACAATAAGGTTGAGTTTCCTAAAAGTTACAAATGACTTGGCATCTCTAATGACCAGACCTAGGAATATACGGGGCAAAATTAAATTACAGCTAGAGATTGCCTATATTGATAAACTCAATTATCGATGCTTAGTGATCGCTCCAAGTTTTGTTTCTAAAAATAAAATTTTGTAGAAGAATTATGTATGCAAATGAAACAAAATAGCAACATAATTCTGGTTATTCTTTATTTTAAAAGGATTTTTTAACCTTCACTCATCATCATCATATTTTTTTTCCTTATTGTGTATTTCAGAATGACAGCTCCATTAACTATTGTTAAAATAAACGATGATAATTTGTTAGGACTAAAAAAATAGGATGATGACGAGTGAAAGTTAAAAAATCCTTCTATAATAAAGAATAACCAGAATTATGTTGCTATACTTGTTGTTTATACTTGCAATAAAATTGACCAACAAAACTTGGAGCGATCACTAGTATATGGGAAAAGCATCGATAATTGGGTTTATCGATATAGGAAATCCCTAGCTGTCATTTAATTTTGCCCCGTATATTCCTAGGTCTGCTAATGACATTGACAACTTCAAGCATATTTTTCTTGAAATGGGTTACAAATTACCGTCCGTAGCGTTCGCTTAGATCTTTAAAAATACGCAACGGATTTTAATGAGGTTTTCACCATGTGTTAGATATTATTCAGAAAACCATTATTTTTCCATCGATAGCAAAATTTTTGTCATGTGTGATCGCTTGAATCTACTTAAAAATGAATCTCTACGCTCAGAAATCTACTTAAGAATGAATCGCTACGCTCAGAAATCTAAATAAGAATTAATGGCTACGCTCAGAAATTTAACTAAGAATGAATCGCTACGGTCAGAAATCTAACTAAGAATGAATCGCTATAATTATAAAATTATAAGTTTTATTATTGAGTCGACATAAAAAGTAGAGTGTTTAACTCGGGTGAAAGTCACCCTTCAACCCTTGGTTAACAATCTGCTATTTCTAACTTATGATGAAACAATCTACTATTTTAAGCCATTTAATCTTTAGGGGTCCTTGGAGCCTGCAACTACACTGGGCCGCAAAACTAAGTATCACACTTTTAATAGGTACTAGCTAGTATTAAAAGTATTATACTTAGTTTTGCGGGCCAGTGTAGTTCAAACAGGAACCTCAAGCACTGGGCACACTGTTAAATAAATTTCCTTTATTGGTTTAAGATGTGAGCTTAAACCGTTAAGCAATTTTATTAAAGAAATGAGCTACAAAAACCGCTAGTAACACTCTCTTGTTTAAATATATGCAGATGACTTTTCATCTCAACCTACATCTTGTTTTTTTTATTGGTCTTCCGAGATACAGCTTCGCCTAGTTCAGACCCCATTTCTGTTCACAACCTTTTTTCTCGCAAGACTGTTATAGACACGAAATGCTACACTATCAGCGCCTCTATTCAAGACGGTAAAAACAATATCGCATTTGATCTGTTATCGTATTGTCAACGTTTTGATAGCTCTTATTTTCTTGACAGTAATGGCGGCTGACGTCATAACAATACCATAACAGGCAAACTAAGATACTTATCGTTTTTACCGCCTAGAATAGAGGCGCGGCCGGTATTCTAGGCGGTATAAACGATATCGTAGTTTGCCTGTTATGGTATTGTTATGACCTCAGCCGCCATTACTGTCAAGAAAATAAATGTTTAAAAAAACAAAAAAACCGCCTTCAAAAAGCAAAAAATAACTTCTTTAAAATGGTAGGTAAATAGGTCAGTCCAACTGAAGTCTGCTTTTGGTTAAAATATTGTTGGACGCCGACTTCAGTTGGACTGACCTATTTACCTACCATTTTAAAGAAGTTATTTTTTGCTTTTTGAAGGCGGTTTTTTTGTTTTTTTAAACATTTATTTTATTTTATACTTTTTAGTGATCCTATTTATGCTGTTACGTAGCTCCACTTCTATATACTAATAAGAAACTATTGAACATTTCAAGCTCGCCGCAGACAACGCCGCGGGAATGTCATAGTCATATTTAAACCTAAATGTGCTTCGTCATAGTCGCTCAACTTCCTTTATCGAAATATCTTATCGCCACCCTTGAAATAGGTACCGTTAAGGAGTTCCGGTGGCCATCTGTGGTCTTCATCATCAGTTCCACTTCACCATATAGTACTTTTCAAAAGAAAATGCATGAGTTACAGTGAAAAATACCAAAATCGCTATAGGTCTGCCTATAATATTTGAGGAGTTCTCATGATTTCTCCATGATCCCATCATCAGATCCTGACGTGGTGACAATGGGACCAACTAGAAAGTATATCTATTCGAACAACGAAAAAATTTTTCAAATCGGTCCAGTGGTCTTCGAGTAATCGGGGAACATACATAAAAAAAAAAAAAAAAAAAAAAAAAAACATCCCGACGAATTGAGAACCTCCTCCTTTTTTTGAAGTCGGTTAATAAGAGCTATCAAAACGTTGACAATACGATTACAGATCAAATACGATAGTGTTTTTACCGTGTTGAATAGAGGCGCTGGTTTAAGTACTAATCTTGCTATACGTCAATATTTCAGCCACTGGAGTCGAGGCGGTAAAAACACTAAAAATACTTGCATTCATTCATCTCTTCCAAACAAGTATTCAAAAAAGACATGCGGAAGCCTTACATAGAAATAAAACTAAAATTTCTCATAAACAATTTATTGATTTGGTCCTCACCTGGCACTCCGTTTGGACCTGGAACGAGCGGCTCTCTCCGGAGGCACCGTGTTCTGTCTCAGAGACACAGTCACCCCCTCATCTCCTTTAACATTAACATCATGCTGCTGCTCTTTAACTTCTAATTCAACTACGCCATCTTTTTTTTCTTCACCTTTTACAACTAAATCATCTTTCTTGTCAACTGATTCCTCTTTCTTTTCATTGGTTTTTTTTTCACTCGGTTTATCTGTCTCGCTTTCTGTGCGATTGTCGGCCCTCAACCAATTATCGACGTGGGGTGTTCGGTGGGCACCACCGTGGTGCTTCGTCGATGCAATATATTGCGGTCTATGCTGTGTGCTGAACTTTGGCAGTCCTGATCTGGTGGACCTAAATCCCTTAGGACAATCATGCGACTGTGCTCCATGACACAAAAACCTCTGATACTTATCAACTGACAACGCCTCCTCGCAAAACTCTGGTAGGTTTGCAACAGCATTATCGACCATACTACTAACGTACACCGCAACTAGCTCTATAACCCCTAGTATATCAGGACGGTTTTTATCATCAACTCTTAAAGCCGTCTTAGTTAGAGATTCATTGCAATATTTGATCCTAGCATTCTGAAGTGCTATTGCGCTTAGTTTATATAAATTTTCAACAATTCCCTCCACTTCACTTGCGACGCCGAGGGCGTTGAGCGATTCGGAGACTTCTTTAGTCAAGTTACGATTGGGTTTTGCTAATATTTCTGGAGGTGGGGTAATGTCAGGGTTGACGCGGAGACTTTTAGTCGTGTCATCTAAATCTCTCTTCTTTCGGCTTTTTACTTGACCGCCCGGGTATTGGTGGCACAGTTCTAATTTCTCTTGTCGATCTCGATGCCGACACTCCGGCCCGTAAACCAATTCTATCTTTCGTATGTCTATGTCGCTCAGCCCGTTTCGGATTTGCTTCGCATTGCGGTCCTTTAAAAAAAGGTCGCTTTTCAGATTTCGGATATTGTTATGTCACGGGCGAGTAATATAATATGTTGTTCGAATTATGATATTATGAAGTATACTGATCGATTGATATCCTTGTTACTTTATGTCAAATACTTACAAACAAATATTTTAAATTTAAATTAGGCAGTTGTATACGTGTTTATATGAGCTGAGATCATCCTATATTGACTCAACCAGATCAATGAAGGTCTCTAAACTCTTATTCCTATTTTGGTATCCAGTACTAAGGTACTAGGTAGACATAAATCAAAGAACCCTACCTTAAATATAAAGGTGCGATGCCCGTTCTTGCTGTAATCTCGGTCGTCAAAATGCATCACGCTGTGTATGTCGTAAGGAAGCGGTCGGAGCTCCTGGGGCAGTCTGAAGTCCTTTGCAAACAGCTCCACTGCGCCTGAAAGAGAAATTAATAACTGAGAAAGTTTGAAGTTAAACCCCACTACCGACTCATAAATGTGTCGCCCCCTCATCTACTACCCCGGTAGTTTCAAGTTTGCGGCGTCCAAGTGCTGGAATGATCTCCCCTCCCATCCAAGAGAGCAAGAGCGCCTAGCAAGTACACCTAGCTAGGTATTTATTTGTTGACGCTCCAAAAATCATAATTTCCCAACGAGCACTTTGTAAATTATAGTTTAGTATTCTTTTCATCACACTTGCTTGGAAAGGGTGTTATAACACGCAGGCGTATGGGCAGTTATACCCGATTTACCTCCCTAGGGAGTTTTGAGTTTAGTTTTAAAATATAGAATCCACTCGTACATCATTTCAGACTAAGGAGGTGTAAAATCAGCCAAGGTTTATTTCCTATATTCAAAACTTGGCTACAAACCAATTTTACTGTATAATTAAACTTATACGGTACATTTATCTGTATTAAATATATTTATATTTTACCTTTATTTCAGAGACATTTGCAATTATTTTATTAAATTTCATTTTGAAAATCGGTACAATCTGGCAGTATGGCCTGTCAAGTTTGAAAACTAAAGCAGTTCTAAGTATTATCTGTGGAAGACTATATTGAAAAAAGATGACGAACTTTTTTAGCAAGTCGAGTTCATTTATTTGATTGTTGCTTTTTTTCTCTAATTTTCTTTTTATTTCCTCGCAAATGTGATGAAAAACATTGTGTGTATCACGGGCAGGAAGGGGATTACAAACTCGAGTCATTAAAAGCCCTCCGCCTTCAGCGTCGGGCTTCTAAGTCTCTCGTTAGCAATCCCATTCTTACCACCCTTGACGCACAATGTACTATTATTTTTCTTTTGTTAATTGTGCCAAATTGTCGATGCTGTATACCTACTGGCTAAGTAGGTATTTCTACTTTAAATATGTTTATGTAAGTTAGGTACCTATTTGCATGTAGTTCTTGTATTTATTTTGCCACTAGCTGTAATTATTTGTTTAATGGTATATATTTCTATAATTACACTATTTATTCGTTTAGATGTTCTGTTACTCCTTCATGCTGCAACGGCTTGATGAAATTGAAATGGAGATTGCTTATGCCCTGGACTAAGAAATCTCAAGATCTTTCACCGTTGGAATGCTACATTATTCCTGAGTAACATAGGCTTCCGAGCAAATGAGTCCATTCCTCGAGAGCTAGACATCAAGCAGAGACTATCAAGCTCGTATCCTCACTTTCTTTGGACACGTATCGCGGCGCGGATGAGAATCTAACGAACGCCTGGTAGTGCAAGGCAAGGTCGACGGCATCAGACCACGCGGAAGATCGCCGATGAGGTGGTCGGACCAAATAAAAACCGCCGTCGACGGTCCTCTACACGAATGTACCAGGAGGGCGGCAGTTCGCGAAGAATGGCGTCGCATTGTGAAGCAGGCCACAAAATCAACGTGACGACCGCGACCACTCTGACAAGAATGTTACGCCAAAGGAAAAAAGAACATAGGTTATTTTTTATTCCGGAAAATGAACGGTTCCCGTGGGATGACAAAAATACGAACTACGCGGACGAAGTCGCTGGCAGAAGCTACTCTATTATAGATAAAGAAAAAGAAAGAAAAGAAAGAAAAATACATTTATTCACTACATACACAAGACACACAGACGGACGGTACGTCTGTCACACTCTATTTTATGTTCATTTTTCCAAAACTGTAAAATTTTACAACTTCATTTAATATTTCGCGTTATATATAAATATGTATGAGTACCTTTAAATCAGGAATTTTTCGGATGTTTTGGTCAATAAACTTCGGAGATAAGAGGGGGGCGGTCATTTTTTTGTACATTTTTGGCTATAAATCAAAAAGCAGATCGAGCCCTTTCATATGACTCCCCGTTCGCTATAATCAAATCATTTTCATTTTCATTTTTAAAATTTTTATTTAGAAAAATAATTTCATAATTGTTTTTACAAAAAAAAAGATGCAGGCAGGCAAGTTATACAACTATGTCAAATTTCAAGTTGATTTCAAGTTGTAGCTTTTTGAGTTTCAGACACAAACTGCTGTAACATACAGACAGACAGACACCGAAGTCTCACCATAAGGGTTCCTTTATTACCATTTTGAACGGAACCTTATAAAAATGGTTTCTCACCAAGGTTTGAATTGACAGTTTACACAGTTATTTTTCAAATATCCAACGATGTACAAAATGTACGACGAAAAATTTTGTATGGGCTATAACATCATTATATATTTTTCCGGTATAACATTCTTCCGGGTCAAATTTCGGAATAGCGGCCGGCAAATCCGTATTCTGCAGGGTCAAAACCCTCTGATAACGTTGTCACCCCAACTGTTACATGATTTGCCGCTTGTATTAGTTTAGAGACGCGTTTTCCAGTTTTGGGCCTACTTAGCCTAGTAAGGATAAAATAAAACAATGATAATGTGTAATGATATGTTAATGCATTCACTGCCACCGACGCATATACGCGTCACCGTGACTTCCACCCAGTGCCCTCAACGCATATGTGCGTTCTTACAGTAGGCAAGCTCCGTATAAAACAAAAGATGTGGCACCTGGCGAAAGTTCAAAAAACAGTGCTGGCAGTGAATGCGTTAATGTTATTCGTGCGTAACTAGGTAAATTTATCAGTTGACAAACAATAGTACATTACTACAGAGGCCGGGACAAAAGGGGTTGCCGGCCGAAGACATATAGACAGATAGGGATAGGTCTGAAGCGGGCAACCCCATAATTTCCCGCCGAGGTATGTATAGTGCTTTTTTCAAACATGCAATGAAATAAACAACAAAAAAATCAAAGTTTAATTTTTTTAATACGCATAGTGGCAGAATGTCATGATGCCTGTGCCACAAATTTATGTGGAATGGAAATTAAAAAAGAGGACTTTGCCGGCCTAGGCCTGCACGATGAAATTCCATAAACGACCTCTTGTCCTAGCCGCACCTGAAACGTCATACGTCGCAGCCTATTAAGTTCTTATAAGGAACATAACATCAATATTTCATTGCATGTTTGAGAAAAAATCTTGTCGGTAGGTTTATCAATAATTATTTTGTAATATAATTAGAGAAAAACAATAGATACAGGATGCAGTTAGCTAATTCTAGACTAGAACTAGATAAGGTAGACATCCAAGTGCTCGACATGTCAAAAGTTTATTTCCTTTTCACCACACTTATTTCCTTTGTCTATGCACTGCACAACCTCACTAACTAGTAGGTTAACTGCTTGTTCCGTGGAGCGCTTTTGCCTAAATCCAAACTAATGTGGAGATAATAGGTTATTTAACTCTAGAAATTTTATGAGCTGTAGATTTATTACTTTTTCTATTAGCTTACCAACAACACTAAGTAGTGAGATAGGTCTATAGTTTGAGATTTCGTCTCTGCTCCCTGCCTTATGAACTAGGGTTACTGCAGCTACCTTAAAAACGTCAGGAAAGAAGCCCGCTGACATGCTTAGATTGCAAAGATAGGCAATTGCGATAAATATGATAAGATTAACATTCACCAACACCTCATTTTAGCCGTGAGAAATGTAATTGGCTTTGATATTTCACACGCCATTTTTTAAATATATTATATTGTCGCCGAAACGTAGTTGAGGCCCTCTAGTGTAAGAGTCCATAAATTGTACTTTCTACCGAGGCAGACATAGTGCTTTCACAACTACTGAGAGGAAATAAAATAAAAATTCATATTCAAAACTCAAATTTTAATTCATGTTAATATGACATCACCGCCAATTTCACCATAGATAACTTTTTTTAAATCTGGACCCCTATTCTCGTGGCACTCGAGATTAATAAAATAACATGCGAGATGAAGATGTCAACTCCATATTGTATATTTGAATTACATTTTAAAAAAAAGCAGTGACATAGTTTTTAGTCTGTGTATCTTTTAGCAAAATACACCTAATATTTTACTACACAAAATGGTGTGTTCTGATTGGTCGATTTCAATTTTTCATTTTAAGGAGCTATGACACAAAAATTGATTGATTGATTTTCATTGGTTCTTAAAGTTGGACAACTATGTACTAGTCCAATCAGCAAACAGGCCGACAAAAACATTCTTGGTCTGTCCTTATAAGTGACGTTTTGTGACCCCAAACAAGACCATCTATGGCCATATTTCCGAGCAAAATTGTGAAAATACCTTAGGTTTCATGTGTATTTTTTAACCGACTTCAAAAAAGGAGGAGGTTATACGTTCCACTGTATGTAAAAAAAAATTATGTATGTTCACCGATTACTCCGTCAATTGTCGACCGATTTCAATTTTTTTTTTGTTTTGATAGAGTATACTTCCGAGGTGGTCCCATTGTCACCAAATCTGTATCTGATGAGGGGATCAGTGAGGAATTGAGGGAACTCCTCAAATATTGTAGGCAAACATATAGCGATTTTAGTATTTTTAGGAACAAGTCCAGTATTTGCATTCAGAAAGTATCATTTGGTGTAGTGGAACTGATGACGAAGACCACAGATGGCCACCGGAACTGCTCAATGGTACCGATTTCAAGGGTGGCGATAAGATATCTCGATTAAGATAGTTGAGCGACTACCTACAACGAAAAATATTTACTTGTTGAAATATGACTATGACTTTCCCGCGGCGTTGCTTGCGGCGCGCTTGATATAAGTTAAAGTTTCATTTCAACTAAGAAGTGGGACTACGTAACGACGTATTATGATAACTAAAAAGTATAAAATAAAATAAATGTTTAAAAAAAACAAAAAACCGCCTTCAAAAACGCAAAAAATAACTTCTTTAAAATTAAAGGACCTAATAGGTTAGTCCAACTGAAGTCGGCGACCACAACATTTTCAACAAAAAGCCGACATCAGATGGACTAACCTATTAGGTGCCTACAATTTTAAAGGAATTATTTTTTGCGTTTTTGAATGCGGTTTTTTGTTTTTTAATTCCATTTTACATTAACAAAAACTCTCCCTGCCTTTTAAAATAAATATTTATATTTCATAATCACCACGTGACAAAGATAACATGGTCTACAAACGATTAATGCCCACTGTAATTAACTAGAGGCTTGTGCAAACTGTGGGTACGATAACATTATGCAGATGGCATAACGACAAAACAGGCACAGCTGTAGGATCGTCAGGAGGCGAGCCTGCTGCACCAGCGATATCCAAATGCGTATACTTTATATTCTTGTCTTCCAATCCTCCCACTTTAATCAAGAATCCTGCCGCTAGCTGATGATGACGAGAGGTCACGTTCATATCCACTTGCAGAAGATCATCGCCTTTTCCTTTTCCCTCATTGACTGAAAGATCTTCAGGTCTGACCACAGATACTTCAATACCTTCTGCTATCCTGGTACCACTAAACTGCAGTCTACCCGCATGGTTAGTGACTTTCGCTGCGTGGTTATCCATAGCAGCTACGTAATTACCGTAAGATGCTCTAGCATGACCAGTTAAAGTTGCTATAGTATAAATATGCGGATTTATATAGTTAATTGCTGAATCTGTTAGTTTAAAAAGCGCATCAGCCATCGCGAATCTGCCTTCAGCATCAGTATTGGCCACTCTCACCGTCTTCCCACTTTTAGATACCAGCAACTCATCAGCTACGTAAGAATCTTCACCAATTGAGTTCCTACAGAGACATAGGACGCCAATAACTTTTAAATGAGGAGGCTTAAGTATAGAACAGGCTTTTAGAAAACCTGCGACGGCCGCAGCACCGCTTTTGTCTCTGGACATGCCAGCCATTTTGCCAGATATCTTGACATCAGCTCCACCGGTGTCATAGGTCACTCCTTTACCAACTAGCATCAGAGTTTCTGTTACCCTTGCTTCATCTGATGGAGTATACACTATTTGCAACACGCAAGCTTTATGCCTATCAATTTGACTAGCAGCTCTAGAAACTGCCGCTAACAACGGGAATTCATCCGCAATATATTTCTCGTCGTCGAAAGCAGTTAACACAATGTTTGTATCGTTGGCAAAAGTTTTTTTGACGTAATCAACAACTTTTATAGGAGACATTCGCTCCGGGTCTCCACCAGCTATGTCTCTGGTTATGATTCTAGCTCGTTCCAGTGCGATAGCGTTGCTGATAACCTTTTTAAATGCGTCAGTATTCTTCTCTTCGGCGTGGAATCCAATTTTGTAAAAGTTCGTGGTTTTTCCTCGTTCAACTACATGTAGGGGTTGATATAATGCTTCAAAAGCGCCAAGAACTGATACGAGCTGTCCATCAGGATAATCAGGACAATTAGGAATGATTAGCAAAGGTTTTTTTATACCTGCTTCTAGGGCTCTAGCAACGCCTTTCTTCGCTGCGTCCTTAACAACCCTGACATCGTGATAAGGTGTTATAGCTCCTGTTGGAGCTAGTATTAGTCTTCTCCCGCTTACGTACTCACAATTCCAAAGCGTACATGCTTTGTTAACGTGTTTATCCAACTTCGCTACCTCGTGTACAAAACTACCGATGTCCCTGGGAAGTGGTACATTCTTTTCCTCTGGATACAAAATAAGTATAACGCCATCGTAATCAGATGATTGTATGTTCGTTTCTACGAATACATTCACGTCAAATTTATACACTTCAAACACCATATCGTTACTTGGAGGCTCAGAAGCGACTGCTTTATGAATAGATGATATTGTAATTGTTTTATCATTAACTTTATCATTTGTATTTAGATAAAGGATTGATATGTTATTTACCAACCTTTGAATCGGGGTAAACAATAAATCTTTGATATCGCTACGGCCTTTCAGCTGCATACGTGTGCAAACATGTAATAGTGGATTGTAAACCAAGGTATGAAAGGCACCTGTTTTACACGAGATTACGAGTGTGAAATAAATGGTGATTTTGTTTTGAATCATTATTATGTTACCTTTGCAAACACACATAAAACCCTGGGCCCTTAAGTGATTTAGTTAAGCATTTAGATTCATGGCAGTGTATCAAGCCAATTTACCACGAGGGCGATTTATAATCCGTGTGTTAGCACGAATTATTTTGACCATACATAATAATTTTATTCTTTATCTACATCCATATCATAACTTCCCTACAATATGTTCAGAAGCGATAAGCAAATCGCCTATATTAAGAAACCTGTATCTGTGGTTGCATCTTAATGTTTACATTAAAGTATAGTGCATCGTAATGTTTACATTAAAGTGTCGGTACCTAAACATTAAAGTATCGGTAAAACTGTACCACTAACTTGAAAATGCAAGCCATATCTGTACATTATAAAGCAAGGCCTGATGAGTGATAACTTGATAAGAAATATGTACTTAATAATAATTTAAAAAATACTTTACTCTTTTGGTAAGTAATACTTTATTCTGTTGAAAAAAAGGTGGCAACCCTAATCATGATTGTGGTGGATATGACATGAAGCTTAGGTTATCCGGATTTAGATATCAGATGTTTTTGAGCATGTTAATTTTGTTTGTTACTTAGAGATAATAATAATTAAGCTTCGAAAAGGATATACACAATCTGGGGCCTATTGCATAATTAGACTAATAAAATTAGAAAATAATACAAGTTACTAGTTAAAAATTTACAAGCTGCGTTATTTTGTGTTGCATAATTATTTTGTGTTTTCACTAATTATATTAGAAAATTGTGTTGCATAAATTTCTAATAATATCGTGAAAGTTACAAGTAAATTCATCATTATTTACAAGTACTAATAAATTTTGTTGCATAATGTATTTTTACTAACTTGTAATAAGTGTACTAATATTATCAGCAAAACACAAAATTACAAGTAAACAAGTTGGCTGAGTGAGGTAAACCTTTGCCCATCTGTGGACTTTGCAATTAAAAAAGAAATATTGGCGGGAACAGTAAACGTCAACGTAAAACTTTATCTGAAATTTCTAACTTCGAAAATGGGTGGTAAGCGAGAAGAACAAAGAAAATTGAAAATGTGCATCTTAAGTAAAATTAAGGAGCAGAAAGATGTCTTGTTCGGTCCCTTTTCAACAAAGGTCACTAAAGATATTCGCAGTAACGCCTGGAGAAATATCGGTGCATATGCCCAAAGCTTGGGGATTATCAGAGAAAATAAGAATTGGGCGTATGTTCGTGATGTTTGGTGGGCAAATGTGAGAAAATTATCCGTGGTAAGTACCTACAACTTGTCTTCTAAGCGTGCAACTACCATTATTACTTATTATTCAACAATAGGTGTAGGTATGTAGGTGTATATTATACATATAAGTTTTGTTTAGCCTGTATGTTAATTTATAAACAATATACATTTTTTACAACAACTATATCTATATCATATCATATTTTTACTCGACTTCTAAAAGAGGAGTGTAATGTTTTATTGATTTAATGAGGTAGTTTTTTAAGGTTCTTAGTTCACTCGTAGAGGCTGGTCTGGTGGTACGATTTCGATGCAAATAGGGTCGTTAAATTCGGCAAAGCGTCGCAAGGGATACTTTGATTAAAAAAACTAACATATACAGGCTATATCATAAAAACTGTTATGCAATTGTCGTCTAGGTATATAAAAATAAGCAGCCGGGTTTTTAAAGTTGACTAATCTTTTGTTATAGGAGAAACGAGATAATGCTAAAAAAACAGGCTCTGGAGGAGGGCCCGACTGTAAAGAAAATGAAATTGATGTTCTCGTTTATGATATACTCGGAAAAGAGTCACCAGTTTTAGAAGGTCTAGGCGTGGATGAGCATCTGCAAATTGAATTGAACCTAGATTCTGAGCAAAAGATACAAGAAACCCTACAAGAGACAGTAGATAATACGTTCGAGACATTAATCAATTCCGAACTTAAACAAAATAATAACAACATTTTAAAAAGGGACTGGAAAGGAAGAGAAGGAATAAACGAAAACAAAGATTTATTACAAAAAAAATGAAATTAACGTTAGATATTTTGGAGAAAGAAAACATATTAAAAGATCTACAAATAAAAAATGTTGAACGAGATAATTACCTAAAAGATTTAAAAATTTTGGATTTGGAATTACGGTATGGGCTCCCAAGATCCAAGTTTACAAGTAATTTGGAGCAATTTACACTAGCTGTGTTTATTCCAGAATCTACATCCGATAATCAAAATAATACGGAGACCGCGTACACAGATCAGGAACAGTCACAATATTGACGTTTGTAATAATTAATTTGTGTACTTTAGCAATAAAAACAATGAATTTCATCGATTGTTCAAATTTCTTTATTAATAAAAGTTAAGAAAATAAATGTTTTTTCCTTAAAAAGTTAGTTAATAGTACATTGATGGATGACATATAGCTAGACATCAACAAATTAAAAGCCTGACTCACTAGAAAATCGTACAATTAGTTGTAAGTCAAATTTTTGAAACTTCATAATGATTGGATTTAATTTATGTATTTAAGAGCTAATTTAGGTATTTTCTTACGATGTCATGTTAGCCATGTAGTAAATCCAATCGTATGACGACGTAGTTAGCCTAGTCTATCATGACCCTGCCTGCAAAGCTAGTGGTCCCGGGTTCGATCCCCGGTAAGGTCAAATATTTGTTTGATGAGAATGATGAGCATGAATTTTTTATCTATATAAGTATGTTTGTCATTGTATAGTAGGGTGACGATACCAATGATGGACACTTTTATCTGACAGGCACCAGTAATGGACACTTCACTCTTAATTCAAATTTCATATGGTCCTAAATTGATTGTTGCAAAACAAATGAATAACCCTTATGTTCCGTAAAATAAGAATCAAGTGTCCATCATTGGTCCTCGTCCATTACTGGTTCCATCACCCTAGCTACCCATAGTATAAGCCATAATGATTATTTATATATTTAATAAGTTTCAAACAACTTGACCTACATCTTCATTTTAACAAGATTTAATACTAAGTATTTATGATGACATAGACTGTATTATTTCTTGTTGGCGTCGAAGTGCACTCAATGCAGGAGCCTCATCATTTACATTTCGATGATTTTCTTGTTCCACTGGTGGAGTGAATGATTCCAAATCTTCACCTTCCCGGGCAATGTTGCACAAAGTTGCACAGCAGACAACGATATTTGCTGCAAATTTTGGGTTGACTCTTAGATGATTCAGGCAGGGAAATTTTTCCTTTAATATTCCAAAGGAACACTCTATAATCTGCCTTGTTGCTTTGAGTCTTCGGTTGTAGCGTCTTTCACCCTCGCTATTTGGGTCGTTGTGTAACGGTGTCATTAGCCACGTTTTTAGAGGGTAACCCGAGTCTCCAAGTATAACGCCATTTGGAAATATGTTTTCTTGTTCCATTGCACTGTAGAGACTACTCCTTCTAAGAACTCGTGCATCGTGCACACTACCCGGCCAATTGGCACTTACATAAAAAAATTGATATTGTGGTCCACATACCATCATACAATTTATCGAATGGCCTCCTTTTCTGTCTACGAATGCTGGTTCGTTAGTAGTTGGTGCGTCTATTGGTATGAGTGTTCCATCAATTATACCAATTACATTCGGGAAATTATATAATTCATAGAACTCTTGCACTACGTCTCCCATTCGGTGTGGCCATATAATTATCGATGGAAATAACCTTCTATTAATAGCGTTAATAACGCGATGAACAGTTCGACAAACTGTAGACTTGTCAACGCCATGACCTGCACCAACAGAATAATATTGGCATCCAGTTCCAAGCCAATGAAGTGTAGTACATAATTGCTGTTTCGGAGAAAGAGCACCACCTTTTTTTTTCAACTTAATGTCGCTTGAAATTGCTTGCAGCACACGTTCGGCTTTAATAGGTTTCATTCGAAACATTTCGTAAAAGTGTGCACTATTTTCAAAAGTGAAGTTGATCCTGTCCTTATATACCTTTTGGTGTCGGGTTACTAGATATTGATCATCGTCATCGTCGGATAAATGCAAAATATTAAACATTTTTCGTTGATTAGGCTTTAACTAAATCACTTGTAATTCAAAATTACCGTGGTCCTAAGGTAAGTAGTAATAAATACAAGTTACAACTAATAATTGGAATTTTTAGACTCGTATTGCAACCAAAACTAATAAAATTTACATATAATATTAGTTATTAGGGCTAATACTTTTTGACTTGTATTTTATAACTTGTATTTTATTATGCAACAATAATTTACAAGTTACAACCAAAATCACTAATATTATTAGCTTGTACTTATTCACTTGTATATTTATCCCTCGTATTTTATTATGCAACATAAAAGTACAAGTTACAACCAAAATCACTAATAGTATTAGCTTGTACTTTATTATGCAATAGGCCCCTGTTACATGTATTAAAAATAAACGCTGTAATACCTATGCTTTATCTATTTATCACACATAATTGTTATCACTAGAGGATTTCTAAGACTTTGTACTATCGAAGACTTTAAATGTTGATCCACCATAGAACCTTGTCATAATGACAGCGTAAAATGACGAGATAGAAATAACATAGGAGATAATCGTTGGTTTTATGCGACAAGCTTCTATAGTGGTTCATCAAAGTCCGGATTCCTAAGACTTTGTACGAGCACAGTTAGTTTTCCGTCACTCCCACTTAGGTTTATCATTTAGGAATTTAAAAAGTCCTGAAATCCCGACAAAACCCTGATATTTCGATAAAATTCAGTTACAGTGGTATGGTAGGCGTATTCCATAGACTATATGTGGCGTTATCTATGTAAAGGGACCTTATTGTCGATGGCGCTTACGCCGCACTGCGTCATGCGACGTTGTATTTATATCGGAGCATCTTTAATAAAGGCGGAAGCGCCATCGACAATAAGGCCCCTTTTACTAGATAACGCCGGGATCCCCTTTTAATTTTGAATGATCATTTAGGATTTATATTTTAGCAACAGACGGGTTTCTTTAAGCTTGTTCATGCTGGTGTGGGCTTGGCAGTATCTGTGGCCTCATAACATACCACCGAACTTACCGCACTCGCTTACCTATACACTACTACACTACAGTACCGTATACACAGCGAGTCGAATGATATGTTCCATGCACTCTATAAGAGTACTGCGAGGTTGCGAGGGACAGAGCATTCGACTCGCTAGCGAGTACGGTAATTCTAACTCGTGGTAAGGGTACAATGTTAATAAAACTCACTCTGTTCGATGTTTTCGAGTTGAACGTCGAGGTAGGCGTCGCGGATGGCGCGGTTGTGCTCGTAGGGGAAGCCGAGCGCGCGCATGATGACCCGCTCTAACATGGGCGAGCGCAGGCACTCGTAGCCGATCGTCACCCGCTGCGAGAAGAGGATGAGAGATATAAGTTTATGGCTAACACTAAAGGCTGGACGGGTGATGATTTCATTGTCGTCTTCGCATATTTCTTTATTTAACTTGCTATGTTAGGATGTATGTATGTATGTACGGGTCAAATCTTGCAAGTTAAATTTGACCCACTTCCCGTCAACGAAATCGGCTGAAATTTGGACCACACATGTAAACCCGATGACAATGCAATATTATGGTACCTAAGAGCTGGTCTGATGATGGAGTCGGAAGGTGGCGACAGGATCTCCGCTATACTTAACGTAGACCCACCGTGCTAGGACTCAATAGTTTGGTCTTGATAAAGATAAAGATTTTGCAAAAAAAAGTACAGTCGGCAACAAAAGCTTGTCCCAAAAATGATTTTTTTGACAGAAACTTAGGTATTAAATAATATTAACATGTAATTTTTCTTTATTTTAGGGTTCCGTGCCCGAAGGGAGCCCAACGGCCCCCTATTAATATGCCTCCGTCCGTCCGCCCTAACTTTAGAGTTAAACCGCAGACGGACCCCGGACGAACAGACGGACATGGCGAAACCGTAAGTGTCCCTTGCCATCGGACTTTAAAAAGGGTCAAGATGCGAGCCGGACTCGCGCACCGAGGGTTCCGTCCCGCCGCGCAGTCGGTATTATTATATTCCAATTTGAATTCGATTTCGAATCGAATCAGCGCGAGCCAACTCACACTTGACCATTTTTCATAATTAAATTGTTGTTTTTCTTCAGGGTTTTTTACTATAATCATTTAATTTTGACGCTTGTATGTACCTGTTACCGTTTTTACGATACAAAAAAAAAGAATATACTGGAAAAATATCAACCCGCTATCTATTACAGTTCAAAAGAAACAGCTCTTTAAATTCAGGACAGACGGACGGACGGACATATATTAACAGGGTCCCTTTGGGTATGGAACCCTAAAAATCAAACGGACGGAACCCCATACATGAATGGCACTGAGCCGTTTGAGTGCAAAATCCGACTCGCATGGCCGGCTTTTATAATACTTTTATAAAATCAACTCACATGCGGCCCATCTCTAACATGGCCGTGCCTCATCAGGTCACACTTCCTGGTGCCCTGGGGATTCTCGAAGGTCATCACGTGGTGGTCATCCGAGGGTGCCACCATGACAGGAAGGAACTTCAGGCAAGTCTTAAACGCGAAGAGCGAAAGGCCGCGCATTATGGTCATGGACTGTTCGCTATCTGTGGAAGAAGGAAATAAATTAGGTATGTATCTTTTCTCAAAAATGTTCGGAAATGTTGACATTACTATCTACATAATGAGACGCGAAGTACATAGTTTACTGACAATTCTCAAATTAAAAAAAAAAAACATTGCGTGCTCGCTACACAAGCCCGCAATGTTGCATACAAATTCCATTACTATCTAGCTTGTAACTTTTTAAAAATTGAAAAAGCCCATAATAAAATGATGGCACAAGTCTTATATATCCAAATTTTATTCGAAACATAACTTTTTTATCCGTGTCTGGAATAGCATATATTTTTTTAAAAACAAAGCTTGCGTTTCTCCTTGTCATAAACAAAAAGGCGGTAAAGAGTGATGGTTTTTTCACATGAAGTTTCTGTTTGTATGCAATTTAAAAATGAGTTCACGCGATGAAGATTTCACTCCAACACAATTTTTTTCTGGCGATTTTTGAGAAAAGCACTATATTTGCCTCGGCAGGAACAGCAATTGCGGGCTTCGTATTTTTAAACGGACTCGCAAGCTCGTCCGTTTAAACCAATACTCGGCCCGCAATTGCCTACTTCCATGCCTAGGCAATAATGTACTATTTTAATACAGTTGCTCAAAAAGTGGTAAAGTATGTTGGGGTAATTTCGGATCGGGACAAGACCGGATAATACAAATTACTACTAAACTAACATAGATTTTCGATTCCTGGCAACACACCTGCCAACGTTAGGGCGCGTACACATAGCGATCCGTTTTACAGGTCCGTTATTTGATGGCGTATGTATTTGTATGAGCGAGTTCACACCCAAAACAGTATTCTGGATCCAGTATATAGTATATAGTTACTTGTAACTTGTTGCTTCGTGAAACGGGCCTCAGGGGCCTGTTTTATAAAGCTACAAATTACAATTTATAGGTTACAAGTTTCCATTTGACACAACCTCGATCAATGAAGACCAGCCATTTGAGCAGTGTTGCCAATTTTGACCTGTTAAATTGTAACTTGTAGCTTTATAAAACGTGCCCCTGAGGCGCGTTTCACGAAGCAACAAGTTACAAATTACAAGCGGAACTCTTTTTCTAGTAAAAGGAGTTAGAAAGGGACTTCCGCTTGTAATTTGTAACTTGTTGCTTCGTGAAACGGCCTTCTGATGTTAAGTGACGACGAGTGCAAATGGCTTATGGCAGCCAGCAAGGATGCTTGGCACGACGCTAATCTTTCCAAAATGTCAAAAAACCATACGGAAATGTCCACCTTTGTTACCAAATTATTTTAGTTATGGTAACAAACTTCCGTACTTTGTTACTAAATTAATTTAGTTTTGCGTGGTATTGCTAATAAGAATGAGTGTTTAAAAAAAACTGGGTAGGTATTGTAGGAAAATTATACCTGCCATTTATTTACGGAAATGATAAGTAATTTAAAAACATTATCGGTAACGTTCAGGCCCTGTTGTTTGATCAGTAGTTAACTCAACTAATTGTTAAAATTCGGAAAAGGAATCATTTCCTTAAGATTTTAACCATTAGTAATGTTTTATGACCATTAGTTAGTTTAACTACCGATCAAACAACAGGCCATAGACTTGACAGAAGCGCGTGGAGCTAACCCCATGTGCTTCTGTTTAGTCTATTAGAGAAAATTCTCTTTTATCGAACGATTGTCCTCGCGTGTGATATCCATGGACTTGTTTCTCTAATAAGTCCATGGGAGTGTCTGTAAATAACTCGACATTGGCGAAATACACCTTAACAGGAGTGAAAGCCATTAATTAAGAAAAAAAACAGGCCATTAGTGCTTTGAAGTAAATCTAGTCCAAAGGCGCGGATCCAGCTTTCAGATTAGGGGGTGGCCATTAACTACTGAACGCAGAAGTTCGGTCAAGTGCGAGATAATGCCACACGACTATTTACTTTCTGACCCGTATCTACGAGTGCCGAAGGGGGTGGTCATGACGTACTTGACCACCCCCGTGGATCAGCCACTGCTAGTCCAGTGATTCCGTAAATCCTATTGTAGAAAAAAAAGTCTGCCATTTTACTTACCGAAATGGTCTTGGTTGATGAAGAAGGGAACGCTTCCATTAGGCCAGGCGACAAATACTTTTGCATCGAAAACTGTTAAATAAGAAATAATTAGTTATTCTTCAGTTACAGATTTAGAACAATCTGATAAAAAAACTTGATAGCTCTACTTAAAGTACAGTGGAGCCTACTGTCACCTTCCGACTCCATCATCAGAGGGCCCTGCCAAGATGCATTGCGCTAAATAGCGATTCTATTCGATTCGTTTTTAAACCAATCGCGTCGCTGGAAGATGACGTGATACGAAAAGTCACGTGGTCTACCAGTGACGCGATTGGATTAAAAATGAAACGAATAGAAACGCTAGTCAGCGCAATGCATCTTGGCAGGGCCAGCAGCTTGATTCTCGACACTTTTCTATTTGTCGATGCCGATAGTCCAACTGGCGCGAAATTCGTCGAGAAGCCTCCGGAACGAAATTGTTTTCCGTGTCATGTGGTCAACTTTATACACCCGCATACGGTTATTGATAGGCCCTGAGGGCCCTGCCAAGATGCACTATTTATAATATATTCGATTCGTTTATAAACCAATCGCGTCACTGGTAGGTAGACCACGTGACTTTTCGTATCTCGTCATCTCCCAGTGACGCGATTGGTTTAAAAACGAATCGAATAGAAACGTTAGTTAGCGGCCCTCTGCTTACCGTGCCGAAAATTAAACGGTCCGGAACACTAAGAGGTTGGGGAAAAAAAACGGGGTAGTATGTCCTACGGACGTTTGTAGTCGACGCAGGGTGCTTACCACGAAACACTAAATTCGAAACTTTGGCTGAGTCTTTGTTACTCGTCACTCGAGACTAAATCGAGAAAAACCGGGCAAGGGCATATCGGACCATGCTCAGAGTAGGGTTGCGAAGCCGTTACTACAAACAAATTAGACCTCGCGACAAACCTCACTTTGCCGTTGGAAAACTGTTATCCCCATACATTGACATAGGTCGCGGTCAGTTTACCAACACCGCAAAGAAGTTTTCGGTAGGTATAAACATTTAAACCGTTTGTAACTCAAGAACCAATGAAGTCTACTTAGTCGTGATAGTTTCCCAATTAAATTCATTATATGTGCTTTCATTTAAGATATTTTTCAGATGTTTAGTATTTGTAGTTTGGGACACTTGACTCTAACAAAAATTAGCGCTTTAAAGCTTAATATTTCATAAACGTGTAACTTAATCGAAAAATTGTTCCCACAAACCCGAATTATTTTTGAAAGACCTATCCAACGACACCCGACACTATGGGGTAGACGAGAAAAAAAAACCAAACGTTACATGTAGGGAAGGTACACAAAAAAAAAAAAACAAGATTTTATTTTACCACTTTGTTGGCGTGACTAATATGTATATTCATGCCAAATTACAGCTTTCTAGTACTAAGAATCTCTGAGCTAGGCTGCGGACCGACGGACGGACGGACGGACATAGCGAAACTATAAGGGTTCGACTACGGAACCCTAAAAAGGGATGGAGCTAATTTTGAACTTCGATTTTCAAAGTGGTGCCTCAGGAAACATCGTGACGTTATCTATGAAAAGGGACCTTATTGTCGATGGCGCTTCCGCCATTATTAAAGATACTCCGATATACATACAACGTCGCGTGACGCAGTGCGGCGTAAGCACCATCGACAATAAGGTCCCTTTACATAGATAAGACATATGATTGTTTGAGTCCGGGACGGTTTTTATTTAGCGGAACCGAGGCATTTCGCATAAAGCCAGAGTCAAAGCTGTCCCGTCGGAGAATTTTAGTGACTGTATGTTAAATTTGGTCGCCAATTTCGTAGACGAAGCAACTCACAATTACATTTCAAATCGAGTTGTTTAAGTACAAAATGACATCTCTGGACGGCGGCGGCACTTCTCAAACCAGAAATACATACAAAACATACGCACATGCCTAATATTAGACAGCAGTTTGGCCAAAATATTTTTGGTCAAATGTATCATTTCCCAAATTTTAATGTCCCAAACAGATTTGCCACGCAGTCCGATCGGATGGAACCCTATAGTGTGAGCCCACCTTAATTGTCAGCCAGTCCGGTACCGATGGTTTTTACGTATACATTGTTTTTTTTAAGGAAGAAAAACCTACTTACCGTCTTCATTAATACTGTTAATCATATTGCTACTATGAACCAAATATATGAAATTAAATAAAAAAACAATTTTTCGACCCAACCCCGCCATCTTTGAGGCGCTGAATAAGAAAATCAATTATAGATTTATTGCCGAATGTTGAATTAAATTTACTAGGGTGTGAAGCAACAAATGCTAACACGCTTTTGATAAGAAACTTGTGGTTGCGACATATACATGAAGTAATCGCTGACCAGACTTCCGATAAAAAAAAACCGGGCAAGTGCGAGTCGGTCTCGCGCACCGATGGCCCCAAAATTGTAAAATTTGATTACTTCATTTTATTTTTCGCGTACAATATTGTGATGTCCTAAGATTTAGGATTAAGTAGTTGGATAATAAAACAACAATATTGTGTTTGCCCCACACGTTCACGCCGCGACCAACCCACAGACAGCAGTGACAGCTCACTGACAGATGCGGTTATTAGGCGGGAAGCGGTGCCAACGGCAGGGCGTTTATTCCAGTATGCCACAAATATAAATAATTATTTTTAAATCAAGAATTTTTGTTAATGTAATTTTCGTTTCGCAGAAAGCTAATTCTGCTGAAACCTTATTGTAGGTATTCAGATTATTTTTTGGTGGTCACAGGTTTAACCTAACCTAACCTACATAACCCATGCTTAAGATAATCTGAAAACGAGCTGAAATTAGCTTGTTGCGAAATAAATATTCTGCGAAACGATAGGTACGTTTGCGTAACGTTTGTCGGCGAATCAATCGGCCACCGTCTTTACCATAAGGGCACACGGGGCCCGTGCCCAGGGCCCCCATTCACAGGGGGCCCCGAAGGACCGACAATTTATTACCCATAATAGATAAAAGATCATAGTAGAAAAATGTTACTAATAACTAGTTCGCCTTCTTTACTTTCCAAAAGGGGTCCCAAATTCTTGTGTGCCCTAGGGCCCCAGCATAGTTTAAGACGGCCCTGACTACAGTGTAAACATATTTTTGACGTCGACTGTACAAAATACTTGCTAGTGCTAACAAGCTTTGCTTTGGTTTCTTCTTGCTCAGGTTAATAAATATGTGTACACTTTAGTACCTCGTCTGTTTAATGTCATGTTAAAACTGCCGTACATTAATTGTCTCAGCGATTAACGTGACAAGGTACTAAAGTGATTTATAAACTCGACTGTACATTGAAAGTCGATAAGTCACTACGACAGCCCAGAGTGCCATGACAATTCGATCTCTCCTGATAAGTAGAAACTTAAAACTATTGGTCAATATTCAATATAGTCAGACAGCTCAAACCACTGGTAAAATAATACAAAAACAAAACGCTAAAAATTACAATTTATTTATACAAAATCTACACTTTCTCTGGCAACCCCAACAGTTTCCTGACAGCTGAATCATATTTTTTTAATGTGGCATCACTTTCTCCATCATTCATAACACTGGATATAGCATCAATATATCCTTCCGCTTGCGGTATCATACTCATATCAAATGTTTTATACTCATCTTCAGTCAAATTGACGTCTTGGTTACTCGATCTTAAATACCAGTCAATAAGGTTCTTTTTAGACTTATTCAAGTTAAAATCATAATATTCCATATCAGATTCGAGCTTACTTTTCTCCCAATCTTCATAATTCCAAGCTTCATGATACAATGCGGTTAAGAGATAGTTCACATAATCCAAATTCTGCTTTCTTAACGGGCAACGGTCAGCTGTTATAGTAACCAAATCAGTCTCCGCATCATAACGGTCTCCAACTAAACGTAAAAACTTGTCCTTAGCGTGTTGATCAAAATTTAAACTTGATAACTTTATCCGTAATGTGACTATTCTTGCAAGCGGATTACGGATTGATGGACTTGCATGGCAATAATCAGACGTTATTATTTCTTGTGGATAATGTTTCTCTATAGCTTCTTCAGAGTTGAGTTGTTTCGGCCATTCCGTGCAGAAGCTTTTAATGGCCTCGCATTGAGCTTTAATAACAGGCGGCGTGAGGTGAAGAAAGTTTGGTACCTTCATAAGCTCAGCGTTTGCTTTTTTGCCAGGCGGAGCCATACCTTTAGGAACGTAGCCTTGACGGATAGGGAGGGGCACAGAAGACGGATGGAAGGATTTCGGGCCTGGCCAGACATTGCCCCAGTCCTGAAAATGTACAATAACTTGGTTAATACAGCAGTCAATTTGGAATTAGCCTTAGACAAAGACAAGCTAGGTTTTAGGGTTCCGTACAAAAAATGAAAAAAAAAACGGAACCCTTATAGGATCACTCGTGCATCTGTCTGTAACAGCCAATTTGCTCCGAAACTACTGGACCGATTAAGTTGAAACTTGGTACACATGTGTAAATTGCAGACACAAAAGTAAATTTTTTTTTTTAAATAATGGATATTTTCCAGGGACATATTAGGAAATTTAAAAAAAAGTTTTGCAAACCTTACTGTGTCATATATCAAATGAAAGGGCTCGTTATGAGGATCTTATTCATGAAAGAAGACCAAAATTGACCATCCCCCCCATGATCTCCGAAACTACTGACACTAAAATTAAAAAAAAATACAAAATATAGTTCATTGCCTAGGACAACCTACCTTTAAAAAAATTACGCATGTGCGGAACCCTCTCCACGCGAGTTTAACTAGCACATGGCCAGGTTTTTTTTAAATAAAAGTGACAAAAACACTTGGGAGACTATGCTTCTTTAAATATTCGTTGAAAACATACTTTAATTAAGTAGTGATGTATTTATTATACTAATGGTTTATTGTTATTTTAAGAAAATCATTTGATGTACTTGTACTATTTTTACACTCTGTGAACGTGCAAACATCAGAAAAGAAACAGAACACAGACTCCTTTTGATTAATATGTAACTAAATAAAAGTTACTAGGTATTGTGTGATAGAATAGTCTACTACTGGCAAAATCTGCTTAAATTTTGCAACTATTTTTAGAGTTCCGTACCAAATACTGAAGAATGGAACCCTTATAAGATGACATTGTTGTCTGTCTATCTGTCAAGATCCTTTTTCTCTAACACAGATAGTTATCAAAAAGTCTCATTGTTAAAACTTTGAATTTTGGAACTATTTATTTTACCAGCAGAAAAAACGAGTAACGAAATAAAAAAAACAACTGAAAAGCGAAAAACAAGCTCTATAATCTATAGAAAATTGTAAGAGCGTGTACTTATTGATATTTATAATAATTTAAATATAACTTGAATATTGGAAAAGGTGTTCCAGGCGGGGACAAGATAGTCCAAATGTTAAATTTTTTCAAGAAATAGGTTTTGAAATTTATTGCTTGTCCCCGTCTGCAAGACCTTTACCAGTTAAATTTAAATTGTTATAAATATCAATAAGTACAGGCTCTTACAATTTTCTATAGATTATAATATAGCTTGTTTTTCGCTTTTCAGTTGTTTTTTTATTGCAGTCGGGTTTTTTGTTTATTTTTAATAATTTAATTTATTTAACTTTTTAGTTTTTATTACTTAATAAAACGGTGGTTTAATTAATTATTACTAAGCAATATATGAGCTGGAGCTTATATTTTTAATGTCGCGAAGCTACAAGTGATTTTGCTTGTAATTTGAAGCAAAACTGTCTTTCTAGCGAAAGAAGTTTATTACTAAACATTTACGTATTTTTTGAATTTCCTGTAATAGTAGCATAAAAGTGTTATAATGTATATATTTGGAATGGGCTATTTAGGCTGCAGAGCGTGCCCAGAAATAGACATACATAAATACATACATACTTACATACATACGCTCGAAAAACTTAACCCTCCTTCTGACCCAGTCGGGTAAAAAATAAACCTGTCAGGTAATCATTTGAATGCTCTTAAATTAACAGATACGGATAAGCTTTTTTTAAACATTTTAAATTTAGTATTTTGAAACATTTAGGGCCGAGTTCACCAACAATTAAACGGACGATTAAGTTTTAATCAGCTGTTAATCAATACATTTGACACCCGTTAAACCGCTAATTGTCCATTTAATTGTTGGTGAACTCGGTCCTTAGCTAATTAACATTAATCATCACTATGGAGATGACGATTAATAGAGAATTATGGAAGAAAAATACATGTTGCGCTGACCCCAAATAAGTTGGGATAAGGACAGGAGAATGATGATGATGATGATGAGGTAATTAACATGAAACCTGAAGAAAAACACCCTGTCTCTTTAGTTCAAAAACTACTGAAGATTCAATAAATTACATTGACCACCAAGGAGTAAACTACATATTTTAGGATTTTATTTTTTAAAGCAGTTGATTCTGTCATGGTAAACTTGGTCCAAAGTCAATCTGACATTCTACAACAATAAGGTTGAGTTTCCTATCAATTTCAAATGTCTTGGCATCTTTAATGACAATGACATCTTCAAGCAATTTTCTTTGAAATGGGTAGCAAATTAACTTCCGTGACCGTACCTACTCTTTCTCTCTGTTTACTTTAAAAATATTTTTATTTATATATTTATTAAAAAATCCACATCACAAATAAATAACAATTTTATCACTGGCCAGATACAGATTTACATTTTGTAATTGAAACTGTTAAATAATACACCAAACATTACATTCACAAAGTAAAACTTTGAAAAGTGATCTTTGGGGGCTTTTGATAGTTAAAATAACTGTTTTTTTGTCATTTATTTCTAGAGGTATCTACTAAGATTTTATATTAGCACATTTAACACCAACAACACGATAATCAAGTACACTGTTTGTAGTAGATGTTCGCTGCTGACGATGGTGATGAAAAATGCTGCCACAGGCTACAGCATAGGACTCATAGCAGTGGCTGGCAGTGAATAAGTTAATATTACATTTATTCCCAGTTATTAAAGAGTTCCAGATAAGGTTCAATTAATGCCAAGTATTCATTTATTGAATATGTTATGTATATTGTTGTTTTTGAGTTTAGTTGGGAACTAGACGACTTTGTGTAAGATTAATTGATTAAAGTTACTTATTTATCTTATTAATTATTATGTAAATATTTAAACAATGTTGCACCGAGATGGTTTGTGTATTCAGAGCGTGATATAGGCTTTAATTATTCCAGAAAATACACTAATCATCATAGGTACCTAGTTAGCCACCCAATTGAGAGACTAGGAGGAAAATCGGGTTATCATCACCGTACCTGGTCTGTAGCCATTCTATCAGCCCTATCGGGCTGAACATCGGCCCTTTTTACAAGTCGGCGTTGCTGTCTTTGGGTTTTTCTCGTAAGATCCAGAACCCTGAACTCCTCTTCTTCATCATCCTTTTTTAAGGTTACATTAGCAGCAGTAGAACTCAAACGCCATATTTTCACATTAAATACTGACACGAGGCTGTTGGGCTTGTAATGTTTAATGAAAGCACTCATTTTTGCTTATTTTAAACAATTTTTTAATGTTATTGTAGGGAGGCCATTTTTAGGTTATTTTGCCATACCCAATATGTTGCCAGTACAATAAAAAATCGTGACATAAATGATGAAAAATAGTATGGAATATTCGATTTTTTTGATGATTAAACTTACATGATCCTACAAAACCTTACATGATCCTACAAAACCTTACATGATCCTACTTCTTTAATTTTTTCACGTATCTGGCTAAATCTTTTAATTTTACCCGAGAAAGGGCATTTTCGATAAACATAAAATGCGGAAGTCAAACAGCTAAAAGTTAACGTCGTTCTTATTTGTTTGCCGTCTTCAGTTAGTGAATAATCACATTAAAATTAATATAAAACAGCTATTAGGACTTATTTTAAATCTAATCTTAAGTTACACATATATTTCAAAAATGGTTTCAAAACGTATCACAATTTATGGTGAACTACCCGCGTGGAGTCGCCTCCATAATTATTATCCAAAAAAATGGTATACACTGTCTTTACTGCTGTCAATTTAACTTGGCGCTAGTATCAACGCAAGTTGTAAATGAGTAAAGGAGAAAACCGCGTAGTCCCGCGACGGAGTTTTGCACATTGTTTTGATAAAAACTAGTTTGATCCACAATTGAAAAAGTCATTCACTTGATTTACTTCAGTTAGATACTACTGCGCGTGCTTGTTTGATAATTTTCGTTATGTTATCAATACGGTATTGTGTTTTAGTGTAGATGTGGTGTATATTACTGACTTAAGATGTCTGAAAGCGGCAGAAAAAGATGCAGAAAGACTAAATTAGTACCACGGGAATTTGCCGACATAATTGAAGAGGACAGCTTTTTGCAGGTAGGCTGACGACCACCATTTTGTTGAAACTTTTGTGGGTACCGCAACATAATTTCAATGACACATTTAGAGATCTACTTTAAGTAGGTAATTTTATTGTAATAGTCATATTTTGAAACTTGCGGTACCCTCGTTTAAGATCGGTAAACATTTGCTACAAACATCAATAGCGATGTGGGTAGATACACGTCATTGTTAACTAAATAGATTTGTTTTCAGTATAATGCAGGAAAGTATTCAAGCGCTCCATCTAACATTATGCATATTGTATATTCCTAATTTCCTCATTGATTAATTTGAAATTTATCAATCAAAATAACAGGGTGATGATTTCGCGCTTGCGTAGTCTACTTCACTTTTGAACACTTTAAAAATAATTACGGCCACATGAAGACAAACAATTTTACATTTAGGCCTAAGTATAAATTAGTAGTGTATGGAAATATTAGCCTTAAATCTAGATTTAAGACTAAAACTAGGTTTACTTTTTCTTGCAAGACCTTGAATATATCTTTGTAATAAATTTAATAAATACAGTAAACTCGGGTTACTTTAGCCCTAGGGGGTAACATTGCCCACCCCAAAAACCATCTTTAAAATTTAATTATTCTATTAAATGTTACATCAGACCTAAGCTACTTATGGAGTTCTAAAATTCTTGAACCAATTTATGTTGACTACCACTAAAATAGTTATAGTTTTAAGGGTGGGTAATGTTACCCCCTGGGGCTAAAGTAACCCGAGTTTACGGTACCTACATACATAAAATCCCGCCCGTTTCCCAGAGGGGTAGGCAGAGACCACTTCTTTTCTTTCTTTCTTTCTTCTTTCAATAAATACATTCAGTTTAGATTTTCAGTTACTTTTTTTTTCAGTACCTATATCATCAAAATAGTACCTAAGTTTATATTCAGAGGGAATATCACTACAATATATAAGCCCCCTGCTACATCTGTTGTTTATGGTTGTTGCTTGGATACTAGTTGTTTATCTTTTATATTCACATCTCTGTATGTATGTTGGTTCTAACCTCACGAACAACTTCTAATCTATCTTCTGAATAACCCTTTCTGATATCGATTTACAAACTTAGTTATTCATTGCAATAGGTTGAAAATAGTTTACAATAATTATTAAATACTAGCGAGCAGCCCTTGCTTCACTTCAGTTTATATGAGTTTTCTGTTAAATCTATAGATAAACAAGAATTTATTCTACATTAAAACTAAAAATTATGTAATTCTATCTGAGGCCTGTTTTCAAAAGCTTGTAACTTGTGAAACAAGTGAAAGTCTCTTTTTAATACATAATGTTGGAAAGAGATTTCCGCTTGTAATACAAGTTACAAGCGTTTGATAAACAGGCTCGTGATGGTGAAAACCGGTACAAATTTTGTATGTGGGCAGATGGGCAGATAGATATGATAAACTTTGTTTTTATGTAAAGATAAAAACCACTGATATAACGGCAATCCATACTTTTAGAGCTGATATCTATTTACCGGCTCAACCAATTTTTATGAAACCTAGCGTAGAACTATCCTGATGACAAGTAGTGTTTTTATAAAAAAAGTCCTTGTCCAAAATCTATTTAGGAGCTACTAGCTTCGCTTCAGTTTATGTAAGTTTTCTGTAACACCCGTATATAAACCAGAATTAATCTTACATTAAAAACCTTCAGTGAAAACTACTGAACTCATAGTAAAAACTGCGTTGAAATCTGTTGCATGGTTTAGGAGTTTCCAGAGTCAATCAACCATTCTTTGTATTCTATTTTTTTCAACTTTGTAAGGCTTTTAAGTATAAAGAAAAACTAAATATTCTTTAAAATATTGTGTTGTTACAGATAAACCGTGAATTCTATGACCCGGTGGATATATTTATTAAACAATTAAAATTTCTTCTTTCACTGGTAACTTAGTGGACCATGTTGTCCCCAGTTTTGTATGAAAATAGTGATGTGTCCCCTAAGTTACCAGTATTTTTGGCAAAAATGTTATTCTGATTTGGATAGCTTATTTTCACTTGTACTGTTGATTAAAAAATATAGTTTATACCAGGCTTCGGTTTAACAGTCTTGTATAATTAAGACATTATTAAATGTACAAAGAATAGTTGATTGACCCAGATATACAGAGAGACAGGCGCAGAAAGTGACTTTGCTTTATACTACGTAAAGATGACGCCAAACAGAGTTACACATGTTAAACGTAAAACACCCCTCTATATGCCTTGCAGTTTTCTTTTTTAAATTATTTACAGGAAAAATCATAGAATATGCATAATCATACAGCCTCAGCCAGAAAGTAAATATGGTTTGATCTCCTTTTTCTCTGATTCTGTAACATATCATATCTTTGTGTTAATATTTAAATTAAATTAATAAATAATAAAATAAAGCATTTATTCACTGATGCCTATTGCAACTTACATTAAATATCATTACATTTAATTCAAACTTTAGCAGAGCTTTCAGAATCACATTGTCCTTGGACAAAGGCCTCCTTCAGTTCATGTCCTTGGTATCTATTTTTTACCTTCTAACGTAATGGCACCAATCTTGGACACTAAGGTGGTCCCAAATAGTATGAAGAAAAAAAAAGTATATCAAATCCTTCCTCCACAAGGCTTATTTTTGTTTGCTACAAATTAGTTACTTATATGTCAAATTTAAACTTGTTATGTGATCGTTTACTGGTCGCCCAAAGTGTTTAGTTTATGCCAAAAACATCTCATTCTCATACAAAACGATATCTAGTAAACTTAGCAAAAACTAAAAACAGAAGTAGAATATTGTTTGCCTACTGCTGCAACTCGGAATACAGTGTCATGATCTTTCCAAAGTCTTTCTCATTCAATATCTTTATTAGATGTGTGACGCTCTATACATTTTTATATGAAAAAAAATTAACATTATGGGCGACCTGTAAAGTTTATTCAATTGCAATAAAACTTGGTAAAGCGGATTTTTGAGTATTTTGAAATAAAAAGAAACTTGTGGAGAAACAAAAGTAGTATATTGTAGTAGTAGTATAACTACTACAATATACTACTTTTGTTTTTTGGACCACCCTATTGGACACTTTTAGCTGAAGGCACCAATAATGGACACTTAACTCTTAATTCAAAGATCATACAGTTATGAATTGATTGTTGCCCTTATCTTGTGTACAATAAGAATCAGTGTCCATAATTTGATCTTTGTCCATTACTGTCTTTGGTACGTTATCTATCACCATACTCTTACCTCTCTGCCCCTCTCTTACCATCCCTGGGATACCGTTCTGTATACATTAATATCTAATTGATTTTATTTAAGAGAAGAAGAAAAAAAGAGTAATTCTGTCTGTTATGCTTTCAAGCCTATACCGCTGAACCGATTTAGATAAAATTTGGAATGGAGATAGCTTTAATCCCGGAAAAATTAATAGTTTTAAGGATAACAGACTTCTGCGCGACAGGGTCCCGGGCATCAGCTAGTAATAAAAACATTAATCAATTAAATGAATACAAATACTAATCAATATCCATGACATTTGACAATGATGTGGTAATTTAATATAAATACACAATTGGTCAACTAGTTCTTGATTAGTTGTCAATTTTGGTGAGTCATTTTTGTAGGTAATCGTATGAGATGTACGTACAAGGGTGAAAAATTAGTGTCCGGAAATGTAGCTATAGCTTGAATACCGTCGATCTGACAAAAAATTACATATGACATTTTCTTTTTAGAATTTAATACGGAACATTTTTGTCCTTGACACTTTTTTTCGTACAAACGTTAAACACCACACCCAAATGTATATTCCCATACATTTAATACATAGAATTACTCAGCTAAAAACCGCACTTAAATCCGGCAAATCGTCGCGAACATACAGACAGACGCGGGCAAGAGCATGTCGGACCATGCTCAGTGTAGGGTTCCGAAGCAGTTACTATAAACAAATTAGACCTCGCGACAAACTTAACTTTGCCGTTGGAAAACTGTTATCCCCATACATCGACATAGGTCGCGGTCAGTTTACCAACACCGCAAAGAAGTTTTCGGTAGGTATAAACATTTAAACCGTTTGTAACTCAAGAACCAATAAAGTGTACTTAGTCGTGATAGTTCTCCTATTAAATTCATTATATGTGCTTTCATTTAAGATATTTTTCAGATTTTTAGTATTTGTAGTTTTTGCTGTAGGGAGGGGGGGGGACACTTGACTCTAACAAAAATTAGCGCTTTACAGCTTAATATTTCATAACCTTGTAACTTAATCGAAAAATTGTTGACAATAAAAATAAACAAAAAACCCGACTGCAATAAAAAAAAAACTGAAAAGCGAAAAACAAGCTCTATAATCTATGCTCTTACAATTTTCTATAGATTATACAGCTTGTATTTCGCTTTTCAGTTATTTTTTTTATTGCAGTCGGGTTCTTTGTTTATTTTTAATAATTTAATTTATTTAACTCTTTTTAGTTTTTATTATTAAAATAGTGGTTTAATTAATTATTACTAAGCAATATATGAGCTCTGGAGCTTAAATTTTTAATGTCGCGAAGTTACAAGTTACAAATTACAAGCGAAACTCTCTTTCTAGCGAAAGGAGTTTATTACTTAACATTTACGTATTTTTTTTTACTTTCCTGTCAAAATAGTAGCATAAAAGTATTATAATGTATATATATTTGGAATGGGCTATTTAATAGCTTTCATTTGATACCCATATTTTTATAATAAAAAATATATTTTTTTATTCCCCTCCATATTTTTTTCCGCGGACACCATATTGAAATATTATATACCCTATGTCACTTTGGCAATTAAGACGAATCGAATGACACCTCGTATGTTAAAATCCGTCAAGCCGTTTAGGCTGCAGAGCGTGCCCAGAAATAGACATACATACATACGCTCGAAAAACATAACCATCCTTCTGACGCAGTCGGGTAAAAACCCGCAATATTTTTGAAAGACTCCAACGACGCCATACCCTATCGGGTAGACGAGAAAAAAAAATACGTCCCCACGTTACGAGAAGGGGAGGTACACTAAAAAAAAAAAATTCAAGATTTTATTTTACCACATTGTTGGCGTGACAAATACTGCCCTCCTAAATAAAAAGGACGCATGTGCAATTTGATAGTCAAAGTAAATTTAACCCTCCGTCTTAAGAAATAAGGTCATTAATACATACGAGGTTCTATGAGACATACGCCCTTTTTTCTAAGGAGGGCAGAATATGTATATTCATGCCAAATCACAGCTTTCTAGTACTAAGAGTCTCTGAGCTAGGCTGCGGACGGACGGACGGACGGACATGGCTAAACTATAAGGGTTCCTAGTTTTACTACGGAACCATAAAAACGGGACCCTATTACAAAGACTCCACTGTCCGCCCGTCTGTCTGTCACCAGGCTGTATCTCATGAACCGTGATAGCTAGCCAGTTGAAATTTTCACAGATGATGTATTTCTGTTGCCGCTATAACAACAAACACTAAAACCGGAATAAAATAAATATTTAAGGCTCTCATACAACAAACGTGATTTTTTTGCTCGATATTAATAACGGCAACAGGTAGACGCTTGAAATATTCACAAAATACTTAGTCGAATATTCACTTTAAAAATAAACAACTAAATTAAAATAAAATAAATATTTAAGTAAGGGGGGCTCCCATACAACAAACGTGATGTTTTTGTAGTTTTTTGCTAATGTTGTATAGATAATAGTACGGAACCCTTCGTGCGCGAGTCCGACTCGCACTTAGCCGTTTTTTTTTATAACATGTCTTGATAGTGAAGAATAAGAAAATTTGATTTCGAGCAACAAGGCCCACAGTTAAGTTACAAATACGTATATAGACTAACATACATCTTATTAAGTCTTTGATCTCTTTCAAGTACAACCTCAAAGAGTATCTGATTGGCCTACAATTATCCAATACATAGCAGCTACAGCGTGTCCGAATTGCACTTTCGCTTTCACGTCGTTTTATTTTCTATTAAAGCACATCTCTGTAATAATATAAACATACGTATTCACACGCAACACACACACACACACACACACGCACGCACACGCACACGCACACACACACGCACACGCACACGCACACACACAGGCCCTGAAAACCAGCGTCAAGGCTGGTAAGCCTGACGCCATGCTGAGTGGCAACCTTTTCGGTGTTAATTTTAGATTAAGTACTCTAAGTTTGTGTTACCTACTCTACTTTTTTATGTTTTGCTGTTGTTTATGTACATTTTTATTTTATTTTAGCACCGAATAAAGCATTTCTATTCTGTTATATTCTATTACCCTACTAATATTATAATTATGAAGGTTTGTAATTATACACCTTGTTGCTCGAAATAAGATTTCTTATTATTATTATCCGACCACTATAAATATACCTAGAGCCGGCTTAAACAGGTTTTCAAACCGCTAAACGGATTTTGATGAAATTTGGTACATATATGATACTTTTTATCCCGAAAAATTGACGACACGTTAGCCTAGTTGGTAGTGACCCTGCGAAGCTAGCGGTCCCGGGTTCAAATCCTTTTAAGGGCACAGAATAAGTAATAGGTAAGGGCAGATATTTGTGTAATGAGCGTGAGTATTGGTTCCTGCGTCTTGGATGTTTTCTATGTATTTAAGTATATATTTCTATGTGGCGTTATCTATGAAAAGGGACCTCATTGTCGATGGCGCTTACGCCGCACTGCGTCACGCGACGTTGTATTTATATCGGAGCATCTTTAATAATGGCGGAAGCGCCATCGATAATAAGGTCCCTTTTCATGGATAACGCCACCTATATACCCGTAGTACAAGCCTGGAGCTTAGTCAAAGACTATATCAGTTTGTGTGTCATTGTCCCCCTGATATTTAAATTGGATAGTTCCCGAGGGAATAGCGATAAACGGTTTGTATGTGGACGAATTTGAGGGCAGCAGCTCAGCTAGTATGTTATAAATGGTTGTTTGTTTTTTCACCCTGTCTAATAGAAACACATAGATAGGAACAAATACCCGCTTAACTCGCGACAACAACAAAAAATCGAACCCGAGACCGATAGGTTCGTAAACATAGTCACTACCACTAAATCTAACCGGGTAATAACGTGCATTAACAACACCTGTTGTATGATTCCAGGTTCCACCCCCACAAAAGAAACCTCTCCTGCAAAAAATAAAAAAAGAACCAGTCGACCATGGCAGCCGTGAGGACGCGTCATCAGCCTTGCAGTTCTCCGTCAAAGTCGAGGTCGAGGACATCCCCGACACCTTCCTCGACGAAGACCCTTCGGACTATATGAAGTATCTCTTCAGTTTGTCCCAAGAGTCCAAATGCAAAAATAGCCAAGGGAGCTCCACAACCAGAAAGCCTCAGGATGACGAGAAGGTTTTCATTATGGATCCCAATAAGATACATAAGCTGCTACCGGCACTTCACAGAAGGTATCCATGTGACCCAGAAGCCGTTGTAGCTACTAGGAATCTGTGGGGGAAACTCTTCCATGAGATGGCAGAGACATTCCCAAGAAGTTTGCAAGATACCGAGTTACAACAGACTCTAAATGAGTGGAAGGCTTGGTATCTCTGCTCTCGCAATAGAGACACACCTTTCTGCTACAAATGTTACGTCTGCTCCCACGCTTGGTGGAATTTCATGGATTTTAAAGACCACATCAAAAAACACCCGGATTCTTACGTCAAATTAGAAATTGTACATCAAGAATGCCATATCATATGCTACGAGGATGAACAACCGCCCGTCAGTGAGATATACGTTGCGGGAAAGTGTTTAAAATGCGCCATGACGTTCAAAGAGCATCTAGAAAACAAGAGGTTTTCGGACTACTATTACTACTGTGTTCATTGCAGTGAAAGATTTCTAACATGCGGCGTTTTGGCTAGGCATGTAGGAGTATGTGATAAAAATCCAATACGTGCAATGAAGATAACAAACGATATAGCACAAGGACAAGATGGTAACATCGATTATGCTTGCCAGATCTGTGAAGCAGCCTTTGTAACCAGGCCGGAAAAAGAGGACCATCTAAGTGTATGTCACAGCGTCCGCTCAGACGAACCGATCCCAACAGCCTACAAGATATGCCGACTGTGTGAAAAGCCTTATTTCGTGTATTTCTACCACGTTTGCCCCAAGAGAAACATTATACACCCATGCAAATACTGCCACGTGAAATTCCAGAACAAGCAAATGTTGGAGTTGCATTTGAAAATGTCAAAGAAACCCACACAGTGCAATGTGTGTCAGAAGTTTCTCCTGAAGAGCTGTTTGCAAGTGGAGCATTATGCGTCCCACAGTGATGATTTTCAGGTCATGTTCCGGTGTCTAACGTGCAAGAAGATCAAGCTGTTTCAAGGGGATGACACCATAAAGAATCACCGCATGAAGAACCACAGGAAATTTGACAACCGCAGGCCGGGTTGGGAGAAGGTGGGTTGCTAGCTAGCCTTTTACTTTTTACGGTTCTGAAGTCAAGCCATGTGTCCTTTTAGTTTCGCCATGTGTGTCTGTATGTCACACTCACTTTTTCTCTGAAACGAAACCAAGTTACAAAACTGAAATTTTGTACACATAGATAATTATCAATAAAGAAAAAAGCTAAAAAAAAATTTAGTTTACCTCCCTTCCATGTATTTTTTGAGTGAGGTAATTGGATAGCTCTTAAAAAATCATGTTCTTATCAATTTTTAGATTTGGGAGACTGCTAGGACATACGTCAAAGGGGACATTTGAAAGCACATCTGATCAACTTTCTGTATTGTTTTTTCAGATACTCGTCCCGAGGCTGATGCTGGAGCAGTGCCAGTTCAATCCAAATGGCAGGGCGAGGAAGAGTAAGTTGTCTTCCTTTTTAAAATATTTTTTTAATGTAAACCTATTTAAATTTAGGGTGAAGAGGCATCGGTCGTGTAATTTTATTAGGCCATTGATTAAAAAAAAACATATAGAGGATTGTCTCAAAAGGAAACAATGAAAAAACATGTTTTTGTTTTTCTTTTCCTGAGGTAATAAATGAACTAATTTCTGCTAATAGCTGGAGAACAAATGCAACATTTGGTTAATATTCCAAAGCGAAATCGAAGGATACGGATAAGGATTCGTGTACGACCGATTTATGTCTGAAATTGTATGTCTTGTATATTTTTCATTACAGAAATTCCAGTTAAAACTGTCCGAAGATATGTCCCAAAAAATAAAGAAAACAATGTCACTATTGCTGAAGACGAGGAGGAGCTTGTCATAAATAAAACTAACGAGGCGGCAAAATACTATAAAAAACCTAAGGAGACTATCTCAAAACAAGTTACAGATGTGGCTAAAATACTTGAACAAATCACAGAAACTGTGGACATTAAACCTGATATTATTAAAGTGAAGGAAGAGAAAAATGATGAAACTGAACCACCTGTTTCTAATGAAAATATAGAGGTACCAAGACTAAATACAGAAGAGTTGCAGATGCCTCCAGAAGTATCTAAAGTATTTCAAGCAACAAAACCTAGTGACATTGTGTTACCGTTTGACCCTGAAAATTTCATTGTTAAACATGAAATCAAGGAAGAGCCCGCTGATTTGGATAATGATTTAATCGTCATAAGCCAACTGGATGAGTCTGATTCAGTCAAAGAGGAAACAAGTAGTGACGTCTCAGATTTGAACATTCTAAAACTAGAACCGGAGATTATCTTAAAAGCGGGCTATAGGAAAAGGAAGGTTTATAGGTGCAATAAATGTGATTATGAAGGATATCACAAGGAATACAAGGAGCATATTAACAATCAGTGCATGAAAGTGCCTACAGTGACCGTGGAGCCAGTGGACTATAATTTCAAATGTACCAAATGTGACAACAGTTTCGAGAGCATGAAAACATACGCCCAGCATTTTATCAAACATAATTGTCAGTACATGGCGTGTCCCCAGTGCCTAGTTGAATTTGATAGCATTACAAAACTCATGTCACACTTGAACAGTCACATTAAAAATCAGTTTTTGAGGATACAACAAATAAGTGATAATGAACCGGAGCATCAGAAGAAGGATTTTCAGTGTAAGACCTGCAAGAAAGTGGTGTTTGTTAAAGATATGTTTGACCATTGGGAGGGACACTTGGAGATACTTGGTGATCTGCTGAAGAGGAAGCCCGTAGTGGAGTCTACGAAGACGGGGGCTAGGGGGGAGTACGCTTTGGAGCCGGAGGTGTTGAAACGGATTCTAGGTAAGGTAAATAGATCATTGTCATTAATCCAATCCCATTACTAATTTTGATAATACTAGCTTCGCTTTGGTTTGTGTGAATTTTTAGTAACACCATAATTTTTTAATAATATACATTATATTCCGTGAGAAATTTGGTGGATTCAAAAATAAAATACATTAAATTAACACTATGATCAACATTTAGCCTGATATCGATTTAATTTTTAAAAAAAACGTAAGTGCTCTGGGGTAGTTAATACTTAAAATTAGACAATAATTTTTTACATAGATTTACTTTTAACCGAAACATAATATTTTCAAAATTTAAAATAGTTCCTCTTCATGGGATTTTTTTCTTTTACCCTGTATAAATCTGTTTCACAGTTGGAAGTGCATGAAAAATTCAAAATAATCCATGATCACATCACATTTTTTTCCACCATGTTAGTAACTTGTAAACTAAGTTAGTAATTATTATTTTATTTTATATATTTATAATTTTTATGAGTGAGAATAGGAGTGTCCATCCTTTCAGCAAGCACCTTCATTATTTAATGTTGTGTTATTAATACCTGCTTCATTTTTTAGATTAATTTACTCATTTTGAAGTAGAAGAGCGACATTTTGAATTTCAAGCTTAAGCGAATTGGTGTAGCCAACATAACAAGTCATATGATCTCAGTCATACGATAAGGTGATCATTAATGTATCTTGCAATATGAGACTTGAGATTTCATAATTTTTGATCTTAGCGCCATAAATATGCTGGCTTTTAAAAAAACATAATTCTTTATTCTAGAACAGTGGTTCTTAACCTTTTTCTATGAAATCAAGCACAAATCCATGGACCCCTTAATATAAAAAAACAGCAATACATTTCAGAGCATTTACTTTAGTACTTACTGCAAATACAAAAAAAAACTTATTCATAAAAAATATGTTGATGCTGCTCCTTCGCAACTAAGTTGGCGATATTTGGATTGATGTTACTACTAAGTTGCAATCTCAAATCGGATCCCACTTGTAATCTGTTTCTGTATTTGTATTTAACATATACAAGGGAAGAGAATGCTTTTTCACAGAGGTATGTGGTTCGGTCTTGGACTCCGCTCGCTGCAGCACGGTCGCAATGCTTAGTAAGCGTAGCGATTACGAGACTTAGTGGCATTTATTTATTATTGTAATTTAATGGTCCATAGGTGAGACTTCGGCGGACCCCTGTACATATACTCGCGGACCCCCAGGGGTCTGCGGACCACAGGTTAAGAAACACTCTTCTAGAGGATTCAAATGTCTCAGATGATGATTAAAATAATTCAGTGAAACCAAACTCTTTGAATTTTCATCAGTCTTTATCATATAATTTATACAACTACTGTCTTTAGTGATACAAGACTATACACAGATTACTTTTTCAATTACAGAACTCCTCGAACACTCCAATAACCCAATGAGCGTTCCGAGAAAAATAAAAACTTGTTTCGTGTGCCAACGAACTTTTGAGCGACAGAACGACTGCAAGCGACACCTGATCGAGCACTTGCTCGAGGACGCTTTAGCCAACATCGCCGAAACCGGACAACTGAGATGTCAGGTGTGCAAAGAGCTATTCATGAAGCCAGATGGCTATAAGAAACACATGCGGGACCACGGGTCCCTCCCGATATACCAGTGTGCGTTGTGTGATAAGACGTTCAGTGATTCAAGCAATTTCACTAAGCATAAGAAAATACATAATCTCAAGGCGTTCGTCTGTGATTTATGCCATAAGAAGTTCCAAGTTAAGCTTTCACTGGAGAAACATATGCAGGTAAGCGTAAAAAAGTTATGCTGCGCTTTGAAAAGTCGCGAATTTGAACCCTATTTGATTTGAAATCAGCATAAAAAAATTGTAACAAAAAAAAAAAAAAGTGTACATGTAAAAAAAAAAAAGTGTGTATGTGTTTAAAATCTCTGCCAATTTAACGGTCAACAATTTTCTACAGGCTGTCTCAAAAATCAACGTCTACCCGCCTAGGGCTGATAGAGCAGCTAAAAAGCTATCGATTTAACCCCTTATGTATTAGCGATTTTTACAAGTTTCGGAGATATTGATCATTTTAATCAGATTTTTTGTAATTTTCCCTTTACCTCGTAAGGCCCAGTGTGCAATAGAATGATCAAGGCAATTTAATTTGAACTGTGTTACAATGGTAATAAGGTTTATTTTCCTATCTTGATAAACTGAAAATGTCATTATCGAACAAACGTAATTGAACTTTATTGCCTTGATGGTAAATTCAAAGTCCCACTCACAAAAAACTCCCTGTTTGTAGTATGGTGGGCCTTACGAGGTTATGCCCATGTCACGAAAAATCCTTCATTTCATGTTTTACTTCAGAAGTTTATCAGTGGTGCATTATTAGAATCATTACGAATCAGCGAAGTTTTTTAAACCTATTTCCCGGTTTTTTTTTTTAAATCCTAGTTCAGTTTATTTTGTGCATTTCGAACAATTTAATAACAGTTGGGCGCGTACACATAGCGATCCGTTTTACAGGTCCGTTATATGATAGCGTATGTAGTTGTATGAGCGAGTTCACACCCAAAACAGTATTCTGGATCCAGTAAAAAAGAAGATAACAAGGTGAAAAGATCCGTTAAAACGGATCCTGTAAAAACGGACATTCTATGTGTACGCGTCCTTATTAATTTTAGAGTCAAACTGGTCCGTCGACATCTTGTGTTCTTATAATAAAGCTGTGTATGGACTAGAGGCAGCCTCGGGCGAGGCACGCACGACTCGCCCTATTTCCTCAAATTTCTCCGGCGTGCCTCAAGCCTCAACCCGAGGCTGCCGCGGCGCGAGCCATCGAAAGTCCGTTTTTTGACTGTACTCAAAGGCTCCCACGCCGTATGTGCCTCGCAAGTTTGAACGTGGATTGAGCAGGTTTTATTTTAACTGAGGCCATAGAGATACAAAAAAAGGTAAATTTCTTTGATCACTATAATGGCTGTGGATATCAAAATCCCGGAGTGACATCGATCAGCTGTTTAAACAATCGGCGCCATTTTGTTTCACGGTTTGACTCGAGGCACGTGCCTGAGGCTGTGTCAATAGGGAATATGCATGGATTTTTAAAAATCGCATTTCTCAACTAAATATGAAAATACCGTAAAAGTCCACCAAAAGCGAAAATAAAATTAAAATCGGCCAAGACGGATGATACAAGCATTTTAAACTTCTAATTAGACAGCGATTAGACAGAGAGATCTGATACGCTGTGTGACATCATATAACAAGTCGGCCATATAAACTCCATGTTAAAACAAATCTTTGTTGGCTTGTACAATCAAGGACTTTAATTGTTATGCCACTATGGTACCCTGTCATAATGAAAGCGTCGAACCACATGGCAGAAATTACGCTTAAATGAATGATTAACGTTATGCGACAGGGTTTCATAGTTGCATAACAATTAAAGTCCTTGACTGTGCCTTGGTTATTTTTATAGCTATTCAAAAATAGTAGTTTATGTGGCTGGTGCATAATAAGATCACACGAGTGTTTTAAAGCCTAATTATGTATAGCCGCATACATAACTTTATCTACATGCATATCATAAGTTTTCTATAATATGTTCAGATATGGCCTGTATTTTTAATAAATTAGTGTTACTGTTAACTTGTTTGTAGTACCAAAGCTTTAAAAAAAAACTTTATTTATAATGTACAGACATGGCTTGCATTTTCAAGTTAGTGGTACAGTATTACCGATACTTTAATGTTTAGGTACCGACACTTTAATGTAAACATTACGATGCACTATACTTTAATGTAAACATTAAGATGCAACCACAGATACAGGTTTCTTAATATAGGCGATTTGCTTATCGCTTCTGAACATATTGTAGGGAAGTTATGATATGGATGTAGATAAAATAATTTTCTCAACTGTTTGTTACATGAATCAGCTTTATTGAAGCTGTGAAAAAAAATGAATATTCCCTATTGTTCTACGGAGGAGGAATGTATCTGTACTATCTGTATACAATTTTGTTTCATTTTCAGATGCACCTAACAACCAACCCTTACAAATGCGAACCATGCAACCGCATCTTCCTCGATCGCTCCTTCTATAACCGGCACCGGCGCCAGCTGCACGAGAGGGCCATTCTTCGCTTCAAATGCTTCGTGTGCAAGGAAGGCTTCGAATCTCTTAAAGACAAGTGGGACCACATGTGGGAGGTCCACAAACATAGGAACAATAAAGCCGACTGTCCGATATGCAAGAAGGGGTATAGGAAATATTCTGATGTCAGGAAGCATTGTCAAATGGAACACAGCTTGAATATTACGCTAGAAGGCATTATAGAACTCATGGCTCAGTATAGGAGGGTTCGAGGAGATAATTATTACGAGGACAAAAGTGATATAATTAGCGGTGTGGGAAGTGCAGTGAATAGTGGTGAAAATAGTAAAGTGATTCTTGTTGAAAGTGGTGACGCAGTAAGTGTTAAAAGTGATGCGGTCAGTCACCGCAATCGAAATTATTGTCAAGGTTTGGGTGAACAGGATAGCGATGATGATGTTTTACTTATAGAGGAGGAGAGGGAAACTCTGGTTATATATGACGACGACGGCCCGGCGTGACATTATGTAGAGTTGCTTGTTGAGAATTGAGAAGAGGAATTTGTTTAAGATCTGAAAAAAAACATGCTTAAAGAGGTTTATCTCAAAAGCATATTGTTTTTGTTCATTATTTACTGAGAAAGAAAATAAACAAACTGCTAATGGCTGAAGAGCTTAAACGCCACATGGTGTTCTCTATGTCGCTAGTGCTACGTAACACGGTTACAAACAAAATGACGTCTTTCCGACCACTAGTTCAAAGCTGGCGTAGCCAATACTGATAATATTACTTTTTTGTTCTTGAGATAATGCATCTATGCCGTTTGGCCAAAATATTTTTGGTCAAATGTATAATTACCCAAAAAGTGGTTTCCTGTCTCAGTTGATTTATTATTTATGTAGTCACAAGTATAACTTAACCTAACAGACATAGTAAGTTTCGATATCCCAGATATAAAACATAAACAAAAAACAATAAAAAAAGTTCACTAGGAAATTATACATTTGCCCAAAAATATTTTGGCTAAACGGCAAGCTCCCTCAGATAATAGTTATAAAAAAAATAGTATGCTTTTTTAAATATTAGAATGTCACAATATTCAGTCGTCAATTCCACATGCAATTTTTTTACTGATTTGAAGTACCAGTTATTCAGCCTTAAATACATGTGACAAACCTCTTATAAGAATATTTTTTATCAGGTCACCTTTTGAACAAGTTTCTGCTGTCAATTAGGTATTTTGCGTTGAAATCACATGAATTAATTAACCCTTAATGCATGATTTAATCTTTTTAGTTTCTCTAAATATCTATTACATGTGATAGTGTATTGGTTATAGGTAAACACTTTCGAGTTTTTATTATGTAGGATGCATCCTACTCCATGCATTTAAGGGTTAATACTAGTACCTAGGTAGGTAGAACAGTAATTAATTATTACCTATCTAGTTCTCAGATAATGTTGTCGAAGAGTGAAAACTCAGGAATACAATTATGGCCCAAAATATATTTTTTTTCTGCAAAGAACTTAGCAATGCATGTCGTGATAAAAAGTCGATACAATTGTAGCGCCATTTATTATGTGGTAACATAAATTTTAAGCGACTAGTTTTTTCTTTTAATTATACTTGCCTCTTTTGCACTTAGGAAGTTTTTACTCTCCGACATCAAGAAGAAAAAACTATCTCTGGTGTATTCTTATAATAATAATGTTTTTTATTAACCATCTGTGTTTGAAATTTGAATTATGTATTAAATTGAATGGCGTATCACATTATAAATTCATAATTATGAATAGTATTTTAGTGCTATGATTTTGTTAAGTATAGTAATAATGTCTGAATATTGTTATTAATGTTTGTAAAATAATGAAAAACCTGAATTAAGTGAAATGGAATGTAGACGGTTTTTTTGCCGATGCGTTACGAGCCTTCATGATAGTTATTTAAATGGATTTGCGATCTTTACGATGCGTTAACGCTACCTTAGTATGCGTATTAAGGTGCTTTTGCGCAGGCGAGAGGCGGCGCGAGAATTTAGAACTTGTATTAAATAAAAACAATTTGCTCGCGCATTTTTGGTGGCATTTTTTTTTACAAATTTAATTTTTCGCTCGTGGGAATAGCCCGACATTACAAACAAGAATAGACGAGTTAGCTTTTGAACGCCACAGTGGACTCTGGCCCCTACCCTCAGCACGGGTAGCACAAGTTGTATTTTCTCGCTTGTCGCTCAGTGCGTCTCTATCGACACGGACTAGATAGGAAGGGAGATCCGAGCGACAAAGAAGTCGCGGGCAACTTGTGCTAGCCGTGCAGTTACAATTAACGTTGTTCTGTCCCTCGCAGACCTCGCAATATTCTGATAGAGTGCGAGAGACAGAGCATTCGACTCGCTAGCATTCGAGTACGGTAATTGTAACTCAAAGTCGTGCCACTGACGCCACGCCACCGTCGGCCACAGCCGACACAAGTTGCAGAATAAAAGAGACTTTGTTTCGTATGAATTAAGTTGTTATTTGCATAGCATAACAAACATGCTTGGCGTGTAAGTGGTACATTTTGTGTTTAACATAAGGCGTTCGAAAGATCAGTGAATAATATAGCAAGATTTTTTACAAAATTTTTAGATAATTCCGCCAGAAATCAGTATAAATTTTAATGTATTATTTTTTAAATACAAGATTTAAAAACTGAGATCTTAAGTTGCGTCGGGTTTTGACGGTAATATGCTAGATGTAGTGCCTTAGTTCTGTCGCTATGTTCGTTGTTTTTAGCACTAGTTAGGTATTTGCTTATTTTTGTATTTTACTATTCCCAGATATCGAATTATTTTACTGACGTGCATGTTGTTACATAAATATGTGTAATTGTTATTAAGGTCAATAAAATATTTACTTTTCTGAGTATTATTTTTTAAATTAACGACCCACCCTCACTTCTCTTCGGTTTATCCGGTACGGTGTTTTCCCGTAACATCCGTACGTAATCCATAATTTATTATATATAAAAGTAAAGAACCTTCCTCTTGACTTACATTATGATGAAACCGTAATAAAATATGCGGAATATTCATCCCTGATTACAGTGTAAACACTATAGAAAAACAACTTATAATAAAACACCGACCAAGTAAGCCGTAGGTAACCCTCAGTACGCGAGTCCGACTCGCACTTGACCGGATTTATCTTTGACTTTTCATAAAGCCAGTCGCAGACGATGTGCAGTAGCTTGCGCAAGTACTACTACACTGCATATAATTTCGACGTATGTTACTAAGTAAAAGTGCAGTGCAAGTTGCTTAAGGTCTGTTCATTACTTGTCTTATATAGTAAACAACTTTCTAACCTTAAAATGAACCTTTTTTGGCTAAAACAGCTCTTTTATCGTAAATAAAGTAAACTGAGTAAACATTTTGGACATCACTTGGCCAATGTCTTTGATTGCTTTATTTTGTTTAAAATACCTGTTTTAGCCAAAAAAGGTTCATTTTGAGGTTAGATAGTTGTTTACTATTTAAAACAAGTAAGAATTAAGACCTTAGTTCTGTTGTCCTCGCTTTGGTCTTTGCGTGCGTGAGACTCGTTTGCCCCGCCCCGCGCTACCCGCACTGCGGATCGTCTGAACGCGACACGGTCGGTACTGTGGCCCTACTTTGAATAACGAAGATAACGTTAGCTCCATCCCTTTCTCTCGATTTAGTCTCGAGTGTCGACGGACAGGGACTTGGCAAACGAAGATTAGAATTTAGTGGTTGGTGGTAACCATCCTGACGCCCGTTCACACTTGTCCATGGCTGTGTACTATTATAATACACTGTTTACTAGCATTGCACAAGGCAGGTCCAAGTGATCGTTCACGTTTGAACGCTAGCGCCAGTACTTGCGCAAGCTACTGCGTATAGTCTGCGACAGGCTAAATACCACTTCAATACTAACGTTACGACAGTTCATTAAATTAATTAAATAATCATCTCTTTATATGCTTTGCAAGCAAGTACGAAATGCGGCTGGCACGGGATCAACCTACATTGACCAAATTAGTCGCGTAAACACATTCACTGCCAAGCGCTCCGATATCCCATAGTTTAATAAACAACTCGCTATCTTCCTATAAGCATGGATAAATTTATTTATCTGTGATTTCCTTACAAAATGGCCCCGAGACGCGGGTAGTCTGCGCTGTGTTTTAAAATAGGAAGATTCATTTTTATCTCGGCACAAGATTTTTGGCCCCTATTTCACCACCCTGACAATGACACGTGACAGGTGACATTTCAGTGTACATGGCGTAGCTTATATGAATCCCAGTGATGTGAAAACTTGTTAACTCTGCAATGTTATAAGAATTGTCACCTGTCACCTGTCATTGTCAGGATGGTGAAATAGGAGCCTGACATCTCCGCCGACAAGTGTTGCGCGTTGTCGCCCGATATCCTCGTCCTTTGGTCGTCCCGTCCTGATGGTCTTGTCCGAAGCGCTAGTAGATTCACTGTATATTACCGACGTGTAAAAGAGCCCGTATGTGGCCAATTTACTGAATAAATATTTTGATTTTGATTTTGATCTTTATGAAGGACACTATGTATTATCTAGCCGCGATTAGAAAGGGATTAGAAGTGACAGTTTTACCATATACTTACTTTTAAGTGCATTATGAATTGACAGCTATTCCAATCTTACTAATCGCAGTTTCATAATAATGAAATATGGATAATTAGAATTACTGGGCAGGGCCATAAGAATAAACAATAACTACACGTAGAAGCGAAACTCCCGGCTCCGGACGCGCGCTCGGCGCGTTAAATACCTACCGCCAGGCGACACCTGAGGTGTCTAGTCAGTCAGGGGCGTCACAGACGGAATATATATATATATATATAGTGTTTTAAAAAGTGAACGAATATTTACGGCAAAATAATTAGAAATAGGTAATTGATTGAATGAAGGAGTTTTATTTGTTAAATAGTACATTCCCTAGATGTTGAAGATAAAAAAAACGGAAACATTAAAAACGTAGAAATATTAATAGATAAGAATAGTATTTTTCTCAAAAATGTCCGGAAATGTTGACATTCCTATCTACATATTGAGACGCGAAGTACATAGTTTAATGACAGTTCTCAAATTTAAAAAAAAAAAACATTGCGTGCTCGGTACACAAGCCCGCAATGTTGCATACAAATTCCATTACTATCTACCTTGTATCTTTTTAAAAAGTGAAAAGGGCCATAATAAAATGAGGGCACAAGTCTTACACATCCAAATTTTACTCGAAACAACTTTTTTATTTGTGCCTGGAATAGCTTATGTTTTTTTTAAAACAAGAATTGCGTTTCTCCTTGTCATAAACAAAAAAGGCGGTAAGGAGTGATGGTTTTTTTACATGAAGTTTCTGTTTGTATGCAATTCAAAAAATGAGTTCAAGCGATGAAGATTTGACTCCAACACAATTTTTTTCTTGCGATTTTTGAGAAAAGCACTATATTTGCCTCGGCAGGAACAGCAATTGCGGGCTTCGTATTTTTAAACGGACTCGCAAGCTCGTCCGTTTAATCCAATACTCAGCCCGCAATTGCCTACTTCCATGCCTAGGCAATAATGTACTATTGTAATAAGGTTTTTCAACTTAATAAAAATTGAAATTAATAGTTCGGAAAGGAACGTAAAAAGTATACTCCGGATCCCAGACTATACTTAAAACTGATTGAGCTTAAAAGGTTATTTATTTATAGACTCGGTTCTGTGTTTTATAGATGATTAATAGCCACATAAGCCATTAAATTTTCTGGAGATAATCTTAATATCATCAAAAATATTATTACCTAATTTAACGTAAATGTAAAAAACTCATTTTGCAACAATGTTTCCACGTTGAAGGAAAACATAAATAACATTTCGTGACTAAACTTGTATAACACATCCATAAACCGATTAAAATATTTCACAAGTGACAGCCCTGACTTTGGTCGCGGAAGACAGAGGGGCGTAGCGGGGTGAAGGGGGAAGTAGGTATTAAAAGCGCGGCATTTGGGGCCTGGTCAAAGGAGATTCGCTTCTACGTGTAGTTATTGTTTATTCTTATGGCAGGGCCGACATTCTAGGCGGTAATAATAACCATATCGATCGGCTTTGGCGCCATTGGCTTTAGTGCCACGCACAGAATAAGAATTCTATTTCTGTGGTGCCACGAATTTCTGACATGCCAACATGTTTCATTTCAAACACTTGACGTGATCTGCCGGCTTGGCGCTCGAAAGGTTAAAAACAATACCATCAAAGGTCAAAGACGATAATGGTTTTTATAGCCTAGAATAGACGCCCTGAGCGTGCTAAATCTATTTGTTCTTATTAAAGAACATTGGGCAGAACGAGGGTATGTCACGAGTCGCGCCATTTTGTCTGGCGTCACTGCAAAGGCATCGCAGGACATTAGATTTTTAATGTTTTTCTACTTGCGTACTATAAACCGCTTATATTAATATCGTAAATAGTACAGTCAGCTGCAAAGATAAGTATACCCCCCGCATACAAGTTTCCTAGCAAAGGGGGTTACATTTCCCTGCAGCTGTCTGTAAAACGTAAAAACGTGAAAACTATTCTATAATGAGCGTTGCCATGGTAATAACAGTTCTATAATATATATTTTACAGCTGAATAGGAACCAATAAAACAATTGCAAAGTTATAAAACTTCATTTATTCACTTCTTAGGCGCTGGCTTGGGCTTGGCTTTGGTGTCCTTCGCAGCCTTCTTAGCCTTCGGCGGCGCCTTCTTCTTGGGGGGAGGGGGCGCGGTTTTCTTGCCCGCGGGCTTCTTCGGTTTCTTAGAGATAGCCAGCTGAGGAAAACAATATACTTATAAATATAAAGCCACAAGACAACCTACCACAAATTGACTTACTGCCGTACTCAGAGACATCAATTAAACTTAATGCTTGTTAAGGGACTGTTCTTTGATCATTAGTTAAACTAAATAATTGTTAAAATTCGAAAAAGGAATAGAAAATTTGACACATTTCCTTGAGATTTTAACCATTAGTAACGTTTTTTGACCATTAGTTAGTTTAACTACCGATCAAACAACAGGCCATGAGTGATGTATTATTATTCTATCGCTATAGCAAAGAAAGTGACAGCAGCAACTTTAATCAAGCAGGTGGAAAGAAGTGGTCTCTGCCTACCGCTCTGGGAAACAGGCCTGATTTAATGTATGTATGTAAATTTAATTGACGTCTCTAAATGCGGCAGGTAGTTCCACACTTGTACGGTCAATCTCAGAGGTAGTTCTACATTTTAGTATCTTGTTGCAAGTAACGTAGGAGAGTGGTTTAAATTTAGTATATTAATTTAATAGCTGCGACATGGTAATAAAGTATAGTTAATTCCAAGTTTGACCATGCTAGAATTCTTATAAATATAATTATGAAGGCGCGTCCCACAAAACACTATACTTATGGTATTTTGTAATGTTTCAGCTTTGATAAAACAACTCTCCAATGCCTATGGACATATCAGAGACTAATTTTTGAGCAGTTTTTTTTAAGTACAATTTTGTGTATAGAATCATTATCTGAAGAGCGGTATATCATTTTCGTCATACGATGAGATAAAGTACGTCTTATTTATTAAGAAATTTGTCTTCCACTCATCGACACACCAACGAACTATAGTTCCAATTGATGTTTCCTAAGAGAAGATTGATGTACCCTCGACATTCGTAACTCGAGCCGCACGGGCAGGACGAGTAAGGCTTTCAAGGGACAGGACAAGTGATTTGGTTTGTCTGCTATATCTGTCAGATTTCGAGAAGCTAAGGATAATATCCTCGTAAGGCCCGATGTCCTTAATTTAGGACATCTGTCAAACTAACTTTTGACTTTATTTGACTGACATAAGATTCTTTTTGGAACTAACGAAATTCGACGTGGGCCTTACGAGGATAAATATGATAAAGGTTTGATGAACTCACCACAGATATTAAAACTCATAGATAACTCAAATGAATCTACTACGCGTGTTCGCACAGAATAAGAACATATAGCATAGAAACAGGACTATAAGACTTACTTTGCGTCAGCTATCTTTCTCTACTTTTTAGATTACGTATTACATGAGAAAAAATAAAACAAAAAGTAGGCTGTTTTTTCTTCTTTGACTGTCATTGTCACAAGATTTTACACAGGGCCTTCTTTGTCCTACCAATACTATAGGTCCAAATACTATAGGTGCTTATAGGTCCAAATCACGCCTTACTTGTGACGATGTACCAAATAACGAAAGAACAGCTATAGATGCATCTCTTTCCAACTCACTATGAAAACTGTAAGTAAAAAGAAGTGAACCATAATGTATTTTCTGCTTATTTAGTACGGTTTCTATGCCTTTAGTCTTTATTCTGTGCGTGTCCGAATCCGGACTTAAACCCCGACCAAGAGTAGGGGTTGGTCGTCGCTACTGACGTTCCGCGCGCCTGTTGTTGCAGCCGGTCGGCCGTGAAAATTAAGAAAATGCCTCGTTGCGTGATAATAAACGGCAATAGCCCAAAAAAAGCGAAGACTGAATAGATTTTGCGCGGAAAACGGAAAATTCTCTTTTCTTGCTGTGTCCCAGTTGGGAGCAAAAAATGACACGGTTGATTTTCATACAGATTGAGGTGTTTACGTTATCTATGTGTCTCTGTGGAACTAACCTTAATAGCTCTCGTCCTCTTCTCCCTCAGTTTCTCGGCCTTCACCGCGACATCGGTAGCAGGCAGTTTGATCTGTAAAAAAACATCCTAGAGTTTTCGCGTAAGGAAACGTTTACGTTGCAAATATATGGTTGAATGTCAGAAAGTGTCAACGTGATTGAGTAATCATTTTTTATCATAACCCAATGCTCTGATATGAGAGTATCATCATTTGAAAACCAGTTGCGTAAAACTACATTAGTAGATTGATAACCAAGGGTTGAAAGTGACCCATTCTACCATAAATATTTCTGGCGCTCGAGCGAAGTGAGAGCGCCAATAGTTCGAGGGGAAATGGGTTATTTCACCCGAGTTAGACACTCTACTTTTTATAAAAGAGATGGAATATATTCGTGACGTAATAAAGGTCAAATTTCTTGTTTCGAACGGATGTTCGGCGTTCAACATGGTTCAACCTCCAGTGTTGTATATAAGCTCCTAGGTCGTGACCAACTTGATTAAACTTTTCTAATGTTGGCAGTATGTGTATTTTCTACATGGCCATGCCGAAACGTGAAAAAAAGTGTCATGCTATGCTATCATGGCATTATGGAGGGCAGCAGAATAGAGGAATAATTTTAAATATTGATTTTCTGTAATTGCGAAAAAAATAGACAAGTCGTAAAATGATTTTAATATGAACCGTAATAAATACGTCGTTTAACGTATAGCAGAGTTTAGATATATGAAAAGCTTTTATTTTAATAACGTACGCTCACGTAGCTCAATTATCTTAGAATCCGTGGCCAATGGTAACTATTAAAAAAAATATACTTTCCACCCTGGAGGTGTAAACGCAATTTTTCCACCCGGCTATATACCCATTCAAATTAAACTTTCCGAACAGGAGAGATGATTTGTATTCTATTTTTCCTGACTGAAGTATTTCCAACTTGTAAAAGAACTATCTGCTAACCAAATAAATGTCACACCAATTGACCTAGTCCCAAACCAAGCTCTAGGCTTGTACTATGGCTATTAGCCAACGATAAACATACTTATATTACTGGAAAACATCCCAAGACTCCCGGAAGAAACGGATAAATTCGTCATTGTACTTCCTTTTTTGCTATATTGCCTATGTTTTGTATTTTTTTCTTCTACAATAAAATATACCATCGCGATCGTTAATTTGTGACCCATTTCAAGAAAATAGGCTTGAAGTCGTCAATGTCATTAGAGATGCCAAATCATTTGTAACTTATAGGAGACTCAACCTTATTGTTGTAGAATGTCAGAATGACTTTGGACGCAGCTATACGCGTATGAAAATTTGGTATTATTTTTTTATACTCACGCCACGTTTCTCGGCGAGCGCTAAAGCCTTCTGGTTGTTCCTCCTCTGCTGATCCAGGACAGCCTTCCTCCTCATCACAGCCGAGAACGGGTTGAGTCTCAGCATAGCCCTCGTGTTGGTCAGAGGGTTGAGTTTCCGCGTCGCTCGGACCACACGCTTGCTGGAATGAAATATCATGGTGAGAGAAGAAAGGGATGGTAGGTTGGTGGTGAGGTGGTGGGAGATCAGAATGTGTCAACGTGTAGGTAATCACGGTTGGTCATAACCCAATGCTCTGAAAGAGGATTATCATCATTTGAATGTTGTATCAGAATTTATAGTACCATTATATATCCATGCGCAGAAACAAATTGATTTTTTTGTAGCAACTCCGGACACAGACAGGTACTATCCTTTTGAGAAACACCAGGTCAAACATGCTCCTTCTATAGATAATGGCACCTATTTTAAAGAGGTGCGTCAATCAGTATACAAACTTTTTGCATAATTTCATTTAACTAACCACGAAAAGCATAATGAACGTTTAGCATAAAAACCATTTGTATAATTTTATCTGGCATACGATCAAATAACATAAGTCATTTAGCGTAACTATCATTTTCTAGTTATTATGCATTTTAAGTCAATTTATTCTAACTAGGTGAGGTTAGGTTAGAACTGTGAGCACATTAATTATAATGGAAGCAGTTAGAAATATTTACTTTTTAAATTAATAAACATTATTGTTTTTGAAATTATGCATTTCGTTTTATGCATCATTACTATTATTATCGATGGTTTATTATACAGATTTAAATTATGCAATTCGTTTTATGTAAAATTATAATTCTGGGGTCCTAGTGAAAAAGGGTATAAGTCTTCTGAAGATCAAGTGAAAAAGGGTTTAAGTCTAGTATACTCCGTGCAAGAGAGCGTCGGTGGTCTAGTGGCTTAGAAGGTCGACTCGTGATCGTAAGGTACCGAGTTCGAACCCCCGCGGTCACCATGTACCAATGAGTTTTTCTAACTTAAGTGCATTACCCGATGCTCTTACGGTGAAGGAAAAACATCGTGAGGAAACCTGCACATTCGAACAGCTGCGTGTGTAAGAGGGTAATTGCACAAAAGATCCTAAAGGGTCGAAATGTATCCGAAAGGGCCCGTCTGTAAGATAAGATAAGATAAGTATACTCCGTGCATGTATATACCCTTTTTTATTACGAGTTAAGTCGACTTGTACCCTTTTTCACTAGGACCCCAGAATGATACCATTTGTTTTTATGCTAAACATTACACACCCATTTTAAAGTACTTTAGGCGCGCATGATACGATTTAAGCCTCTTGGAGTTTTTAGTGAGACGATTTCTTTGTATCCTTTCTATCTTGTGAAAGTTATAACACGGAGACCAGGCTACGCTACAATTTTTTTTTTTTCTTTTTTTAATCTAATTTTTTATAGAGGCTTTAGTACACATACGAGGGGCGGCTGATAAGTAATCTCCTTGGTCAGAAATATATACAAAAATAATGCTGGCTGGTATGGATTTATATTCGTTTGTTATTCTATTTTCAAAATGTATTACATTCATTTGTTTATTGCATCACGTTTATTTGTCTCCTACAATTGTTTCAAACATGTCGGTAGAAAAATTGAAAATGGATAAAATCGAGCAGCGTGCGGTGATTAAGTTTTTGGACTAAAGAAGGGAATACGCCTTCGGAGATCAGACAGCGTATGTTACGTGTGTTTGGCAGTTTGTGTTCTTCCGAATTTGTTATAAAGTTTTGGTCAAAGCAGTTTAAGTTAGGTCGTGAGAGTCTGGAAGATGATCCTCGTAGCGGAAGACCCGTTTCGGCCGTCACCGATGAAAATGTAGCCAGGGTGAAAAAAATTATATTAGAGGACCGACGAGTGAAGCAGTGGGAGATAGCTAGAGATGTGGGCGTCAGTAAAGAGCGAGTCAATGAAATAATTCATGAGCATTTGAACATGTCCAAGGTTACTGCACGTTGGGTCCCCAGAATGTTGACTGCATTTGACATGGAGAGGCGTGTCAAATGTTGCGAAGAGTTTTTGGAGATGAGTCGAGGGAAAGAGGAAGAAATAATTTCTAGAATTGTAACATGTGATGAGACTTGGATTCGACAATGGGACCCGGAAAGTAAGCAAGAGTCGTTACAGTGGAAATTTAAGGATGAGAAGCCGCCTCGGAAATTCAAGGTCTGTCCATCGGCAGGTAAACTTATGGCTACAATCTTTTGGGACACAGAAGGGATTTTGCTCATAGATTATTTACCGAAGAAAACTACAATGAATGCTGATTATTACTCAAACTTACTATACCAACTAAGAGAGACAATAAAAGAAAAACGGCGAGGTAAACTAAACAAAGGTATTCTGATTTTGCACGATAACGCACCAGTGCATACCGCCCGCACAACGAAGCTAGCAATTAAAGACAATGGCTTCGAAACCATTGACCACCCCCCTTATAGTCCAGATTTAGCCCCCTGTGACTATTTTCTGTTTAGACTTCTCAAGAAAGACCTCAGGGGACGAAGGTTTATGACCGATGACGAAATGAAGGCTGCGGTTACTGACTTTTTTGACGACAAACCGAAAGATTTTTTTTTTAATGGTTTAAATTCAATATTTGAAAAATTTAATAAGTGCATTTTACTAGCAGGGGACTATATAGAAAAATAAAAAAAAATTAGCCACGACAGTCTTTTGTTTCATTGTTAGGTAGATTACTTTTCAGCCGCCCCTCGTATGTGACTATGTCAGCCTCATGAGGAGACTCTATATAAAAATTAATTAAGGATCACTCCCTTCAGAGCGAGAATCTCTGGCAATAAAGGAGTGCTTTACAAATTTGTAAATCAAAATAGCATCTCCAGACAATGGGTGTGTCAGCACCGTGTACGCTACAATACTCCAAAATACTTCTAACCAGCGCACTGTACATTTGAATAAGATCCAAAATACATCTCTTTGTAGCTGTCTGCACCTCCGTAAATAGGGTACTTACTTGGGCGCGCGGAGCACCTTGCGGATCTCGTCGGACTTGAGCAGCCGAGACAGGTCAGTGTTGGCCATCTTGGGCTGCGGCAGGTTGAAGTTCTTCTTCTCCTTGGACGGGGTCTTCCATGAGCCGAACAGAGCATCTGTGGGATAGGTAACATTTGCTATTTCAACCAGACTTACAGGACAAATTAACTCGGTAACACATCGCCTTTAACGTGTTATGGTCTTTAAGACATATATCATAAGTCCTCTATTATGCGTTCAAAACCTTTAGGCAATGACCAGCATTACCCGTGGTAGTAGGTGACAGCGATGACAGCTGTTAATTTTGGAAGATGTTCCAAATTTGGACTGGACCTTACAATATTTGATAACGTAATAAAATTACGTTACAGCTGTCATCGCTGTCACCTACTGCCACGGGTAATGCTGGTCATTTGCCTTTCGGCTTCTGGTCCCATCTTAAAGTACTTATAATATGTGTGTAGATAAAGTATTATACGCGACTCTGCGTAATTGGCATTACGCAATCGTCACGTAAACTACTATTTTTAACCCGGCCGCCATCACTGTCAAGTAAATAAGAGCTATCAAAACGTTGACAATAAGGATACACGAAAAAAACAATAAGGTTTTACAGTGTAAGAACTGCGATAGCTGTTGAAAGACCTTTGGATTCGCACCCTCTTTCTCATTTGCTCAAATATGTCTAAAGCCAACCAGAAAGACTAAAACCTCTTGCAATTATGCTGTCAATCATCAGCTGCTTTTGAAGACCAAACTCAGTGGGTCTATGTCAAGAACAGCGAAGATGGTAGTGGTGGGGACCTTGTGCTGGGTCCGTCCGGGTAGCTACCGCCAAGCAGCAGTGTTCGCATTGGTGTGTTCCAGTGCGAGGATAAGACAACCGGTGAAATTACTAGCATAGAGGCATTCCACCTCAATCCTCAGGGTTGGCAACGAAATTGCAGTCTTAAAATTGTACTTTTATTAATGTCTCTGATCCTACTCAGCATCAAGTTTCGTTTGCCGTCACTATTCCATAAAAAAAACCTGTTGCCAGCTTCCAACTCCAACATCAGATCAGCTCTTAGACACAGTAACATTGCATGGTCAAGTGTACACATGTATGATGTCGGGATCAGGGGCCTGTTCCAGAAAGCGACTCAGCGACTCTGCAACTCTGCAACTCTGCACTCGGCACTTTGCAATTCCACGATAATGCAAAGTGCAGAGTAAAAGTGTTCCAGAAAACACTGTGCGTAATTTTCAAACTCTGCAAAGATTCTGTTCCTAAAAGATACTTTGCAAATCCACAAATCTACACTTTGCATTTGACTCTGCCTCTTCAACTCTGCAATAGCTTTATGGAACAGAAATACGTTTGAAGAGTGGGATTTGTAGAGTGCAGAGTGGCTTTCTGGAACGGGCCCCAGGTCCTCGCCTTGGCTGTTGCGGAAGGCCTTCAAACCCTGAACATATCAGACGAGACCGAGACCTGGGATTGCACTCACCGAGCCTGTCGAACGCGGACTGCGTCCAGATGATGAAGCGGCCGATGTGGCCACCCGGCGCCAGCGCCAGCAGGTTCAGCTTGTCGATGTTGATCAGGTCCACGCCGGGGATGTTGCGGAAGGCCTTTGTCAGACCCTGGATAAGACAGCGATTAGTGAACAGCGTCTTGGGTTCGATAACATGGGTCCAGGGCTCCAACCCCTAGGACTTGTCCCACGGCCGGCGAGGAAGCGATCAGCTATACTTTTTTCTCGCTCAAGAAACGACCAAAGATATAGATCCCGTGTCAATAAAAATAAATGTTTAAAAAAACAAAAACCGCCTTCAAAAAGCAAAAAATAACTTCTTTAAAATGATAGGTAAATAGGTCAGTCCAACTGAAGTTTGGTTAAAATATTGTTGGACGCCGACTTCAGTTGGACTGACCTATTTACCTACCATTTTAAAGAAGTTATTTTTTGCTTTTTGAAGGCGGTTTTTTGTTTTTTTAAACATTTATTTTATTTTATACTTTTTAGTGATCCTATTTATGCTGTTACGTAGCTCCACTTCTAAATATTAATAAGAAACTATAGAACATTTCAAGCTCGCCGCAGACAACGCCGCGGGAATGTCATAGTCATATTTAAACCTAAATGTGCTTCGTCATAGTCGCTAAACTTCCTTTATCGAAATATCTTATCGCCACCCTTGAAATAGGTACCGTTAAGGAGTTCCGGTGGCCATCTGTGGTCTTCATCATCAGTTCCACTTCACCATATAGTACTTTTCAAAAGCAAATGCATGAGTTACAGTGAAAAATACCAAAATCGCTATAGGTGTGCCTATAATATTTGAGGAGTTCTCTTGATTTCTCCATGATCCCATCATCAGATCCTGACGTGGTGACAATGGGACCAACTAGAAAGTATACCCATTCGAACTACGAAAAAATTTTTCAAATCGGTCCAGTGGTCTTCGAGTAATCGGGGAACATACATAAAAAAAAAAAAAAAAAGATCCCGACGAATTGAGAACCTCCTCCTTTTTTTGAAGTCGGTTAAAAAGAAAAGTCTATTGGAATGGATCATAGATCCCATGACAATAAAATGAAACTTTTTTTTTTATAGTTTTTCACTGGCTCTACTCGCTTTCCGCTCAACGTTGGCGTTGGGACATGCCTTACATAGATTGTGTCAAGTTGCATTAAAGGCTACTTTAGACAAGTTTTATTGTCTCCAAACGTCGCCACACCAAGACAGTTCTTCCAAAGTCAAAGTTAACAGCTTCCCTGTGCCTATACATGATACTGAGTGCATTTTCATCATCAATAATCATTATATTTACGTATAATGTTGTCAGGAAGTCAGGAACTAATGTTACTGTATTCCACACGTCGACACACCGCTAGCCTAGTTGACCATGCAGTGTTTCCTAAGGGAATAGTTCACTCTCCCCCTACATGTACCTGGAAGGCCATATAAGACTCAGTCAGGAAGAGTTCGGGGTATGAATAAAAAGTAGGCTTTAAATAACAATGCTTAAGACAGATACGAATCTGCTAATATTGGTAAACGGGTGAACCGTCATTTCGGAGAAATACTTTCAGTCTAATATTTCCCAGGTAACTTTTTGCAGTACTTTTATTTAGCAAACAAATTTTTAGCACATTTATACTTAGTTTTTTTTTATTTAGTAAAATTTTTATTAGGCAGAATATTTTATTTATGTCTTTGAGACAAATAGTGGTTTAACAAACATTTTACGAAAGCGAATATTTGTTCAATTTAAAACTTTGTATACTAATTTATTCAATTCTACACAATTTCTGGGTTAAGTAAGGTTGAGTTGTGTAGATCTTGTATTGAATTTGTCTTATTTCCTACTAAATTATGAAAGAAATCATGTGCCACTATATTTTTACGAAAAGTATATTATGCCAATCGACATACTCGGCGAAAAGACAAATGGTATTTTAAAAAGTACTAGGTAGTGTATATTCATTCACTCCATATTACCAGCATGTAAGAGAGAGCCCTCATGTGGCCAATTAATTTTGTATTTTAACAACAGTTTGCCAAATGATCCAATTTCAAAAAAGTGCAAAAAGTTGTTATTCCAAACGATAATTATCCAAAATTAAAATATAATTTTTCACAGATTCCTTAGTGAACCTGGTAAATTTCTAACACCAGTTGTACGACTGATGATGACGATGATGAAGATGTACGAACCTGGTCCTTGTGGTAGACGATGAGCGGGCCGCGACGCTGCACGCGGCGACGGTTGCGCATCTTGCCCTTGCCGGCGCGCAGGCGCTGCGACTTGTACACCTAGGGAACGAGATTCAATTCATGTCGGGTCGGTGAACAAGAAGTTAATACATACATTAAATCACTACTCTTTCGGATACCATTTAATGATTCAAGGGTCATTGTCTTCTATTGTCTATGTCGGAGTAGAAAGCATTCTGTCCGATTGTTGTCAAAAGAAATTTAATCTGCCAATAATCTTGAGCTCTCAGTACTTCTGTTAGTTTTGAGAGAGGAAAGTATTGGGATCTTGCTCATGCCGGGTTGCAACCCGGAAAACCATGGGCGAACCAAACCTGATTTAAGTGTCGTGCGTGGCAAAAAGTTTCCTTTACTGTACCACTGGTAAACTGGCATCCATCGAGATGGTGAGGATGATAGGACAGCCGTTTGCCAGTGGTACAGTAAAGGAACCTAGCCGCAGGCAGCTTTCCAAACAATTATTCAGAGCACTCCCTATGATACATGCGGTAAATTAATCAAAGGGACGCAACCTCCCTCCGCAATGCAATGCCAGTGGATCGAGCCGAGCAGAGAGTACCTGGTCTTCCACAAACCGAGCTGCTCTATTCTGAATGTGATCAATCGTTCATGTTAGGTTAATGAATGAGGTTGTGATTGCGACTGACCTTGAGGACATCAGACCAGGCCTTGACGCGGCGCAGGAAGATGACAGCGTTCTTAGTCTTGTTGATCTCCTGGATCTTGTCAGACACCACCAGCGGCATCTCTGGGACCTTCTCGATGATGTGGCCTGCGTGAACAAGTAGCATTAATAATGAATTGATGACAGTCGGTGGCCAATTAATATGGTAACATCAAGTCAAGACCATCTCATTTGAATACTTATCCCTTCACAAAATATCTAGTGAAATTAAACCATGTTTTAAAAACTAATTAACCGGTTTAGTCCACGAGCGGCGAGTCGAAAAACCAAAGCGTTCGTTGCAACTTGTTTTTTTGACTTGTGATGTGAAGACGCGCGCGGTATGCTAATTTAATAATAATATTCATAGTTAATTCAAGGTATTTGTCTTCCACTCATCGACACACCAACGAACTACAGTTCCAGTTGATGTTTCCTAAGAGAAGATTGATGTACCCTCGACATTCGTAACTCGAGCCGCACGGGCAGGACGAGTAAGGCTTTCAAGGGAATGTTATTTCAGCAATATTAGCATATCTAACACACGTAAAAAAATATTCTAATTAAAAAGAAAACTACAAGGCGAATTATATTTCTCAAGTATAACCTGCATTCAAAATAGAAGCTCAAATGGAACTAGGAGGGTGCGGGGAGGTGTGGAGTCTAGGAGAGAATAAAAAAACAAATGTCGTTATGACATTTTGATAAAAAGTGTGAGGGTCTCCCTAATACGCTGACAAACCATATCCACCACCATACCATATGGTTGGCTGGGATATTGTGTAATTTAATATGTGGCGAAACCAGTATCGTCGCGAATTCACGTGAATATGGATTCATAGAAGTTAGAAATCTAAGTATGAGGGTGGTTTCGAACATCCTTCTTTTGGGGGAGGCCGTAGCCTACCTAAATAACATTTTTACCCCCCAACTTGTGCTATAGGATAGCAATTTCTAAGGCTCTAACTACTTAACCTCAAAAAGTTTAAAAATTTGTGAGGGAAGGTTTTCAATTTTCAATTCAATTCAATTATTTATTTCAGGCCAATTTGCCCATAGTTTGTTAGTTACAGACTTATGTTTCTAAAGTTAATGCATCTTAACCTAGGTCACACAGTTTTTTATTTGGGGTCTCGGTACACAGGGCGATGAAACGACGCCCAGTGACTGAAAAACGGAGTCCCGTCTCTCTGCTACATCGGTCAGAAGGCTGTCGGTGTCGGTTGGTGTTTCGCGTCTTTTCCTTTAGCCCTCCTCCCCCCCACTTTCCACAACTCCCCCTACCCTCCAATTCATGCCGCAGGATACTAAAACAATACCTACCTTCTCTTAAAAAAAAATCCGCCCGTTTCAAGCTAGGATGGCATGACAGACATTTATGGCGTCTATGAAAAGGGACCTCATTGTCGCTGGCGCTTCCGCCATTATTAAAGATGCTCCGATATAAAAACAAAGTCGCGTGCTGAAGGGCGGCGTGAGCGCCATCGACAAAAAGGTCCCTTTTCATAACGCCACATGTAATGATTAATTGAGTGTGTGTACCTCTGGCCTGCACGAGCGCGGGCACGCCGGCGGCGGCCACGGCGGCGGCGACGGCGGCGCGGCGCTGGCGCAGGTTGACGCGGCGGTGCCAGCGCCGCCACGGCTTGGTCGGCGCGAACATGCGCCCGCCGCGGCACATGTTGCCGAACGCGCCCTGCCCGGACCTGAGGGGGATTCGCCGCTGACAATACTCTCAAACCAACGGTCCACGGGAAATAATGGGAAGGATTTTCATTTAAAATGTAGTTTTCAGTTTTATATCTATACTTGTAGTATAAGACGGTATTACTTGTCAAATTTCATAGTTCTAGGTCAACGGTAAATAATTAAATAGGTACCCTATAAATTTTGATTCCCTTGAGTGTCGAAATGTATTTTTTTTGCGGCATAAACGGCCGTATCTTTTTTTAACGTTAACTTAGAAGTTTTGCTTTTTCACAGCTTCAAGGGATTGTAGACCTAAGTTTTAATTTCAACTCGATACCCCCACGTGTTCCGTAAAGGGTCTTGATAGACAGACGGACAACAAAGTGATCCTATAAGGATTCCGTTTTTTTATTTTGAGGTACGGAGCCCTAAAAATAACGTAAGTAGTGGATATATTTTAAACTGAAATAGATCAATTTAAAAGTTTGTAGTAACAACTCTGCACCCGTGCCTGCTACGGAGCGGACCCAGAACGCCATGTCGCTACGTCGCTGTTGCACTGTTTCGCAGTAACACACAGAAGCATGGAAACAGCTCGCTGCATGTGGACATATAGTGCAAATTTGTTTAGGATATCTTTGTTTAAGCAATCTAATAATCCTATGAGGACAAGTGATGGATGTCTATCTTATCTTGTAGATAGGTATAGGCCTATTTGAACACACTCCGACAGTATGATCTTTTGTGCAATTACTCATGACGGCCAGAGCAGTCTGTGGCATTCAAAACCCGCCTTTAAAAATGCAAAAACTAACTTCTTTTAAAATAGTAGGTAGATAAATCCAACTGCATTCGGCTTTTGGTTTAAAATATTGTGGGAGGCCGACTTCAGTTGGACTGACCGACCTACCATATTAAAAGAAGTTATTTTTCACATTTTTGAAGAGGGTTTTTGTTTTTTTAAACATTTATTTTATTTTATACTTTTTAGTGATCCTATTTATGCTGTTACGTAGTTCCACTTCTAAATTAATGAGAAACTATAGAACATTTCAAGCTCGCCGCAGACAACGCCGCGGGAATGTCATAGTCATATTTAAACCTAAATGTGCTTCGTCATAGTCGCTCAACTACCTTAATCGAGATATCTTATCGCCACCCTTGAAATAGGTACCGTTAAGGAGTTCCGGTGGCCATCTGTGGTCTTCATCATCAGTTCCACTTCACCATATAGTACTTTTCAAAAGCAAACGAGTTACAGTGAAAAATACCGAAATCGCTATAGGTGTGCCTATAATATTTGAGGAGTTCCCTTGATTTCTCCAAGTTCCCATCATTAGATCAGATCCTGACGTGTTGACAATAGGACCAACTATATACCCATTCAAAAACATTTCAGTAATCGGGGAAAATACATGAAAAAAAATATATATATATCCCGACGAATTGAGAACCTCCTCCTTGTTTTGAAGTCGGTAAAAAAGGAGCAATAATTTACACACTCGTATTTCAGGCTCTCCACAATCTTTTTTCTTTCAAGAACATCAGTTGCACCAAAGTAATGTACATACTTAAGTTACAAAAATCAATTGATATATCTTTGACTAGCAGAGCTCGTTCGATTTTCGGCATTTCTGTAACTCGACGACTTAAGTAAACAGTAGGTACATCAGTAGCTTGTCTTACCTGTGGGTACCACCACCACGTACACGGGGGATACGCGCTACGGCGCGACCGGTACCCCAGGACTCAGCACTGGTTTGGTGACCTGTTGACAAACATAATGTTAGGGACCTACTAAACATACTTGCAAAATATAATTTATCATCATCAATGTCTTTTATCACGTGTCGATATAATAGGAATCATATTATAGCTCTAAAGATCTAACTTATTATTTTATCTAATCACCTTTAATGAACCACTATGCAGAATGAAACACATTTCTCGCCGCATGGGTAATTTTCTTTTGGTAGTAACACGTTACTTAATAAGCTTAATGCCAATACATATTAGAACACAGTTTGACATTAATAAATGTTAACAGTTATTTGAAATTAGAGAACACTGATCAGAAGAGCTGTTTAACCATAACCCTTTATTTGATGATGTATATTATATGATACACCATTAGATTAGACCATACCATACTATGTGTACTAACTGATGCCATGTTGTTACAGGAACTGCATTTCCAACAACGATCACGTGTTTTCAATAAATGAGAATTTGGACTAGTAAGGTAGGTACATTGACTGACAATATCACTGGTCCAGACAGACATCCCCAACCTTCATCATAGGACACAGGCCTTCACTGCATAATTTTAGTAGTTTTGTAGTTGCATAAAATACTACCTATATTTTGATCACTTCAAGCTCAGTTGGAAATGTCATGGCAACATATTTAAAAGTTTGTAGTAACAACTCTGCACCCGTGCCTGCTACGGAGCGGACCCAGAACGCCATGTCGCTACGTCACTGTTGCACTGTTTCGCAGTAACACACAGAAGCATGGAAAGAGCTCACTGCATGTGGACATTAGGTGCATATTATGACTGCTGTATTTTAAGCTTGTTAAACAATTATCAACTGCAATTCAGACCGGCATACGGGAAATAATACCAGCTATACTTTTCACAATACATGAAGGTGTGCTCAGCCACTAAAATTAATGTGACCTGGTGACTTCAATGTACGTGTTGGATCCTTACTGCCATTACTTGCTCCTAAATTCTACACAGACTAGTCAAACATACTTTCAACTACAATATTAAGTAGAAATAAACGTACCAGCCTCCTTGTTGACGCTGTAAGGCTGTCTCGCATTCTTGGACATGGACACGTGAACATTGTTTACGAGGTCCGGGCGGATGGGCGCCTTAAAGACGAAGGGGAGCGGCAGAGAAGCCCCTGAGACCAGCTCACTCTTTTCAGAGTAGACCGACACAAGCGGTCGGGCAACTGATAGACTCTGAAATTCAATATTGATAAGTTAGATATGTATGTACAGTAACGATTTTAATTGAGTGCACCCTCATAAAGTATACAGCTCTAATATTAAACATCCTTTCATGATGTCTTTCATATTTTAAAAGAACAATAAACAGATGACATCGCAATAGTTTTCTATTATTTCACTCGGATCATTACACAAACAGGCACTTGTGTAACTGTATTCCACACGTCGACACACCGCTAGGCTAGTTGACTATGCAGTGTTTCCTAAGGGAATAGTCACTCTTCCCCTACGTGTACCTGGAAGGCCATATAGGACTCAGCCAGGAAGAGTTCGGGGTACACAAAAAGGAAAGTTCACTAAAAATATTTAGGGTATACAAATTAGATAATGTAGAATTAAAGATAGTTCAAAATTAATTAGAAATATATGAAAGCTCTTGATGATTCATAAAGCGATAAAACCGACAGACGGTTTGAAGAGAAATCAAGGTAAAGTAAATAAAACAAAAGAAAAGTGAGTTCAATGTTTTACAGAATCTCACTACTTATATGCCGAAGCATAAAGCTTTGATTGAAAAGAAGTTCTTTAGAATCATAAAATTAATATTATTAAACATGATCGATCATGTAGGATATAATATAACAAATCATACATAACCTCAAAATTTTGGTAGACAACCTCAAAATGTAATCAAGGTTAAAATTGATAATAAATTAAGTTAGGAAACAAATACTAGCTAATCCAAGTTAACAATTAAGACATGGACCCAATATTAGTACCCACGAAGTTTTCAGCAACATTAGGGATACTTTCTACTTTTCTGGCATGTATCACGCCATACCATAAACTTACATCCAAGGATAGCAAGGCCAGAATTCACTAAAAAATCGAGGATTGGTCACTTAATACCCGGATAGAGTAAATCAAACCAGTAAAACCTCCTAAAATCGGCTATTACCGCACGAATTAAGTCGCAAACACGTGGACCACTCACATCACAATGCCTATCAACATTTACACTTGCACTATTTTATAAGGGCCACTTTCGAAGTTAGTAGAATGTAACGCACATAAATTTAATAATTAACTTACCATTTCGCTAATGAGCGAAGATAATCCTCCAAAAAACACTATATGCGGCGGCTAAGACCGTCCGCCATGCCACGGAGGAGTAAAAAGACCGGAAACCAAAACGAATTGACAGAAACTTTGGAAGGCAGTTACCAGGCAACAAAATTAAAATGTGGTTTTACTCTAAATAGTACTGCTTAACTCAATAAGATTTCTACAAAAAAAGTATGCTTATGATGTAATAAGGGTAATATGATCTCATTTTTGAACTCTTATTACTTATTTTAATATTTCCTGTTATTAATGAATTCGTTTCCGTTTCATGTATTTAGCTTTACAATAGACAATTTTCTAACATTCTACAGTATTGACATTTTATATGGACTCTAAATATCAGCAATACTGCCAGTAATAGATTACATCTACCACAAAAAGAATTTGACATTAGTCATAGTGAGGTCGAATTCTACAATTTTCTCATCCTGAGTGCTCATATAGTAATTTTTACTTGGCCTGGCCATATCTATGGGCTTTGGCGACGATCCGAGCATCTCTTACGTAAAGAAAGAAAGAGGCTACAACTGTCAAACCAATTTGACGAAGCCCGTAGATTTGGGTAAAAATTGGATCATCGCATTCATCGTTACCAATTTCACTTCAAACAGCGCTTTTTTTTAACAACGTTAAATGTCAGTAACATGACTGTCAATGTTGTTTGGATTTATAAACACCGATTATTATTTAAAATTAAGCAATTTTTCACCAAACGATTGTGTAAAAAAAAGACTAAGCCCGACTTAAGTTTTATGGATTAAGTGTTAAAGAGTACAGCGGTTGGTGTATTTCCACGTAGAAGTAATAAATGAGGATATGAGGTTTTAGCTCACAAAACTACAAATAACTTATAATATTTGCAGGTATAATGGACCGACAAAATGGAAATAATTCAAAATCCAGTCACGATGCAGAACCAATGCCTTCTAATATCCAAACTGTTCAAGCAGCTTGCGAAATATCTAATCTATCTAATACTGTATCAGAAGCATCTCGAGAGATTGCGACTCATTCATTAGAGTACGCGGTTCAAAGCCCGAAAGGATCTGACCTAGGTGTATCGGGAAAAATGTCGCCATCCTTGATTACAAATGAAGGATCAATTACCGTACCTGCTGTTAAATTCCCTTTACCTTTTCTATTAATGGATAGAGCACCCACAAATGCCCCTTCGTCTGTAGTCGGGGGGACTGCTACAGATTCAAAGGCTTCACGGCATTACACAGTAACTATCCAATCTCCAATTACGTCACAACCATTGTTATCAACATCGAAATTAAGTGGAAGGCCTCAGCTAATGGAAAATTGGCCGCAGTCCTTATTTATTTTATCATTGGCAAAATTAAACGAAACTTATTCTATGAATGTAACAGTTTTGAACAATTTAATAGCCAGATCTCAATACCTTTCATTCGATCAAAGCGTTAAGAGGGGTCCTCTTCCTGGAGACTTGACACCCCCGGATTCCCTGACTAGTGCCCCGCCTTCATACTCCTATGTTTTAAGGCAAATGGCGGTGAGGAGGCGACCAAGGCTGATGGGAACTTTTATACCATCGCCCTCTTTTATTCCTCACGTCCCTCCGCCAAATTATAACGCAGCCTTCGACATTTATATAGACAGTACGTTGACTCCGCCGACAACCAGAGTTCGCCGGTTTGGTTTTACGTCTATGCCAGTAGTGTGCCCGGAGTGCGGCTATGCCGGGATGAGTGTAGTCACCAGTAAAGTAACGATATGCACTCATCTTTGTGCGGTTGTTCTTTGCCTTCTTTGCTGTTGGTTGTGTGCTCCCCTGCCTTATGTGTTGCGGTCTTGCAAAGACGTTTATCATCATTGTAGAAATTGTAGAAATTTTTTGGGCTTATACTGTCCTACTAATTCAGATGGTACTATTCCTTGACCAATGTACGGCCACATGATGCGAGAAATAATTCGGGCTTTTTTAATATTGGTCTAGCTCTTCTGAATATTGATCTACCGAAGTAGGAAACAATGTACATTTTTAAATTTTCCCTCTTTTTACAATCATACCATAGACAATTTTACATCACACGACTTGAAACCAGTGAGTTGCTGAAATTAAATATTTTTATGAATAAAAGTATTTTATCTTTATTATTTAAATTATAGTTAATAATAAATGATATCAGACTAAGACGGTTTTCAACAATATTATTCCGTTTATCTTTGGCGAAAGAGCATCCCAAAATTACTTTTTAATACTGCGTTCTAGATCACAAGTATAGTTTAAAATATTATTCACGTTTCATTACTAATAAGGTAAAATGAAACAAAAGATATAAAGTTATTAAACAGGCCTAAAATCGAAATAAACACGTATATATTTCCTTATTTTCTGCTTCTTTGAAGAGAAATACAACTTTATTTATGCATTAAATTGAATGAATCCATTAAAAATGATGTTTCAACGCCATCTAGTGACAATATGTCGGCCATGTAAGATTAGAAGTCACAGCCTTCCGCAAGTTCCGTGTGTTGCGGAAAAATCCCTTTTTGGGCGTCCGACCACATGTGTGAATTATGAACAAAATATGGTTCTTTAGTGAGTTTCTGTTCTAAAAAGCTAATTTGAAAGTGCAATATACTCAAAATCGGTAGCTAAAGTGCGTGCGAAGCGTTCAGTGTCTGAAAAAAGTTGGAACTCGACGGCGGAAGTGCATTTTTTCGATGTAAATACAGTCCATCCAGGGTCAGTCCGGTGCGCTCCGAGGATTTCTCGCATATTTCTCATTGGTGAACTCTCGCGTTCCGCTCGCTACTCTCGTGCGTGGCTGACGAAAATCTCGACCTTCACCGTTGGTTCGATCGGGTCAAGTCCTACGGGGGACTCGGGTCGCGATTCGCGGTTTAGACGGCAGCATGCCGTCGTGTTGAGAGGCATGGAGGCGCGCTCGTGATCGTCGGTCGGCGCGGAGCGCGCGCCCGGGCTTATATAACGAGGGCAGCGGCAGCGGCGGCATGGCCGCGCGCGTGTCCGCCGAGGGCGCCGGGCCCTCGTACGCGTCCGTGCTGAACTTTCGGGGAGCCGAGAGTAATAAGGAGAACATAGAGAACATAGAGACGGCGCCGGACGAGGTGCCAGAGGCCGTGGTGCGGCCGGAGGAGGAGGAGGAGGGCTTCGTGCCTGTGACGGCGCACGGGCGCCGGCCTGGCAAGCAGCGCCGGGAGCGCGACCGCCGCGCGCCCCCGCGCCCGCACAAGACCCCTCAGCCACACACCGAGCCTGCCACTGGCCAGGACCAGCAGCAATCTGAAGACAACCAGCCCAAGAAGTTTGTGGAGGCACCTATACCGAAGGTCAACCCTTGGCAGGTCAGTCCAGCATGTAAACAAACATCTGTCAATGTTATTGTGAAAGTATTATGCAATATAGGAATCATTCTAACTGCCCAGTCTAGCCTAGCACTTCCCGAGATGAACTTTATCATTTATCAACTACTCAAAGAGCATATTCAACATTCATAATCTTCTCAGATGCCTTTACTACATCACCTACTTATGTCGGGGATCACCTTGGCCATATTTCTTGATGAACCCTATTTCAACTTGTAGGTTATCAAGTACCATTTGCTATGTTATGAAAACTCTTAATTCCTTCTAGGTATAAAGCTCTAACTTCTGCGTCTCATAATTATTTTCCTCAATTATAAATAATAACTTAAAATGAAATATATATTTGCCTCGGGGTCTATGCACTTTGTGCAAATATTCAGCACAATTCTTGCTGAGCGCACTTAAAGATTATCCAATCAGCCCGCACAATGTACACGCCTGTGACGTTATTGCATCGTTAATCTACATTTACATCAAAATACTAGAAACCAGTATGCCAAATGTTGAATTTTGTGCTATTCAGCCAAATAATACGATTTCCCGAAGATTTTTTACTGAAGTCAAGACATGATAAAGCAGTTACTTAAATTACCTTGTAAATTTAATTATTACAATACATGGCATGAGAACACAATGACAAGGCATACTTTGTTAAAATCCATGGAATGATCTTCAATAAGAAGTTGTTGACAACCAAGATCTATTTCTGACAAGAAACTGTATGATGCTTGTCAAAAGTGTTTTTGAAAGTTAAAATGCAAAGAAGACACATTTAATACAGAAAATACTATGTCCAAAACATATCTTATATTTGATTGGAATGCTAAGTTGATAACTAAGAAGGACAAGAAGCACTTTGTAATATAACCTCTTTCTTCTGAACATGTGTTTGTTCCTTACACTGGGACTTCCCTTACAGAGAGGTTAGGTTTGCCCATGTTTTCTGTAGATGTAACGTCATTTCAGTTGATGTTAAAGTAAATTTGAACCGTTATTAGTTTTTTCTGTTTTTGTTGACATTAATAGTTCTAGGAGTATTGTGAGGGTTATGTTATGAAATTGAAAAGAAACTTAGTTTTAGTTTTAAATGAGTGCGATGCAATTTTAATATATTATTTGGGATAGTATACAAAATTTGATATTTGCAATTTTTTCCCAAATGTGGAAAAATTTGATAAAAATTATTTCTCTTAAATTACCTTTATAAACCCTTTTACAATCATTCTTACTGTATTTTTATCTATTTGATTACATTGGATATGATAGTATTTACACATTTAATAGATAAAGTCAATGCCATTATAATAACCTTTTCATGTGTGTTTTAAATATACTATACCTACTTTCAGGCAGATGCCGAAACCACACTGAGTTTTTTCAATATTTTTTTATATGTAATCGAGAAGTTAGATGTTTAATATGCCATAATTTTCCTAATTCCCCACCTTTATATGCCATGCTATAATTTTCCCATTACCCCTGACCCCTCGGTCCACTAGGATCCATTAATAGGGTCAAATAAACATTTTGTACATTCAAATCCATTAATGGAATAGAGTGGGCTTTAATGTGCACTTAAATCCATTTGGATTGGTTTACACTTTAATACACGGGGATCCATCAATGGATTCTGTAGCACTCTTAATTACACTTCGATCCATCAATGGATATAAACTTTTAAAACACTTTGATATAATAAAAAGTTCAATAGAATCCATTCATGGATCCTTGTAGACTTCATAGTATAATTAAATCTATTAACGGATCCCAGCATCTTAAAGAGTGTAAATGACTCCAAATGGATTTAAGTGTACGTTAAAGCCCACTCGACTCCATTAAGGGATTTGAATGTACAAAAGTTCACTTGACCCCATTAACGGATCCTATCAATGGATCCTGGTGGACGGAGGGCCCCTGACCAGAAATAGTAAATGTTGAATTAAATAAACTTTACAATTGTATTATTAGCTGATCTGAATATTAATCTAGTTTTTCTAAGTCACAAATTTTGATTAAACCTCGTATGGTATTTAAAAGTGGTATATATAAGAAAATAGTTAATTATTATGCAAGTAATTGACTGCCAGAGTTTTACTACTAAGTTAACATAATTTTCACAAATGCATTATAAAAGCTACCCTCAAAATCCCCTTAAACCAAAGTACTAAAAGAGACGAGATCAGTTCAGTGTGGCCTTTTTAATATTTCAAACTAAATTTACTTTTATTATTAGCAAAGTTCTATTGTCCTTGGAACTAATGTTAAATCTCACAAAAAATACATTGATTATTATTTTCCTGACAAATTATTGTTGGTTTTACACTGTACCTAACCCAATGTGCAAATACTGGTGTTTATAGGAGTTATAGGAGCTATAGGAGTCATATAACTGTCTTTCACTATCTGAAACTTATCAGAATTTGACAGCTCATAATAGGGTTTCTCATCTGAAAATGGAGTCAGACAATGGTTCAAAGATCTCTAGTTGTTGACATAGATCCACCTAGATTCATATCCTCACTTTACTTTCTCAAACTCTTATCTGATCGAATATTTTGATAGGAAAGTAGTCTTTATAAACCTTGGAACATGATTGTTTTTTTCTATCAAACTATTCGATCAGATACGAGGTTGAGAAAGTAAAGGAACTACCCCATTGGGAGACAGGCCTGAAGGTATGCATGTATGTATGACTAAAAATATTAATTCTGATTGATTTCTGCATTATGTTTTACTACTTAAACTTTGCTACGAAAATATTAACTAAGGAAGCATGACACTAAACATAAAACAACTTGGTTTACGAAAATGTGTAAAAAGGAATAATTTTTTCGACAAGTTTTAATATTTTTATAGTCGCGCCATTTTAAAGGCCCGTTTTGACATCTGTCAATTCGGTAGAAAATGCGTGGGTGAGGGTATAATGTTGACCGTTGACAGCTGTCAAATCCAGCGTGATTAAACGGCGCGACCATAGGTTACTGGAAATGAAGTTGATTACCACAGATGTAGTGCATAATCACACAACATCGTATTTTATCGTATAAATTCGTATTCATCTTGTCTTTTCATTTAGCTTATTGATGGGTACTATGACTGAATGAGATAGCAAAATAAATAAAACATATCTGCCCAGATACATGTTTATTCGCTACAACTGTAGTTAGGTATTTACATAATTTTATGCTGGTTTATGTTTGTGACCAAACTAAGGTGTTAATGTAAAGAATAACTTATCATAAACTGCCCAACTTGACTTGTGAGTTTTCACTTTCATTGGAATTGTGTAATATTTGAAACAAAGGCTAAGATTTTTTTGTATGGATATAGTTGTATTTGGATTTTCAGTCACGTGACAAGATATTTTTAACCAATGTTATAAAACATTACACTTAGTTTTTCCCTAGAATTAATTTCCCACTACACCCCCTATTTTAACCCATTAGGAGATAAATTCCCAAAAATCCCTTCTCAGTACACCCCTAGGGTATCCAAGGAATATTTTCTCCAAATTTCAGGTCCCTAGGTCCAGCGGTTTTGGCTGTGTGTTGATCGATCAGTGACTCATTTTCTTCTTTTTCATATATAAATTACCGGGTAGCGGGGTACAAAGATCCAATCCAATCCAATTTTGTGTTTAATGACAATCGGTCACAGACTAAGCGACCATTACTGCCAATGATTTGTTTGGGGTACAGAGTATAAAATGAATGACAAAACGCACCTTCAGAACAATAGTGACCTAATTGAGAAAATTTAAATTTCGAGTTAGGTCTCTATGATAATAAATTTATGACTCGAAGTTTGAAAGCACAAATTTTGAATTAGGTCATTATTGTTCTAAAGGTGCGAAAGTTAAAAGAGGGTCCGCAAACTAGAATACGAAGATTTTTGTTGCGGAACCTGAGTCAAATATAATCAACATATAGACGGAACAAACAAAAATAAAAATGGGAACAAAAAACATTTAAAGTTTTGGGAATGGATGTCAGAGAAAGCAAGGGAGAAAAAAGATTTGAAATTAATAGGTATCGGGATGGAGCAAGGGAGGATATCATATAAAGGAACTGATCGGCTAGGGCAATTAAAAAAAATGTGGTCTGTGGAGCCGACCTCATGGGGCGTAAAAAGATTCCACTCCTGATTATTCTTTTTAAGCATTCAGGCTTCCTAAGGATCTCAAGAAAAAATACCTGAAAATGTTTAATAAGGTGAAGTTGGGATGCTTTGTCTTTTGTTATAAAAACCTGAGTGAAAACTAACAATTGATTGTGGTTCACCGCAACATTGTATTTGAATAGCCTTTGTTTTATTAAACATTAAAAACCATAACCACTAGAAATATTATAATGTATATGGGCTATCTGTCTTTTTTCCTTAACCGGATAATAGATAAATTAATAAATAATATTTGAGGTTTATGTAACTGAAGCAATAAAAATAATACACCCAGACTCGGCAACAAATACCACACAAATATTTAGCCTCACCGAGGATCTAAACCAGGGCCGCAGAGCAAACGACCAGTGAAATTACTTAGTCACAGTGAAATTAATTAGTCTGAGGGTTTTTAGAAAATGAATGACAAAAATATATTTCAGGTAACGAAGATCATAATTGAAAATACCTTACAGATCCTATTAATATTATTAATGTGAAAGTTTGTTTGTGTGTGTGTGTGTGTGTGTGTTAGTTTGTTACTCCTTTACGCTGTAACGGCTGGACGGATTTGTATGAAATTTGGAATGGAGATAGCTTTACACATTAGGATAAACACATACGCTACTTTTCATCCCGGAATAATTAAGTTTCCGAGGGAGTAACGGTAATCGAAATTTACGCGGACGAAGTCGCGGGCAGTGGCTAGTAATATATAAATCTTGAAACTTCCGAGGTGACAAGCGTGCTCCTGATTTGCCAAAGTTGACATAGTGGTCACTGGCCCATATCCCGAAAAAAAACGGACAAGTGCGAGTCGGACTCGCCCACCGAGGGTTCCGCACATGACACGGTTAACTCAATTCAAAATTTGAAATGGTTTTATTGAAAATGTTTTCAGTTTTATTTCTATACTTGTACCATAAGCCGGTATTACTTGCCAAATTTCATAGATCTAGGTCAACGGAAAATACCCTATAAATTTTGATTCCCTTGAGAGTGTCGAAATATACGTTACGGCAAAAACAGCCGTAACGCATCATTTTTTTACGTTTTCTTAGAAGTTTGATTTTTTCACGACTTCATGCGACTGTAGACCTGCGTATTATGGTTTAAATTTCAACTCGATATCTCCACGCGTTCCCGAGATAAACGGTCTTGACAGACAGACGGACAACAAAGTGATCCTTTACGGTTCCGTTTTTTTCCTTTTGAGGTACGGAACCCTAAAAATAAGAGGGTTCCCTAGAGTATAAATTACTTCAACGCGGAAGGAGTTGCGAGAAAAATGTAGTAACTTTTAAGTATGTACGAGGGGCGGCTGAAAAGTAATCTACCTAACAATGAAACAAAAGACTGTCGTGGCTAATTTTTTTTTATTTTTCTATATAGTCCCCTGCTAGTAAAATGCACTTATTAAATTTTTCAAATATTGAATTTAAACCATTAAAAAAAAAATCTTTCGGTTTGTCGTCAAAAAAGTCAGTAACCGCAGCCTTCATTTCGTCATCGGTCATAAACCTTCGTCCCCTGAGGTCTTTCTTGAGAAGTCTAAACAGAAAATAGTCACAGGGGGCTAAATCTGGACTATAAGGGGGGTGGTCAATGGTTTCGAAGCCATTGTCTTTAATTGCTAGCTTCGTTGTGCGGGCGGTATGCACTGGTGCGTTATCGTGCAAAATCAGAATACCTTTGTTTAGTTTACCTCGCCGTTTTTCTTTTATTGTCTCTCTTAGTTGGTATAGTAAGTTTGAGTAATAATCAGCATTCATTGTAGTTTTCTTCGGTAAATAATCTATGAGCAAAATCCCTTCTGTGTCCCAAAAGATTGTAGCCATAAGTTTACCTGCCGATGGACAGACCTTGAATTTCCGAGGCGGCTTCTCATCCTTAAATTTCCACTGTAACGACTCTTGCTTACTTTCCGGGTCCCATTGTCGAATCCAAGTCTCATCACATGTTACAATTCTAGAAATTATTTCTTCCTCTTTCCCTCGACTCATCTCCAAAAACTCTTCGCAACATTTGACACGCCTCTCCATGTCAAATGCAGTCAACATTCTGGGGACCCAACGTGCACTAACCTTGGACATGTTCAAATGCTCATGAATTATTTCATTGACTCGCTCTTTACTGACGCCCACATCTCTAGCTATCTCCCACTGCTTCACTCATCGGTCCTCTAATATAATTTTTTTCACCCTGGCTACATTTTCATCGGTGACGGCCGAAACTGGTCTTCCGCTACGAGGATCATCTTCCAGACTCTCACGACCTAACTTAAACTGCTTTGACCAAAACTTTATAACAAATTCGGAAGAACACAAACTGCCAAACACACGTAACATACGCTGTCTGATCTCCGAAGGCGTATTCCCTTCTTTAGTCAAAAACTTAATCACCGCACGCTGCTCGATTTTATCCATTTTCACTTTTTCTACCGACATGTTTGAAACAATTGTAGGAGACAAATAAACGTGATGCAATAAACAAATGAATGTAATACATTTTGAAAATAGAATAACAAACGAATATAAATCCATACCAGCCAGCATTATTTTTGTATATATTTCTGACCAAGGAGATTACTTATCAGCCGCCCCTCGTATGTATTAATGACACATCGTGTTAATGAGAATGACTATGTCTCGAACGGGGTTCAAACTCACAGATGAAAAACCGGAATGTATGACAGCTGTAACATTGTGTTGACAAGGAAGAATATCATACATACAACAATTGCGACCATTAACCACCGTCATTATTGCAACGTTTTAACAATACAGAAGCAAGGTGGTCAATTATTTTAAATACTCTATGGTCATATTTAAAATATCTTATGTATTGTTTGACGCATGTCTGAATGACTTATCTACTTTTTGGGGTTCCGTACCCAAAGGGTAAAAACGGACCCTATTACTAAGACTCCACTGTCCGTCTGTCTGTCTGTCACCAGGCTGTATCTCATGAACCGTGATAGCTAGACAGTTGAAATTTTCACAGATGATGTATTTCTGTTGCCGCTGTAACAACAAATACTACAAACAGAATAAAATAAATATTTAAGTGGGGCTCACATACAACAAACGTGATTTTTTTGCTCGATAATAATAACGGCAACTCTTATAGTGTCTAATGTTGTATAGATAATGGTATGGAACCCTTCGTGCGCGAATCTGATTCGCACTTGGCCGGTTTTTTGTATATGTGTTTGTCTGTGTGTCTGTCTGGGGCATCGTAGCTCCCAAACGGATAGACCTATATGGAAGTTTTTTTTTTAAAGGAAACCTATTTTAATTATTCAATAATTATAATCCAGGATATGAACTACCGGTGCCAAAATGTATCTAAATCCGTTTAGCAATTTTAACTTAGTCCCAAACTAAGCTTTAGGCTTGTACTATGGGTACTAGGCAACAATGAACATACATATATATATAAAGAAATACATAGAAAAGATCCAAGGCTCAGAACAAATACACAAATATTGGTCCATATCGGGAATCGAACCCGGGACCGCTAGCTTCGTAGGCAGGGTCTAACCAACAAAGCTAACGCGTCGATATTAGCTAAGAAACGAGAAAAAAACGAATTTCCTCGTAATAATACGAACGTTTCTATTTTATATGATAACATGTGGCCGATTTTGAGGTTATGCTTTTTATCCGCTATCAGTTATCATGGTGCCGTAACCACAGATAAGATTGTGAATTTAAATTATTTAATATCAAGTTGTGGCTTTTGAAAGATTTATGACATGACGTTTAGTTTAGGTCTTGGCTGAAATAGAATAGGCTTCTTTCAACAGATGTCGCTAGTGGTAACCGTCATTGAAACATTTTAAAATTCGAATTTGTTCTTGGCGCTGTCTGTGTGTCTGGATCTCTAGCTCACAAACCGATGGACCGATTTCAATGCAGTTTTGAGCGGAAAACCACGCGGGCGCCTCGGGACATTTTTAGGGTCACGTATCGCAAGGGTACTAACGGGACCCTATTGTTAAGCCTCCACTCTCATGAACTGCAATAGGTAGACAGTTTAAAATCATCAATAGATAGAGTGATTGAAGAGGAAGTTTTATCAATAACTAGAGGACGCCCGCGACTTCGTGCGCGTAGAGTTAGTTTCCCGCTACTCCCCCTATTTCTTCCCGTTGGTCGATTCTCGGAAAATCCTTTCTTAGTGCTCACATCATGAAAGGAACCCCTGTACCAAATTTCAAGTTTCTAGGTACAGTAGTTCTGTGCGCTGATATATGTCAGTGAGTCAGGTTTGCCTTTTATATATCTAATATAATACATTCTGGATTATGTACGTTACAGAAAACTAACATAAACTGAAGTGAAGCGAGGGTGGCTAGTGTATATAAAAAAGTAAACTGACTGGCTGATTGATCTATAAACGCACAGCCGAAACCTCTGGAGCTACGGACCTGAAATCTTATTTTTAGACATTATTGTGCCCAACCGATAATCCTCACACATTGCACAACCATTAAAGGCTCGAACAGACTGCCAACGGGACGATAGCGGGGCGTGAGTGATGCGGGCGGGACGCCCGGTCACACAGAGCAAGCGCACATCGCGCTGCACGGCTAGCACAAGTTGCCCGCGACTTCTTTGTCGCTCGGATCTCCTTTCCTATCTAGTCCGTAACGATAGAGACGCACTGAGCGACAAGCGAGAAAATACACCTTGTGCTACCCGTGCTGGCCTCGCGCCATCAACCCGCCAGCATCGCGCGCGCGTCCCGCCCGCATCGCGCTCTCCCGCTCGCTCTCTGTGGTTTGGTCATTCGTTTTGCGCTGCGCTGTCTGACGTCACACTGACAGGTCGCGCGACGAGCTGCGCTGGCGGGTCGCGACAGAACCGGGGCGCGATGCCGACGAGGCGCGGCCTGTTTGACAACGCCTAGCGGTTTGTATGGAAATATCACGCTGCGCGCCCGCGACTGTGCTGTCTGGCAGAGCCTTAAGTTTCTGAATATAGATAATGTTGACAGAAGTCAAACAATGCTGTGATTACTATTCCTTCACACGCAACAAATAAGTTTGGCATTGTTTTGCTGCTGTCAACAATGTCAATAGTCAGGAACTCCATGGTCGTGCGATGTGTCAGGATGTAATTCTTATATGCTAGTACTGTAATCTCCTAAGGGGATAATAAGTTTCTGTCAAAAATTTCATTTTTGTGACAAGCTTTTGTTGCCGACTGAACTTTTTTTTGCATAGTCGTCATCTACTCGTCAAGACGTTTCTAACGAGCCCTAACACGACGGGTTTATCATGTGTAATTTAGGAGTTCCTATAGCCACCTTGAGTCTCCATCCTTCTTGAGGACCAGCTCGATGGTACTACGTTATTGTATCGTCATCAGAACTAAAGGTGTATGCACATTTTCAGCTTTATAGGAAACCGGGAAGTGGGTCAAAGGCATTGGGTAAATTTGTTTGAAGAATATTGTCTTTTTTTTCAGCGGCCTCGGCTGATTTTTACATAGTTATTTAGAGGACCTCTAAATACACATAGATATATATAATTTATGGCGGTAAATAATATCGGGGCGGAGATTTTAAAGATTATTCAGTTTTTAGTATAAAAGTACGCCCAAGTATGAATATTTAAATATCTCGGCTCCGATTCACTTTAGAGTATTACATTACATAATAAAATATGTTTATTTTTAATAATTATATCATAATTTACCACTTTTACGAATGGCCGCTCACCTTGAAAATGTATGAATTTTACAAATGACAACACTTTTACCCAAACCCCTTTAACTTGCAAGATTTGACCCGTACATACATACATACATAAATACATACATACATTAATACATATATATATATATATATATATATATACAGTTCTCTAGTTGCTTATAGAAATGCAGGTGTAAGTGCAACTTCAATCGACCGAAATGAAAATCAGTACAGAGATAGTTAACAACCCGAAAACTGGAAAAAACCAGCCAAGTGCGAGTCGGACTCGTGCACGAAGGGTTCCGTACCAATTATCTATACAACAATAGACACTAAACCAGTTGCCGATATTTATATCGAGCAAAAAACGGCAAAAAATCACGTTTGTTCTATGGGAGCTCCACTTAAATATTTATTTTATTCTGTTTTTAGTATTTGTTGTTATAGCGGCAACAGAAAGACGTCAACTGTGAAAATGTCAACTGTCTAGCTGTCACGGTTCATGAGATACAGCCTGGTGACAGACAGACGGACAGTGGAGTCTTAGTAATAGGGTCCCGTTTTTACCCTTTGGCATTTGACATTTCCTGAGAAAATAGTGATAAGGCACATTACGCTGACATAAACTTCATTACATACACACACATGCATATATACTATCATCATTATTTACATTATCTGTCGTTTCTTTTCCTTATTTTTATGTGTATTATTGTTGCGAATAAATGTTTTTCATCTTCTTAAAAATCATTAAAATTCTGTTTAAGCTTTTGCCAATGAAGCCCCCTACGGTACCCCACATGAAACGGTTAACTCAATTCAAAATTTGTTTTTTGTGATTTTATTAAAAATGTATAGTTTTCAGATTTTTCCCTATACTTGTAGTATAAGAAGGTCCTTGCCAAATTTCATAGTTCTAAGTCAACGGAAAATACGCTATAAATTTTGATTCCCTTGAGAGTGTCGAAATATACGTTTTATGCGGTATAAACAACCGTATCTTTTTTTACGTTAACTTAGAAGTTTGTTTTTTTCACAGTTTCAAGGGACTGGAGACTTTTTTTCCTATTGAGGTACGGAACCCTAAGGGACCTATCAGACAGAGAGCGGTCACGCCATCAAGCCTTCAAGCGGTCAGTTATAACTAGTTAGTGTCAGTTATTACGTTATAACGTAATATAACAAAGACCGCAAAGAACGCAAAACTGATAGCTTGACCGCGTGACCGCTCTCTGTCTGATAGGTCCCTTAATGCGGACGAAGTCGCGGGCTAAAGCTAGGTAAAGATAATTTGCAACATACAACGATAATACTGTCATTAAGGGGCATTAGCGACTAATAAATTAAATAATCTAAATCTTATCTCGGGGATTTTGAATGTGGCGATAAAATCCAAGTACGGGAAGTCAACTATATCACACAAATTGCAATTTATCGAAGAAAGTATCGTTGTAACATGTTTTTTTTTTTGGCGTAGGCTATTTCACCTTCCTGACAATGACAGGTGACAGGTGACATTTCAGTGTACATGGCGCAGCTTATATGAGACCCAGTCATGTATCAGCGTGTTAACTTTGCAATCAAATCAAATCAAATCAAAATCAAAATCATTTATTTCAGCCATCTTTGGACCATAATATTATTACAAAGCGTTAGTAAATTAAATTAAAAATTTAACCTAATGTTAGTATTACATATTTTTACTGAGCACATAGGTTTTAAACTAAGCTAACCTACTTAGGCTGATATGCCAGGACGTGAACCAGACAACAATGATTCACATACTGACAATCGAACCTCTGAGCGAACGTCGCCAAGATGCCGTTGGAGCTGGCTCGCACCCTGCGCACCAGGGATGTGCAGCGTTTTTGCATGGTGGCGTAAAAGCAGTCCACTCTTGCATCCGCGAACATACCTGATGCGCTGCAGAATCGAGGCAGCCCCATCAGCATCCTAAACGCGTTGTTGAACTGCACGCGTAGGGCGCTAAACTGCCTTTGCGTGTAGTTTATCCACAGGCTGCTCGTGTAAAAGTTGGAACAATATGCTCTAAAGAGCGTCAGTTTAACCTCAGCGGAACAACGAGCAAACCTGCGGGCCAGAGGACAGTACGTGCCCAATGTATACCGAATTGTCACCTGTCACATGTCATTGTCAAGGTGGTGGATCTGAGACCCATATACATGGTGTAACATTTAAGGCCCAGCCACACCGGTTGCGTGACGCACACGTGCACGTGCGCGTTCGCTTTCCACTGCGTTGTATAGTGACATGTCGTAATGAGTATTCATACTATACAACGCAGTGGAAAGCGAACGTGCACGTCACGCAAGCGGTGTGGCTGGGCCTTTAAATCGATCAGTATGGGAAAATCTGAAACTATAAGACATACCTACGAAGATCTGTTCTTAGGAACTATGTCATAGATTTCAGTAACAAGAAAAACTGCATTCATACATTTAAAAAAAACTTGTACGCAGCTCGGGAATCGAATCCGGACGTTTTGAAAAATAAAATTACATAAGACTATTTCTATTTAGAAATCGATTGTGAAGGTCTTAAGCAGGCATAAACATATCTCATCTGACATAATGACTCGATAACTTTTTTATTATCCCACCTTTTAAAAAAAATTACAACCAGCAACCAAAGAGTCCAGAATTAGAAAAAGGTTCATATGTTAAAATGTTTTTTTTTTAAACTTAAATTCACTGAATTATCAAACCGCCCTGGTAGACGTAGGGACGCCCGCCAGACCCGCCACTTCGTTTGAGAAGAATTATTTTCCTACTATTCCTTCCTCTCTTCAAGTTTAAGCAGGCCCGGTTCACTCCGCATTTTAACTGCGAAGCTGCAAATCATCATCAGGATCTTAGCTTCTTCTTCTAATTCCTCTCCACTTCTAGAGGTTGGCAGTCATCTCTGCATACAACTTCTTATCCCGCACCAATTAGCTGTTCAATCTTGGGTCTGCCAACGCTTCTCTTTCCCTGAACCTTGCCCATAATAATAGTTCTTACCTAGGTTTGAGTAATCAGCTCTAAACAAAACGGCCAAGTGCGAGTCGGACTCGCGCACCGAGGGTTCCGTATTTAAGATATTGTTGGAAAACGCAAAAGAACATACTTATTTTGTTATGAACTTTATGATCTATGCAATAAGGGCCATTTTGACTAGCCTTAATTTTAATAGTTTTTTTTTTAACCGACTTCAAAAAAGGAGGAGGTTATACGTTCTACTGTATGTATCTTTTTTTTCTATTCTTTTTATTTTCGATTACTCCGTCAATTGTGGACCGATTATAAAAAATCTTTTTTGGTTTGATAAAGTATACTTCCGAGGTGGTCCCATTGTCACCAAATCGGTATCTGATGAGGGGTCAGTGAGGAATTTAGGGAACTTCTCAAATATTGTAGGCAAACATATAGCGATTTTAGTATTTTAAGTAACAAGTCCAGCATTTGCATTCAGAAAGTATCATATGATGAAGTGGAACTGATGATGAAGACCACAGATGGCCACCGGAACTCCTCAACGGTATCGATTTCAAGGGCGGCGAGAAGATATTTGGCTATAAATCAAAAAGCTCGTCCCGAAAAATTATTAAAAAAATAGTTAGTAATAGTTTTGAAATGTGCAGACTGAGCCCTTTCATATGACACCCCGTTTGCTATAATCAAATAACTTTCATTTTTCAACCCCCCATACTAGACCCCTTAACCAATATATAGAAAAATAATTTCATACTTTTTTACCAAAAAAAGATGCGGGCAAGCAAGTTATACAACTATGCCAAATTTTAAGTTGATAGCTTCTATATTTTCTGAGAAAAACTGCTGT